>UESW01001884.1:221544-243171 GCA_900491605.1 Calamus simplicifolius
TCATGCTCCTGCTAAGTCTACTTAGAGGCTTGAATGGTCTCCCTGCATTTTAGCAACCTCTATCATCTCGATTAGACTGCTCAAACCTACTACCTTTATCATCCTGGCCATCCTAATCATTGACCATAATTGCCTGGCAGTCCTGCTAAGCCTGCACATATTCGACCCCTTTCTTCGCTTTGTTTAGACCGCAAGTAGCTCCTCATTATCTATTTGACCTCCCTACGCACCTAGGTACACTTCTGCACATCACTATGGCCAACTGTTAGATTCAGCTTCAACCGAGTGACCCTATCTCTTCTAGTATCCCAGGCATAATAATCAATTATCCAGAGATGTCTCTCTAAGCCTATCCTTTCATGGCATCATCCAATATCGGTTCATTCCAATACTTTTTACTAGAAGCCATCTGCCAACCTATAAATGTATGCTCCTCGCATATCATCCACTGAATTCAAGATTCTCAAAAGGCATTTTTTATGCATTTTTCACTTTGCTAGAATTTCATCATATTGTTCACATTCTTTTTTTTAATTTAAAAAATTTCAAAATTATGTTACTTTTGTTAATGAATAAAATGCCAGTAGTCTAGAATTGTTTTCATTTATTATCAAATGCATGTCCGATGCTTTTAACAATTAAATCATTTTTTTTACTTTTAAGCAATTTTTCTTAAAGATAGCTTGAAGGTTAGAAAATGATATGTTAATAAATAAAATATAGGATGGCAATTTTACAACTCATCTTGTTAATTATCAATGCATGTTCCATGTTTGTTATATTTGATTATATTTTTTCATTTTTTTAAATATTTTTTCCTTAAAAGTAGTCTAAAATTTATTTAAAAACCCTCTCCTTCATCCCTTCTTCTCTCTCTATGTATCTCCTTTCCTCTTTCGCCTCTCACTTTCTTTCTTACCAAATACGTCAAAAGGGGCCTTAGAAGTCCCTTGTGAGATGCCTTAAGGCACTAGAGTACCTAGTTGGCCCCCCTATACCCCATTTTTTATTTTAAGAAAAAAAAATATTTTAGGTGTCCAGTCAAAATGCTTCGAATCAACACTATCAAATTCAATACCAATCAATATTGACCTAGTTCAGTTGGAAGGATAGGTCAAATGTTATGCTAATCAAATTAGCATTTGTATCGGTCGACACAAACCGATCCCAATCGAGACATCCCATTTTGACAACTCAGGTCCCATCCCGATACTTGAATCTAATTGGAATGGTACAGTACCTGCGGTGATGTTTTGTTCTGTCGGTTTTTAAAACCTTGCATTCAACTTTGTTCACCTTGTTGCTTCAAATTTTGAATCTAATGGGAATGTTACAGTCCCATCCCGATACTTGAACCTTTTAACCTTGTTGCTTCAAATTTTGCATGATGAGTTGGAAACTAACAACTCAAACACCCTAACACAAATTATAACGATCTAGAATGAGCCAGCTGTGAAATTCTACATAATTTCACACAATTGACATCAAATAATCCATAGAGGAAGAGACAATTAAAAAGGTTTTAGGCCTTAACTAACTATAGTATCTCCATGAGTTTATGCATGATAATAGAATCGCCTACCTGTAATGCGAGGCTCAATCCACCATTCTCTTCCTGCTCAAAGTACAATAACTGCAAGCGAATACAGATACATCTAAGTAAAAACAATGTCTAAAGATGCAATCGGAACACCAGGGCTAATAGCCGTTAACTAACTTCTGAAAAAAACATAAACTTCAGATGCATCTTAACAAGCATGCATGACGATTGGGAAAAAAAATTTCACCTTCGCTGTCAATAGAAGCAGAGCAAAAAGGACAAGACAGCATGGACTCATTCTTTATGTGCTTTGCTTTGAAAATTGAGTCAAGTCATTCAATATGAATCAGCTTTAAAGTATGTTTGGCATAATTACATGCAAGTTATGGCAAAAATACTTGAAGATATGCCAGCTCGAGATTTCAGCATTCACACTACACGGTCTCTCAAGCACTACTAATAAGGAAAAATACAAGCCCATAGCACAAGACTTGAGGACCTATGTACAAGACTCAACCACACCACACCATGCCCACAAGAAAAAAAAAAGGAAGAAGAAGAAGGAAGAAATCAAAATGTTAAAAGATCAACCACACCTAAGCCCACAGCCTTGAAGAATTCAGATAAGTTAAATCGGTGTTAAAGAGATCAGAAGAAATGAATGGAGTGAAGAAATGACGGGAATATATGCTGGAAACAGAAGAAAATATTGTTGGGCAATAAGAAAAAAAAAAGGCCACTCGGCAATCTTAGGTTGGAATAAACCCTATTTCCTCTGTTTCTAACAAGTCAAAGTAGACATATAATAACCGTTTGGATCCATTTCCATATCCAAATATAACCAGATATGGGTACAAATTTCAACATCTAATTACTATCAAAACCATATATGTGCATGTTAAAAAAAATGGATATAAATATGGACAAATAACCATCTAACCTGTATCTGAATATCCAGTTTTATTTGCAATCTTATTTAGTCTTAGATAGCTATCAACTTGAAAAATAAGTGACAATATTAATATCTTTAATTTAAATCACCTTCCAAGTAATGATATCTTTGATTTGGTGGTTCATAAATTAGAACAGTCCAATTTATATCTCTTTTATATCCATCTGTCAATATCCAATTTGTGTGTGAATACATTTTATACAACATGGGTATGGACTTCAGCATCCTATTGATATCTGTATTCTATCTGCATTTGTCAACTAAAAACAGATAAGGATATGGATATACTGATATCCAGTCCATTTCTGGCTCCACTTGCAAGAGGATAGCCACAATGACAGCCAAAAGAGGAATTGCACTATTGGCCTGGTTGGTTACTGATAGCATAAAAGTTTGCTATTTAAATAGGACATTATTGATGATTTTTAATCCTTAATAGCTGGAAAATTATCCTCACTCCTGCACTCCCTTGGATTCCTTCCCCAACCAATCATGCATTGAGATGGTTAAGTTTCCATAACTTATAACATGTGAGTTAAATTTATAGCAATACCACCTAGGCAACTCAAATTACAAATTGATGACAGGTACACTTCCACATCCAAAACTGTTGTAAATTATATATTAGGTTATTGATTCACTTCATTAAGCATTTTTGGAATTTAAAAACGGTTAAATATCATAAAATTTTAAAGAATCTGAGTTAAAACTCCTCAATGTAAGGAGTCTGAAACTTGGTTAATTGGGAAATCCTTTTAATCCAAAAAGTTGAAGTGTTGGTTTACTGGAGTCCTATATTTAGAAGATTTATGTCTAAAAAGTCCTGGTTTTTTATAGTTGGATTAAGAAGGTTTTGATTTACCATAATTGTCTTTCGGTGTCACATAGTGCCTCTTTATATAGGGATGGAGGTCATCCAGAAAGCAGATGATGATATTTCTTTTATCATTGTTTCATTATGCATTTCCAACTTTTTTTACTAGACGAAAGTTACAAAAGAGCTTATAAGGTTTCATTAACCTTAAAACTCCATAGAATTAGTTTTGAATTTAGAAAATCTTTTAACTAGTAAAGTCAATAATTTTGGTTCATTTTGAGTCATACTACTAGTAAATTTGTGTTTCAGGATTTTCAGTATAATGATAGGTTGCATTAGGACAGTTTGTGCCTATTAGGATTGACCTTGGTGTCTTTTTGTGTTAGGATAAGGAGAGATCTAAATATTTTAATCAATAATTAATTTTTGAAAGTAGAGGATTTCTTTTGGTGGCATTTTCATTATCCATCCGTTTCTGCTCATTCCAATATTCCCTTTTCTTGTTCTTCTCCTTCTCGCATTTTTGTTCCTTTTTTCTTTACTCAAACAAAAAGCTTGTGACACTGTCCTTAAGGTTAAATCAACAACTTGCTCCTGATACAGGAAACTAAGCTTTAATCTAATTCCCAGATGTAAATATTCAATTTCCTGAACTTAACTTGTTTGTTAACTATATATGTATGTGTGTGTGTAAAATAAGAGCAGAAGGGATAAAAGGGCCTTTATGTAGTTAAAATATTTGAAAAAAAGAAAACAATAAATTTAGAGACGTCGCCTAATGTTAGAATGCCACCTAATGCATAGACCTCAGTATACACTGAAGTCAAGCAGTAGCTAATCTCACTCCAAAATATTGTTACATTTTTTAAAAGAATATTTATGCCAGATCAAAACCTAACCAATCACATGCAGAACTTTAATGCAGTTAAAACACAATAGATTGCAGCTTGTCTACTACAATATAGTTGAACATTGTTATATGACCTTGAATTTGCTTTTATCAGCTGAATGCACTCGGCACACAACTCCCATCCTTGCCTCTTCCTCTGTTATTTCTACAGAATAAAAATGAGCAGACTGCTTTTCTACCTGTGAAGTAACAAAGCACTTAGAGATGCCACAAAATTAGATGTAATAGCTGCAAAAACGAGAGGAGAGATATGCTCCACCTTTCTGAACAGAGATTGCCCCAACTGAAGTGGACGAATGATTACTGCACCATTCAGTGCTTCCTCCAACACGGTTGCTGATACAGTTGTCTTAATTGGCACACCAAGTTTACTGACATACAGTAGACATGAAACACAACCGATAATAGAATGCATAGAAATATCAGGAGATACAGAACATTAAGCAAGTAACTTCTACTGAAGCCAGTTTTACCTAAAAAGCGCAGCAAACATTGTGTTCACAGTACCTAGACTTGACAGATCAAGCTCCAATTCTTGGCCATCTGATTCAATAGCCTGGATGAAGAACACTTAATTAGTGCCATCATTTCATGTAAGACTGACTAGCATACTGAAAACAGAAATCATCAGACAACTCAAAAGCACAAAGAATTCTTATGAGCATAATAAAGAACTATGATAGATATCTAGAAAATTTTAACAAGCCAGCTTAGCATCTCGAGAGAAATAACTTACCCTTTGGACTAAAAACAAGCAAAAGGAATTCTACACACACCTACATAATTACCTCAAAACCCGATGTGTCATACTGACGCCGTCTGTCTGGATCTGACAAGATATTGTATGAAAATGTGACTTCCTTGAACACATCAGCTGCTACAGGATCATTAGCATTTTTGTCAGGATGGTACCTGAAAATCAAACAAGAAACACATTATTTTGTACATCACACAAATAAAAGTTTTAATCATCAACAAAATCATCAAGGCTCTTTGCAACATTAGGGTTTGGCTATCCGAATCATTGTTTGCCAATCATTGCTATTCCTGATGATTTAAAAGAAATTATCATAGTCATTTATACATATTATGAACTAACAATAACAATCAGACCATTCAAATAATATAGAACCATGCGAGAGTCCAGGTTATAAACATTTCACAAATCATCTCTCATATGGTTTCCTCTTGCATATTTGTTAAGGATGCTACTTTTGGCCTTCATCATCAAGTTAACACATAAATTCAGACAAATAATTTGATTCGCTTATATACTATGCAAACGCTTGGGACGTCTCCACCCTTAGACATCTCCACCTAAGATGCACTCCATTTACCTTTCTCACCATGTGTGCAATGCACAAAAAATGATTCAAGATGAGCGGTATTTTATGGATGATTTTGTTCCAATCAACCCATCAAATGTTTTTCATTAAGTGTAACAACTAAGCATAATTATTGGCAAGTTTTTCCCGGTAAGATAAATAACAATCCAAACTCTCCTCTCCTCCAGTTCAGATTCAAGGACACATAAAAAGGCTTTAATTTTTATTTGGCATATTTTACTCTTACACATCAAGCAAAAGGATTGTCAATTTGTATGCATCAGTTTTTAAATACTAAACGAAAGTTGTCAAACAGATCTTGAAAAAGTCAAGTACAACTGGAATGGAAGCATTAAAGCTGTTATGGTAATGGTTATTGCATAAAACTATTATATTAAGTGCTTAGACTTACTCTTGAATTCAATCATCAGAAACCATTACTATAATTACACATAAAATGAAGGCAGCATTTGCTATGACTAAATCGCAGAAATCACTTAATGAAGGAAGGAAAATAAGAAACGAGGGATAGTTGAGTTTTTGGAAGGTCAAATACATAAAAGTTTGCTGACCACCTCACATAATTCTGCACCTCTCCATAAATGCTGGTTAGATCACTACTATACTGAGATTGTTGTAAATTACTTTGAAAGAGAGAAAAAGAGAGATTGGAAAGACCCCAACCAACTTTAAAAACTAAGCTTAAGACCCCAATTAGCTTTAAAAACTAAGTTTGTTGTAAATTTACTAGTCATAACTATAATAAAATAACATATCATCTAAGACTAATAACTAATGCCTACCAAAAGACATGCACCTAGACCTTTAAGCCTTAATGTTGACATATAAAATCAAAAGAATGGTGTGTCATACCAAACCATACTGCAACATACTGGACATACCATACCATACCATACCGATACATGGTTCAAGAGGAGTACCAAGGTTGATATGCTGAATTGATTCATATTGAGCATATTGACACTGCATTATAATAGTATCAGTATGTGGTCCTTTAACGAAATTGTAAAATTTTATCACAAGAGTACCACTACCTTGTCTTGCAAAGGCTTCCTAGTCTTAAGAAGTCAAATTTTGCAAATACATATGTTATATGCATCGGATAACTTTCTTTTGCAATGATCATCAACAACCATACATGAAACCTTTTGATTTCACAATTTCAACCAAGGAAAATACTTTAATATTTCTCTACATAATGAGAAGTTTTCATAACTAATGATAGATATGCAGTAAGAATTAAAGATTACATGTTCCTAGATCTGATGCCAAAATAAAGAATAATGCAAGGAAAAGAAGTAAAAGGATAACAAACGGAACAGTGAAAGTTCTAGAATTCACAACAAGAACAACAGACCTATATGTGACTTTCAACAATATAATCATAAGCTTGTCCTTTCCATAAAGCTTATGAAGAACACAATTCCCACACCAAACACTATCCATGAACCTTACCTGGAGTATTGAACATTTACAATAGCACAAATAAGATACTACAAAGAATGATCAACATGCCCAAACCTCATAAAATATTCAGGGCATATGAATTATATGTAATCACCCTCTTTTAGTAATGCTAAATATTCAAAACTACTTATCAATAAAGTGAGCCCTGAAATATGGATTATATTGTTGAAAAGGGAATGTTTTTCCAGCCTCTGGAGTTTTGATCATGCTTAGAACTTTGCAACTTAAAGCAACACCTTAAAACTATGAAGCAAATACCAAGTAGAACAGAATGGGGGAACATATTTCTAAAAAATGTTGTAGATGACAAACACACAACCTGGCTTGCATAAGATTACTTAGACCTTTACATGATTCATATGTAGCATTCGCTTGGGCCCACTTTGCTGCTGCGAGACACCTCAGGGTTAGTATTAATTAATAGCATCAATGCACAGAATTTATCCATGAATTCAACAAAGACTTCCTTTGTTCAATCTTGGTAAGGCCTAATAATTTCCTGGGTGCTTGAAGTGTTTCCAAAGTTTACTCCCAAAACCTTGGGTTAGTGTTGCTTATGTTTGTTATGCAAGAGCTTCACATTTTCATTGGTAATGAAAAAAATAAATGTCGGCGTGAGCATTCCGCACTCACATCTAATGATCATGGACAATTTCAAAGACATTAAGTGGCTATCATTGAAAACAGCAGAAACGACATGACTATTGTATTTTTAACACTTGATAGGAGTGTAAGGAATTGGTGTTTAATAATGAATCATATATTTGAACATGCCATTATAGAGAGGTTTTATATATAAAATGGGTCCCCCCAGTCAACTTATTTCAAACAATTTAACAACATTCTCTAGTGCTTGCCACATCAATGATCATGAGCGAAGCCTCTTTGGCCTTGAGAGTATATGATTGCCCCATTTTGTCAGCTTTAGCATTCTTAGCAGTACAATCATAATACTTAAAGTTTCTCCTCTGATATTATTATAAATCCTCAAAATTGTGATACTCTTGAAAAGTGAATTTGAATTTCAACTCCAAGATTACGCTCATAGACAACTATCCACATATACGGGCTAAAGAATATAGAAGAACTCAATTTTCTTCCACAGCCTGTTTCTAAGATCAAATGTGTTCATTCCATTTCAAATTCAAAAAATATTTTTCACTCTGAATTCTCTGCACAAAAAGCAAAATCCTCACATCGAGATATCAGATGCATAATCCAGAGGGCGACTCAACAATCAGTCTTGAACGGACATCTGAGTGACAATCATAGGTCTTCTTCGATCCATCCAAATTCTGTGAAATCTATGACACATCCACAAAAAAAAATAATGCTCGTGACAATTAACTGATGGAAATACCATGCGTCACACGCATCTGCGCGAGCAAGAACTACTAGCATCAAGAGAAGACAACTTAGCTGCTGCAGGATCGACTGCGAGTGATTGTCCTATCAAAAACAATCCTTATTTTGAACAAAATCATCATAAAAGATGTGAAATAAACTTCTAGCACAAGAGACTGATTGAAATCATATTGCAAGAAAACAAAGAAATTTTCGAGGGCACAGCCCCTGCACATATGAAGTCTTAAGTACATTTCCACTTGCTGGATTCGAACAAATAAAAAATGACATAAAATCTAAGGGGGAGAGGATAAATTAGGGGAGCCTACTTGAGAGCTAACTTCCGGTACGCGCTCTTGATTTCCTGATCCGTGGCATTGCGACCCACACCAAGAACCTCGTACGGGTCCCTCCTCTGCTGCAGCTTCGCAGCGGTATCCCCCTTCTTCTCCGACTTGGACGAAGAGAACCCCGGCGCAGGCATGCTCTCTCTCTCTCTCTCTCTCTCCCCAAGAAACCGAGCAAAGAACCCTAACCCTAAGCGACCCAAATCGCACAGAGACCCCCCTCACCGATTATCGCCGCCGGGGAGCACGGATCTGAGAGGAGAATTTACGGTCTTCCGATCTTTCATCACGAAATCGATCTGGGAGCGCAAAAAAGAGAACGCGGTCTCCCGCGACGGTGCCGTAAAGAGAGAGAGAGAGAGAGAGGAGGAGAGAGGCACGGCCTTCGAGCACGAGACGAGGAATAGAAAGATACGGGCAAAAAGAGATAAGGGGGGGCGGGGCGAAACCAAAATGAGAGCGAGAATTGGAGGGGTGGCCGGGAGGAGAGGTTGCGCTTGTCCCGCTCCCCAGGCACTATGGTGCGGTTAAACTGTCCGCCTCCAAGCTCTCCCTCTAATCCAGCTGCCATCCGAGAGAACAGTAACACGAATCGCATATAATTTTTACGCGGATTGATCAACCGCCGTCGGACGTCTGAACCGATCACGTTTGACGGTGGATTTAACGGTTCGCGTAGAAAATTGTGAACGGTGTCTTTCAACTGAGGGATGTTTAGATCTACCTCGCCCCCTGTGGCTTCGTCTGGCCTGCAAACTTAAGAAGGCCCAGCGGGGGCTATTAATGCCAACTCTCCCGACAGTTCACCAACTTCGGAACATCCGGACCGTCCAAGTTCGGTGGCCCGTCGTCATAAAAGAGGATCGTCGATTCCTCTGGCTCTTCCCTTTGTCTTCTCCTATTTAACGACTCTTTGGAACTTGTAGATAACGTCGACTGGCCCTGGGGTTGAGCTTTAGCCAACGTAAGAGAATGCCATGCAATACGTCGACTGCCATACCGACTTCTGCGGCTCAAATACTCCATGTTTTTCTTAAAAAAAAAAAAAAAAGCTAACATGTACTTTTAACTCTCAAACTTTCACTCAAAATTTATTTTTAGTTAAAATTAATAAAATAATAAAGACATCATTTCAAAAACATATAAATTATGTTTTGATGGTAGCGAAAGGTCTTAGTCTTCTAGACTTCTCTATTTTTTTAACTGAGCTTTACGCAGTCTGAACTGAAGTTTTCTATGCTATTCGAATACTTCATGCCCATAGTCTTCTCATTGAAAGAAACTCTTTTACTGTCATCCGATGACTTCAAAAGAAGTACTGCGATCAAATCCTGCCATCCCACTGCTCCATGACATATGGACTTCCCTACGAAATGTCAATGGAGTCTAGATCCGTCATGTTTATCACAAAATCAATTCTGCGATTGGTTTTTGGATCTAGAATCAAGAAGGCCCCTATTTTTTTAAAACAAATTCTGTATTCTGATCTATTGGATTGACTTGCACTAAACTAATGTGATCATCCGTCTGTACAAATAAAATATATAAATTATTATTTATTATTACTAAAAACTTAAAATAATATATATAATTATTTTATTAATATGAGAAAATATTATGAATGAACTGCTCTTAAAATACGAGAGTTTGAATCATGGCAATTAAAATTTGAGGATCAGAAGAATATTTTAAGCTTCTGAAAATAATATCAAGCAATCTACACCAGCGTATATCCCGCATGAAATGGTTGAATAGTTTTTCTTAGACGATAGATCTCACATGAAATGGTTGAATAGTTTTTCGGGAGAAAGTAAGTTATTTAATAGTAATGCTGCTTTTTTTTAATAAATTGGCAAGCTACAAATTCCAAGGAGTAGAGTGAGAGTTAGGAGCACTTTACCCCTACTCTAAGACATAGAGGGGACGGTGACCGCCTTGAATTATTTTAAAGCGATTTATATTTACAAAGAATTGAAAAATGTGGCTGATTGGATGCCCATTAATATAGGTAAATATATCAGAAGAATCTTCTGAGGCTCCTATAGCTTTTATTTTCTGTTTCTTGTACATGAAAAAGTAATTTTTTTTAAAAAAAAAATTAAGTCAATAGATCCATCGATGCATCCATGAACATAAGTTATTTTGATGATTATTTTTCTTAAGACAGTGTTTGAAATAGAGGATAAGAGGGGATATCCCTTCTTATTCCCAAAAGCCATAACTATAAGGTAGTGTTTGAAATAGGGGATAAGATGGGATATTCAGAGGATATCCCCTCTTATTCCCAAAAGCTATAACTATAAAGTAGTGTTTGATAGAAAAAATATTATCCATGGATAAGTGTACGAGATAGAGTTTGTCCCCTGGCTATCTCTAGGGATATTCCTTGGCTATCCCATTGATCATATCAAATGCAAAAAGGTAAATCCATAGGATAACATTTTTTACTCTTATTTGGAGGGATAACCAGCTATTCCTGCATTCTCTAGGGAATAAGTTGAGGGGATATCCCATGGTTAACCATGGTTAACCATGGGATATCCCTTTGGTTAACTTTATTCCCAGCTATCCCTTATAGTTATGGCTTTTGGAATAAGAAGGGATATCCCCTCTTATCCCCTATTTCAAACACTACCTAAGGGATAGCAGAGAATAAAGTTAACCAAAGGGATAATCTATGGTTAACCATGGGATATCCCCTCAATTTATTCCCTAGAAAATGTAAGAATTGCTGGTTATCCCTTCAAATAAGAGTAAAAAAAGGTTATCCTATGGATTTACCTTTTTGCATTTGATATGATCAATGGGATAGCCAAGGGATATCCCCAAGGATAGTCAGGGATAAACTCTATTCCGTACACTTATCCATGGATAATATTTTTTCTATCAACACTACCTAAGGGATAGTTGGGAATAAAATTAATCAAAAGGATAATCCATGGTTAACCATGGAATATCCCCTCAATTTATTCCCTAAAAAATACATGAATAGCTGGTTATCCCTCCAAATAAGAGTAAAAAAAGGTTATCCTATGAATTTACCTTTTTACATTTGATATGATCAGTAGGATAACTAAGGGATAGTCCTAGAATAGTTAGAAGATAAATTCTATCCTGTACATTTATTCATGAATAATATTTTTTTCTATCAAACGCTACCTAAATATCTAGCTTGGATAATATTTTGGCCCTTTATGCCTCCCTGTGTGGGATGTTTAAGTCTGTCTCCTCTTTTATGTACAAGTAATCTTATTCGTTATTCCCCACTGCACACCGAGAAAGGGTTTAAAAAAAGGCCAGGCCGTCTTGTCCATGGGTGTTTTGTAGCATTGCTCCAGTTTAATGATTTCACTACTAGCCATTTGAAAGATACGAAAATTTCGTCAGAATTTTGCATCCTTGTTTTTTTTTTTTTTTCAAAAAAAAAAAAGCTCTATTAGAATTTCATTGAGATCTTGAAATGCATGGTATTTGAATTTAAATCTTCTATCTTAATATCAAAAGACCCATTGCCAACAGCATTGAATTAGATGTCCTGCCAAATAAGTAGGCCTGTCCTCTTATATCTTTTTAAATAGCACCTGTTGTCAAAAATATTTGCACGATTAAACAGAAATTTTATGTGGAATAACAATGCTTTTCATTTAATTAGGATCCTTTAATCCTTTCTCCTTAAACTCATTTGAGATTTTCTCATAGCTGTGTGTGTGTGTTTTTTTTTTTTTTTCTTTTCTTTTCTTTTTCTTGGTAACAAACATAGAGCAACACAATCTACATCTCGTCCCAGGAGCATCAGTAGGAGATGAAGTGCCACTCGCTACCTTTGGCAGCATCATCTCTCTTGCCTTTCATACAAAATTTTCAATTATTTTCCTCTATATCTTTTTTTTTTCCCTAATCCACCTTGCCGAATCTAATTATAATCAAGTGAAGAAGCATTGTCTTTCTACACGTAAGCTTTCTCTTTTATTTTTTTTAATCTTGTATGATATAATTAAGGTTGACACCATTCTAACTCAAAAGGTCGTATTTAAAAAGATGCTAACCAGCAAAAAGTAATTCATTTAGAGATGTGAATCAAGAAATATAGTTAGAGGAGATAGCATTTCATGGGATGAATTTTTTTTCCTTTATTCGATGGGTCTTTTTGATAAATTTTAAAACAAATTTAATTAGCTTATCGTTAAAATTTGAAATTTAAGATTTATTGTTCTTTTATTTTTCCTAATAACTCCTAATCATTTTTCAACTTTTCTTATCAATTGGATAATTCAATGTATACATCTTTTTTTTTTCTTCAATTCATTATGAATAGTTTAAAAGGTAGGTACTAAACATTAATTTGTTATTCTATATCAACCGCTTGCTTAAACTTTGTAGGATTATAGGCCCTTTTTTTTTTTACATATCAATAATAGTTCAGCGTTCATTACTCTCATGTCCTATATTCATCCTCTTCTCGTATTAAAGCTCGCTTTCTCTTTTGATATACTATGTTCAATCTTCACTATTCATTGACCACGAGTGCTTATTTTTTCAATAGAATTTGAGCTTCAATCCCACCTTCTCAAAATACTGCCTTCAGCCCCTTATATCACTCCCTTATATCTTTGGACTTCTTTTAATTTATAGCACCATCCATATATGGCCAAAAGCAATAGAAAAAGCGTTCTCAATGAAAAAGATTTATGATGTTCTATCTTTTTATTCAATCATGTGTCTTTACTTGTGATCTCTTTAATCAAATAAGCATCAAGTAAATTATTTTTGATTGAAAATCTTATTTGATACCATTTTTATTTAAGTTATATTTCTTCTGGTATCATCATCTAAGCTCTAGCTTGTTAAGCATCAAAGGGCTAAATAAAAAATTAAACTTGATTAATCAAATAATAGACTATATAAATAGCTACAGGTATGCAAAGGCCTTCTAGTAAGTAAAAAGATAAAAATGCAATAATT
Organism: Calamus simplicifolius; assembly: GCA_900491605.1. Lineage (NCBI taxonomy): Eukaryota > Viridiplantae > Streptophyta > Magnoliopsida > Arecales > Arecaceae > Calamus > Calamus simplicifolius. The sequence continues at coordinate 235,230 of UESW01001884.1, forward strand.
TGATAACTAAAATTATAAAAGAGCTCACTAAACAACTATATCAGTAAACTAGGCATGATTGGTTGTTACAATAACAAAAGCAGACCTATCAATTTCTAAAAATAAATGATTTTAGTCATTTTACAGAATTATAAAAAAAATCTTTTATGATACCTTATTAGATTATAAATATGTTTATTGTAAATTCTATAGCCTTAAGTTATGTTACAAGGATGTGTCAATAAAATTACTAATGCATAATAATTTAAACCATGTCTCAAGTTTTTACTGTTAGTGAAGAACATTAAATTTCTCTTGCTTAGCCTTCCATTCATAGGTATAGTATTATAGGCTTTGCTGCATACATTGTCAGTTAGGTTGAACAACTTTTTTACTCATGCACTAATGTCTTAAGATATCTTTCATCTTGCTTTTTTTATAAAAAGTCATTATTGTTAAATATTTTTACTTAAATTATTAAATAAAAATATTTTTTGTACATTTGATGTGTGATGATCATATATCTTAAAATTATGTTTGAAGATAAGGGACATATTTAAAAGAGTAGGCGTGAGCTTTGATTTTTTTTTTTTGGGAGGGGGAGGGGGGGGGAGGAGAAGGGATAGGGTTCTAAAGCCATTTTTTAACTTATTCTTTGAGAAATATTTTGCAAATGATGTTTTTAAATAATTATTAGTCTTAAAATTACTTGTTTTAATTAGAAAAATGAAGAAGGGCTTATGCCTTTTTAATTGCTTGTGTTTTCAATTTTAAAAGCATCAGGCAGTTATAATTATTTTTTTTACTTTCATATCTTTTTTAGTTGTGATTAGATAATTTAAACGAAGAGTTGGAACCAGTATGATTATTGCATCTCTTATTATTTCAGTCTATTATCACGATATCTTTATAGATGGTAAAAAAAGTATGAAATCAAATGTATAGAATTTTGAAAGCTTTAATCTTTTTTATAGAATTATAAAGTTATATAAACCAAGTCACAATGATAAGTATTTTATTGTAAGCCATCCAAAGAAAATAAGTAATAAAGAATAAAAATGCAATAAAATAAGAATATATCTATACGAGTGAGAGATCCACTATATAAAGTTATAATTATTTTATAAAATTTGATATTATTTTTATAAAAATATTCATAAGAGAGATATGAAAAAAAGGGAGAAGCCAACAATCAATGTGAATCTATATATCAAAAGTCTATCTCCTTTCTTACTTTCTTCTTTCTTATCCTCTTTTCTTCTCCTGCTTTTTTTTTTCTTTATTCTTTCCTAAACTATTTGATTTGACATCATCGTACTACAAACTCAAGTACCAAACGATCTTTATATATATATATATATATATAACACTTTAGGATGTGATTAGAAAAAGTTTATCTAAAGGATTTTAGTTTAGAATTCTTGACACTACTTGAATATTCAAGACCTTTCTGATGTATATTTGATATGACTAAATACATGTCTATACTTATGTTACAATATCCCCAAGCCACATATAGTCATGGGCTAGCTAGGTTTTATTTAATATTATTTTTAAACATCTAGAATGTCACGTTCAAAGAATAGTTATTCCTAACATTTATAAAATATTTCTAACCTCTCTAGTGTTTATTTTAAGTGGGATTAAAAATATATTCACAAGAATCCTTGTAGTATAAATAAGCATATTTTGAACTTTTGAATGCCCATATTTGAACATAAAAAAATAGTTATACAAAGATAAACACCCATCATTGTACTCTTTGAAGCATCCAAAATTTAGTTAGTTATAAATATTATTGAAGCTCTTCTTATTTATTGATAACAACATATTTTGTAGCAATCTTTTTACCTTGGATTGAGTAAAAGTCATTGATGCACTTATCATCATCCTTGATCTTTATTTCAAAAGTAAATTTATATGCATGATGAGGAGCAAGGTTTGCTATTTATTAATACATTATGAGATTAGTTTGGCATAGAGAAACTATAAGTGTCCCTCACAATAATTTTTGGTTCGATCCTAATATATTGCATATGTTTCGTATGGGATGGCAGATAATGAGATGTCGAACCTTAATTACAAAATATGCTTATTATAGAAGAAAATACATAATATAAATTTATCTTAATATTATATAAATCATAATTAATGATTTTGACTTTTAAACATATGTACTATCATATATTTTAATATACTAATACAATTATCACTATTCATTTTTTTATCCAATCAACACATAAGTAGAAGATCATCAAAAATTATATATTTTTATTTTAGATGTTTTTAGTACTATTGATTATAACCATTGGTACTGATATCTAGTTTAGATGGCTTGCTATTGATATTGAATCATTAAACAATTTTACCAAGATTTAATGATTAGTGTGTCATTGTGCATGAATTGTCTCGCTTGATTTAAATTGATTTAAATAATTATTGAATTTATTTTCAAATCTCTACATATTATTTGATCAAGTCTACTTTTATAAGCTTTCTTGTGAGGTATTAGATTCTAATTTCTTTATAAAGTAATTGACAAGTAAAGTTGTTTTATACTAATTACTTTTGTATTTCATTGTCCAGTATTGGTTCACCATCCAATTTTTGCAAATGTTTATATAAAGATTCATACTACAATTTGGAGTATCAAAGGTTTATAGTTATTAATAGAAAGAAATTTTGTTTCAAAAAATGCACCTATTAAATGAAGAATATATCTATGAGATTTAGCATGAAATTTTTATAAAATTTGAGCAACATACATTGCTATACTCTTTTTATCTGTAGGAGTCTACCATGGTTGTTCTCTTTATGATCCTATACCACTTGGGAAAGTTGCAGAAAGGGACCTATCAGACATGTGTCTCTTGTAAGGAACTTAAGGAAACTGATGCTCTGGCTAACTAATGGATAGCTTTCCTGATAACTTCTCACTAACTTGGTATTATCACATGCTAGCTATAGATGAGATAGTTATCTTGATGGAAGATAATTGATAACAATCAGATTATTTGATAAGGGTCCCAAGCCTATCCTATTTTTAGTCTTTTAATCTTGATCATGTGTTGTTTGATATTATATGGTTGATTTTTATGTGACATACTTTACTCTCCAAGCCTATCCTCAGTTTCTTAGATTGTCCTTGCTTTAAGATTAGTGCACCAATTGCTTCATTCCTCGATCTTCAGCATACCTTGCCATTTTCTTGATTGATCCTCACAGCTCATGGCATCCTCTGTCCCCCATACTCAATGGGCGTTGATGTAGCTTCGGATGGCCGGGTTCCCAGGAGGAGGGCTGTAGATAAAGGCTTCAAGTGGGTTTCTGCTTCACCTTCGTCGAAAGAGGTGGCGAAGCTAGTGGATCATTTTTCTGACATCGTCCATGTCCCGGTGATGGCTCTAGAAGACGAAGTCGACTGCTGGCAGCAGAGGGCCATCCTTGCTAGGACCTTCCATCGATGGGTTCCAGCCGAGGCAATCATCAGGGAATTTCGGCATGCTGGAGTTCCTGGCGACATTGTTCCTCTAAGCCTGGCTTACCGGTGTCATATATTTCAGTTTGCTAATCCAGCAGCCAGAGACATGGTACTGGAAAGACCGTGGGTGGCCAACAGCCAACCCATTGCTACTGAAGGCTAGAGGCCGGAGTTCATTCCAGCAGTGGATTCTGTTCCTTGGCTCTTCTGTGGGTGAGGTTGCCTAATCTTTCGCTTGAATTCTGGAATGATGACATCTTCAGGGAAATCCTATCGCCAATGGGACAGTTCCTCTTCTCTGACTCTGCTACCCAAGCGAAGAACAGGGAGGGTTTGCTCAGGTGTGTGCCCATATTGATCCGAGGAACCCTCTCCGACCGAGAACTTGAGTACGGGGGATCCAATCTCCATTTTGAAAATAGTTGCATATGAATACATGAGGGAATATGTCCTAGGTGTGGCTCACTGCATCTTGTCGGCTCTTGTTTGCCATCGACCATGTCTGATTTGAGACATCTACACCTAGCTCCATCTATAGTCCTTGGATGGCGGCTGTCTTCCAGAGGAAGGCTTCCAATGGCCCTAGAAGGAACCGTGAGGAAGCCACAGCGGATTCAATCCTTGCAGGCTCTGGCCCTCGTTCAGAACAACAACTTTGACCTTTGTTCTCCGTCCGGGTCCATCGGCTGAGGGATGGCTAGTTCCAACAAGTTGGCTCGCCGGTGGCTTCTCAAGTCCCCTAAGGTGCCGGTCTTTACTGTTGTTGCTCCGGGCCATGCTGAGGGTGTTTTGAAGCAGGGGACTTTGGCTAATGTTGCTGTGCCAGGGAAGGGGCTGCATGCCGGTTTGAGAGTTTCAGACAGCAGCTCAACTGGGTTGCGAGTTTTAGACAAGGCAGCTAGCCCTGAGTTTAATTTGACCCAGTCACTCCTCACTAAGAATCCCTTCACCACTCTTGGGTCGGATAATTGGGTTGGAAGCCCCTCGGAGAGCAGGGATGTCTTCCCGGGTCCCCTAAAGCGGGCCCGGCCTGTGGAGATCCAGACTCACTGGTTGGTCTCCAAATAGATAAAAGGAAAGGGAAAGCAGTAGCTTCTACTTCTAAAAGTAGACTAGAGAAAACTTCTTGTTCAATGTCTTCAATTGCAGCTCGGGGTCCTGCTATCTCGGTTGGTAGGTTGGGTTGGCCCTCATGCAGCCAGGATATAGTTCAGGCTGGGGAGCTGGTCCAGCCTTTAGTGGTGGAGGGCCGTAGTCATAAGTCATCCGTCTCATGCCTTAAGGAGGCAATCTAGGGATAGGGCAATGTTACCTTGTTCTCTACCGAGTCTTCCTGGGCTGCTGAGATTGAAGATGAGCTGGAAGCTCAGATGGTCTGTTCTTCATAGATCACTGAGGGTGGCACCTTGCCTTGTGGGTGCCTTTCTGATAGTGATATGGTGGAGGACCAGTGGGTCCCAGCTTTCCCCGGTTGGTAAATAAAGATCTTACTATGGAATGTAAGAGGAGCTCGAAATCGTCGTTTCGATCCTCTTTTGGGAGATTGTTGCAGTTATATAATTTTAACATCTGTATCCTGTTAGAAACCCGATTGTGGGAGACAGTCTGGCCCGATTTAGGAGACAGATTGTTAGATCTTGGTCCTCTTATGCTGTGGAGTCAGTGGGTCTATCTGGTGGTATTTTGGCGTTTAGCATACCACCGCTGTTAAGGTCGATACTTTTCATCAGTGCAATCAGCAGATTTCCCTTATCATCTCTGAGGGGTCTTTAGACCCTTGGCTTCTCTCGGCTGTCTATGCTAGTACTAATTTTTGGGAGAGATGTATCCTATGATCGAGTTACTTTCTTCTTGCCTTCATCCATCATTGCTGGTGAATTCAACTGTATCATTGGGCTAATGAAAAGAGAGGGGGCAGACATGTCATTGGCTCAGCGGAATTTACTGAATTCAGGACCTTCATCGATTTGCTGGGTTGATGGATTTGGGTTTTTGGGTCCCCAATTCACTTGGTGTAACAATCGTCAGGTTCAGCTCATGTTTAGGAGAGACTAGACAAAGTCATGGTCATGGCTCAGTGACTTCAAAAGTACCCTTCTGTTGCTATTACTCATCTCCCTAGGATTGCCTTCGATCACTGTCCCATTCTAATTTCTACGGAGGTTGATTCTTATCAGCGGAGACAATTTAGATTCGAGCAGTTCTGGACTTCCTATTCCTCGGCTCGGTCTATCATCTCCTAGGTTTGACATCTACCTATGAGAGATAATGCTATTTATCGATTATCTAGATGTCTTGAGTTAGCAAGACATAACTCTCCAGATGGAACATAATGAAGGTTGGGGATCTGGTCAGGCAAGTTGAGCAGGTCGAAGCAATATAAGTTCCTTTAGGCTAAGAGGATCAGGAAGGTTATCTCCTGGACTCTGACCTTTCTTCTCTTCGAGAGAAGCTTGCTCTTCACCACTCTCTTCTTCTACAGCAAAGACCTATTGGAGGCAGAGGTCAAAGATTCAGTGGATTCGAGATAGGGATCGTAATACTAGAATTTTTCATCAGGTCACTCTGAAGCGGCGGGCGCCAATAGGATTCGACAGTTAGCTAATGAGGATGGGCACTATCAGAGGATATCCAAGTCATTCGGGACTAGTTACTTCATTTTTTTCAGTCCAGATGGACTGAGCCTATTGGCGATGGGGCTCTGGTATTGCAGGTTTCAACTCTCAGGAAGGTCTCTCCTCTGAAGAATGACTTGCTTCTCAGGCCGATCACAGCGGAAGAGATTCGCTTGGCTCTTTGGGAACTCGGGGCCTGATGGGTTTCCACCTTTCTTCTTCCGCCATTATTGGGATATTGTTGGTCACGAGGTGGTTCAGGCCATTCATACTGCCTTTCAATCTAAATTCATTTCTGCTGACTAGAATCAGACTCTTGTTACTCTTGTGCCTAAGTGCACTGATGCTTCTATCCCGTAGCATTTTCAGTCCATCAGTCTGTGCACTACTTTGTATAAGGTATGTGCATGTCTTTTAGTTGCCCGCCTTCGTGTGGTGATTCCCCAACTTATTTCTGCTAAAAGGGGGCTTTTATTAGAGGGCGCAATATTTCATATAACGTCCTCATAGCACAGATTTATGCATGATCTCCAGAGAGCCCCTGCCAGGCGGTATCTTATGGCTATTAAGCTTGATATAAGAGAGCTTATGACAGATTGAGCTAAGCCTTTTTCTACCAAACTCTGCAAGAATTTGGGTTTGATGGTCTATTATTTGAGTGGATTTGGCATGCATTCTGAGGCCTTCTTTCTCTTTGATCATTAATGGTAGTCAAACCGAGTTTTTCACTATGCAATGGGGCTCGTCAGGGGGTCCATTATCCCCTTTGTTGTTTATTCTGGCTACGGATGATCTTTCTCGAGCTTTCTTTAGGCTCAGCAGGATCGACGTATTGCCCCTTTCATGGTTGGCCCCCTGGGCCCTTCGGTCTCTCATCTTCTATTTGCCGATGACTGCATTCTTCTGGGTCAGGCTTTCATTCGCAATGCGACTTCCTATGCATCTATTATTCAGCGCTATTGTTAGGCTTCGGGTCAGAAGGTCAATTTTCTTAAGTCTACTATCTATTTTAGCCCGAAAACCACCAAAACTACCAGGAAAGCCATTTTTCATTGTTGGGTATCTCTAGTCAGGTTGATCGGTTATCATACCTGGGGATCCCCATGACGGGAAGACGACCCCGCTGCACTGACTATACTAATCTCGAGAGGTGGGTCCATCAACGTATTGAGGGATGGCAGATCATGGGCTTATTTATGATGGTGAGGATTACTCTTTCGCTCGGTTCTTTCTTTTCTTCCTCTGCATCTTCTATCAAATACTGCCATCCCGATTACTTGTCTGAGGAAGATTGAGAGATGCTTCAGGGACTTCCTATGGGCCTCTATGCAGGATGGCCATGGTATTCATCTTTTGTCATGGGACGCGGTATGCATGCTAGTCCATGAAGGTGGTCTTGGTATCCAGTCTCTGATAGTTAGGAGAGAGGCTCTGATGGTCAGGCATGTTTCGCGTTTCTTCTTAATCCGTAATGCCTATGGAGCTCTTTTATGCGGGCAAGATATGGTGATTGGACTCCCTGATGGACATTCAGCCTTCCCGCGGGTATTCTCTTTGGGAAGGAGGTTTGTCGGCATAGCTCGACTATTATGGATAACATCTCATGGATGATTGAATATGGCTCTTTGATTGATGTTATTCAGGACACTTGGATTTCTGAACTTCCCTTTTTTGGTGGCCCACTTTCATTAGTATTGATGCTCCTATCAGCTTGAGGGTTAAGGATTTGATCTCTCAGGATCCCCCCTCTGGCATACCCCCATGGTGACCCATTTTTTGAGAGGAGCTATCTCGTCGGATTCTTTCTATTTCGCTCATCTCTGGCCACTCAGCTGACTCCAAGTTATAACGGAGATCTTGTCTTTCT
>UESW01001884.1:248944-334113 GCA_900491605.1 Calamus simplicifolius
CGGTTGCTATCGATTCAAGCCATGATCCAGGTCGTCGACGATCGATCTTGGACCATTGCGATCAATCCGATCGGCGACGATCCGATGGTTGCGATCGATCCAAGCCATGATTCCGATCGCCGACGATTGATCTTGGACCGTTGCGATCAATCCGATCGATGATGATCCGATGGTTGCGATCGATCCATTCCATGATCTCGGTCGCCGATGATCGATCTCGGACTATTGCGATCAATCCGATCAGCGATGATTCGATGGTTGCGATCGATCCAAGCCATGATCCCGATCGCCAACGATCGATCTCCGACCGTTGCGATCAATCCGATCGGTGATGATCTGATGGTTGTGATCGATCCAAGCTGTGATCCCAGTCGCCGACAATCGATCTTGGACCGTTGCGATCAATTCGATCAGCGACGATCCAATGGTTGCGATCGATCCAAGCCATGATCCCGGTCGTCGATGATCGATCTCGGACCGTTGCGATCAATCCGATCGGCAATGATCCGATGGTTGCGATCGATCCAAGCCATGATCCCGATCGCCGACGATCGATCTCGGACCATTGCGATCAATCCGATCGGTGATGATCTGACGGTTGCGATCGATCCAAGCCATGATCCCGGTCGCCGACAATCATTCTCGGGCCATTGCGATCAATCCGATTGGCGATGATCCGACGGTTGCGATCGATCCAAGCCATGGTCCCGGTCGGTGATGACCGATCTCGGACCATTGCGATCAATCCGATCGGCGACGATCCGATGGTTGCAATCTATCCAAGCCATGATACTGGTCACCGACGATCGATCTCGGACTGTTGCGATCGATCCAAGCCATGATCCCGATCGGCGATGATCGATCTCGGACTGTTGCAAACAATCTGATCAGCGATGATCTGATAGTTGCGATCGATCAAAGCCATGATCCAGGTCAGTGACGATCGATCTCGGACCGTTGCGATCAATCCGATCGGCGATGATCCGATGGTTGTGATCGATCCAAGACATGATCCTCGTCGCCGATGATCGATCTTGGACCGTTGCGATCAATTCGGTCAGTGACGATCCGATAGTTGCGATCGATCCAAGCCATGATCTCGGTCGACGACGATTGATCTTGGACCATTGCGATCAATCCGATCGGCGACGATCCGATGGTTGCGATCGATCCAAGCCATGATCCCGGTCGGCGATGATCGATCTCAGACCATTGCGATCAATCCGATCGGTGACGATCCAACGGTTGCGCTCGATCCAAGCCATGATATATCCCGATCACCGATGATCGATCTCGGACCGTTGCGATCAATCCGATCGGTGACGATCGGATGGTTGCGATCGATCCAAGCCATGATCCCGGTCGGTGACGATCGATCTCAGACCGTTGCGATCAATTCGATCGGCGATGATCTGACGGTTGCGATCGATCCAAACCATGATCCCGGTTGGCGATGATCGATCTCGGACCGTTGCGATCAATCCTATCATCGACGATCCGATGGTTGTCATTGATCCAAGCCACGATCATGGTCGCCGACAATAGATCTCGGACCGTTGCGATCGATCCAAACCATGATCTCGGTCGGCGACAATCGATCTCGAACCGTTGTGATCCATCCGATCGGCGACGATCCGACGGTTGCGATCGATCCAAGCCATGATCCCGGTCACCGACGATCGATCTCGGACCATTGCAATCAATCTGATCGGCGACGATCCGACGGTTGCGATCGATCGAAGTCATGATCCCGATCACCGACGATCGATCTCAGACCATTGCGATCAATTCGATCGGCGACGATCCGACGGTTGCGATCAATCCAAGCCATGATATATCCCGATTGCCGATGATCGATCTTGTACCATTGCGATCAATCCAATCGGCGACCATCCGACGGTTGTGATCGATCGAAGCCATGATCCCGGTTGGCAATGATTGATCATGGACCATTGCGATCAATCCGATCAGTGACGATCCGACGGTTGCGATCGATCCAAGCCATGATCCCGGTTGCCTACGATCGATCTCGGACCGTTGCAATCAATCCGATCGGCGACGATCTAACGTTGCGATCGATCCAAGCCAAGATCCGGTCGGCGATGATCAATCTTGGACCATTGCGATCAATCAGATTGGCAATGATTCGACGGTTGCGATCGATCCAAGCCATGGTCCCGGTCACCGACGATCGATCTTGGACCATTGCGATCAATCCTATCGGCGATAATCCAACGGTTGCGATTGATCCAAGCCATGATATCCCGGTCGGCGACGATCGATCTTGGACAGTTGCTATCAACAAGATCGGCGACGATCCGACGGTTGCGATCGATCATAGCGATGATCCAGGTCGGCGATGATCGATCTCGGACCGTTGTGATCAATCCAATCGATTATGATCCAACGGTTGCGATCGATCCAAGCCATGATCCCGGTCGCCGACCGTCGATCTCGGACCGTTGTGATCAATTTGATCGGCGATGATCTGATGGTTGTGATCGATTGAAGCCATGATCCCGGTCGCCGATGATCGATCTCGGACCGTTGCGATCAATCCGATCGGTGACGATCCAACGGTTGCGCTCGATCCAAGCCATGATATATCCCGGTCGCCGATGATCGATCTCGGATCGTTGCGATCAATCGATCGGTGACGATCGATGGTTGTGATCGATCCAAGCCATGATCCCTGTCGGCGACGATCGATCTCGGACCGTTGTGATCAATCCGATCGGCGACGATCCAACGGTTGCGATTGATCCAAGCCATGATCCCAGTCGGCGACGATCGATCTTGGACCGTTGCGATCAATCCGATTGGCGACGATCCGACTGTTGCGATCGATCATAGCGATGATCCCGGTTGGCGACGATCGATCTCGGACCATTGCGATCAATCCGATCGGCGACGATCCGATGATCGCGATCGATCCAAGCCATGATCACGGTCGCCGACAATCGATCTTGGACCATGGCGATCAATCTGATCGGCGATGATCCGACATTGATATCGATCCAAGCCATGATCCCGGTCGCCGACGATCGATCTCGGACCGTTGCGATCAATTCGGTCGGCGACGATCCGATGGTTGCGATCGATCCAAGCCATGATCCCGGTCGGCGACGATCGATCTCGGACCATTGCGATCAATCCGATCGCAATGATCCGACAGTTGCGATCGATCCAAGCCATGATCTCGGTCGGCGACGATGGATCTCAGACCGTGGCGATCAATCCGATCGGCGATAATCCGACTGTTGCGATCGATCGAAGCCATGATTCCGATCGGCGACGATCGATCTCGGACCGTTGCGATCAATCCGATCAGCGATGATCCAACGGTTGCGATCGGTCCAAGCCATGATCCCGGTCGGCGACGATCGATCTCAGACCGTTGCGATCAATCCGATCGGCGATGATCCGTTGATTGTGATCGATCGAAGCCATGATCCCGGTTCACGACGATCGATCTCAGACCGTTGCGATAAATACGATCGGTGACGATCCGACAGTTGCGATCGATCGAAGCCATGATCCCGGTCACCAACGATCGATCTCGGACCGTTGCGATCAATCCGATCGGTGACGATCCGACGTTTGCGCTCGATCCAAGCCATGATATATCCCGGTCGCCGATGATCGATCTCGAACCGTTGCGATCAATCCGATCGGCGATGATCCGATAGCTGCGATCAATCCGATCGGCGATGATCAGTCTTGGACCGTTGTGATCAATCCGATCGGCGATGATCCGATGGTTGTGATCTATCTAAGCCATGATCCCGGTTGGCGACGATCGATCTCGGACCGTTGCGATCAATCCGATCGGTGACGATCCGACGGTTGTGATCGATCGAAGCCAAGATCCCAGTCGCTGACAATAGATCTTGGACCGTTGCGATCGATCCAAGGCATGATCCCGGTCGGCGACGATCTATCTCAAACCATTGCGATCAATCCGATCAGCGACGATCCGACAGTTGCGATCGATCCAAGCCATGATCCCGATCGCCGATGATCGATCTCGAACCGTTGTGATCCATCTGATCGGTGATGATCGGCGGTTGCGATCGATCGAAGCCATGATTCCGGTCAGTGACGATCGATCTCGAACCATTGTGATCAATTCGATCGGCGACGATCCGACGGTTACGATCGATCCAAGCCATTATCCCGGTCGCCGACAATCGATCTTGGACCATTGCGATCAATCCGATCAGCGATGATCCGATGGTTGCGATTGATCCAAGCTATGATCTCGGTCAGCGACAATCGATCTCGGACCATTGCGATCAATCCAATCGGCAACAATCTGACGGTTGCGATCGATCCAAGCCATGATCCTGATCGACGATGATTGATCTCGGACCATTGCGATCAATCTGATCGGCGACGATCCGACGGTTGCTATTGATCCAAGCCATGATCTCGGTTGCCGACAATCAATCTTGGACCGTTGCGATCAATCCGATCGGCGATGATCCGATGATTGCGATCAATCGAAGCCATGATCCCGGTCAATGACGATCGATCTCGGACCATTGCGATCAATCCGATCGGCGATGATCCGATGGTTGCGATCGATCCAAGCCATGATCCTGGTCGGCGATGACCGATCTCGGACCGTTGCGATCAATCCGATCGGCGACGATCCGACGGTTGCGATCTATCCAAGCCATGATCCTAGTCGCCGACTATCGATCTCGTACTATTGCGATCAATCCGATCGGCGAAGATCCGACAGTTGCATTTATTTCATAATTATATTTTATAAAATTAATTTTTATAAAATTTAATATTTTTTAAAAAATTGCCACGCATTTCTTGCGTCGCTATATAAAAATTTTTTTTTTATTTTCTGGTTTATTGCGTCGCTAATGCGTCGCTATTTAACATAATTAATTTTTTTTTAAAAATGGCGATGCATTGAGTTGTGTCGTAATATTTTTATTTCATAATTATATTTTATAAAAATTAATTTTTCTTAAAATAATTACGACGCACCTTGTTGTGTTGCAATGTTTTATTTTTTAAAAAAAATTGCGACGCAATACTTGCATCGCGAAATTAAAAATTATTTTATTTTAATTTTTTGGTTTATTGCGTCACTAATGAGTCACTATTTAACATAATGTATTTTTTTTAAAAAGTTGTGACGCACTGATTCGCGTCATAATATTTTTATTTCATAATTATATTTTATAAAAATTAATTTTTTTTGAAAATAATTGCGATGCACATGTTTGCATCGCAATGTTTTATTTTTAAATTTTTATAACACTTATTTTTTCAAAAACAATTGCGACGTAATACTTGTGTCGCTAAATTAATTTTTTATTAAATTTTTTGGTTTATTGCATCGCTAATGCGTCGCTATTTAATATATATATTTTTTTTAAAAGTTGTGACGTACTGATTTGTGTCGCAATATTTTTGTTTATAATTATATTTTAAAAAAAATAATTTTTTAAAAATAATTGCGACACACATGTTTGCGTTGCAATGTTTTATTTTTAATATTTTTTATAACACTTATTTTTTCAAAAAAAATTGCGACGCAATACTTGCGTCGCTAAATTAATTTTTTTTTATTTTCTGGTTTATTGCATCGCTAATGCGTCGCTATTTAACATAATGTATTTTTTTAAAAAGTTGCGACGTACTAATTCGCATCGCAATTTTTTTATTTCATAATTATATTTTATAAAAATTAATTTTTTAAAAAATAATTGCGATGCACATGTTTGCGTCGCAATGTTTTATTTTTAATCCAAGCCATGATCCCAGTTTAAAATTAAATTTTTTATCTTTTAATTACATTTAATAAAATTTAATATTTTTTTAAAATATTGCGATCGATCCAAGCCATGATTTCGATCGGCGATGATCGATCTCGGACCGTTGCGATAAATCAGATCGGCGACGATCTGACGGTTGCGATCGATCCAAGCCATGATCCCGATCGGCGACGATCGATCTTGGACCGTTGCGATAAATCCGATCAGCGATGATCCGACGGTTACGATCGATCCAAGTCATGATCTCGGTCGCCGACGATCGATCTCAGACGATTGTGATCAATTCGATCGGCGACGATCCGACGGTTGCGATTGATCCAAGCCATGATATATCCCGATCGTCGATGATCGATCTCGGACCGTTGCGATCAATCCAATCGGCGACCATCTGACGGTTGCGATCGATCCAAGCCATGATCCTGGTCGGCAATGATCGATCACGGACCATTGTGATCAATCTGATCAGCGACGATCCGATGGTTGCGATCGATCCAAGCCATGATCTCGGTCACCGACGATCGATCTTGGACCGTTGCGATCAATTCGATCGGTGAGGATTCGATGGTTGCGATCGATCCAAGCCATGATCCCGGTCGGCGACGATCATATTCGGACCATTGCGATCAATCCGATTGGCGATGATCCGACGGTTGTGATCGATCTAAGCCATGATCCCGATCGCCGATGATCGATATCGGACCATTGCGATCAATCCGATCAATGACGATCTGATGGTTACGATCGATCCAAGCCATGATCCCGATCGGCGATGATCGATCTCGGACTGTTGCGATCGATCCAAGCCATGATCCCGATCGGCGATGATCGATCTCGGACTGTTGCGAACAATCTGATCAGCGATGATCTGATAGTTGCGATCGATCAAAGCCATGATCCAGGTCAGTGACGATCGATCTCGGACCGTTGCGATCAATCCGATCGGCGATGATCCGACGGTTGTGATCGATCCAAGACATGATCCTCGTCGCCGATGATCGATCTTGGACCGTTGCGATCAATTCGGTCGGCGACGATCCGATAGTTGCGATCGATCCAAGCCATGATCTCGGTCGACGACGATTGATCTTGGACCATTGCGATCAATCCGATCGGCGACGATCCGATGGTTGCGATCGATCCAAGCCATGATCCCGGTCGGCAATGATCGATCTCAGACCATTGCGATCAATCCGATCGGTGACGATCCAACGGTTGCGCTCGATCCAAGCCATGATATATCCCGATCACCGATGATCGATCTCGGACCGTTGCGATCAATCCGATCGGTGACGATCGGATGGTTGCGATCGATCCAAGCCATGATCCCGGTCGGTGACGATCGATCTCAGACCGTTGCGATCAATTCGATCGGCGATGATCTGACGGTTGCGATCGATCCAAACCATGATCCCGGTTGGCGATGATCGATCTCGGACCGTTGCGATCAATCCTATCATCGACGATCCGATGGTTGTCATTGATCCAAGCCACGATCATGGTCGCCGACAATAGATCTCGGACCATTGCGATCGATCCAAACCATGATCCCGGTCGGCGACAATCGATCTCGAACCGTTGTGATCCATCCGATCGGCGATGATCCGACGGTTGCGATCGATCCAAGCCATGATCCCGGTCGCCGACGATCGATCTCGGACCATTGCGATCAATCCGATTGGCGATGATCCGACTGTTGTGATCGATCCAAGCCATGATCCCGATCGCCGACGATCGATCTCGGACCGTTGCGATCGATCCGATCCATGATCCCGGTCGGCGACGATCGATCTTGGACCGTTGCGATCAATCTGTTCGGTGATGATCCGACAGTTATGATCGATCCAAGCCATGATCCCGATCGCCGACGATCGATCTCGGACCGTTGTGATCAATCCGATCGGCAAAGATCCGATGGTTGCGATCGATCCAAGCCATGATATATCCCGGTCGGCGACGATCGATCTCGGACAGTTGCGATCGATCCAAGCCATGATCCCGGTTGCCGATGATCGATCTTGGACCGTTGCGATCAATCCGATCGGTGACGATCCGACGATTGCGATCGATCAAAGCCATGATCCCGATCGACGATGATCGATCTTGGACTGTTTCGATCAATCCGATCGGCGAGGATCCGACGGTTGCGATCAATCCAAGTCATGATCCCATTCGCCGACGATCGATCTCTGACCGTTGCGATCAATCCGATCGGCGATGATCCGATGGTTGCGATCGATCCAAGCCATGATCCCGTCGCTGACAATCGATCTCGGACCGTTGCGATCAATTCGATCGGCAACGATCCGACGGTTGCGATCAATCCAAGCCATGGTCCTTGTCGCCGACGATCGATCTCAGACCGTTGCGATCAATCTGATCGGTGATGATCCGACGGTTGCGATCGATCCAAGCCATGATCCTGGTTGGCGATGATCGATCTCGGACCGTTGCAATCAATCCGATCAGCGACGATCCGACGGTTGCGATCGATCCAAGCCATGATCCCGGTCGTCGACGATCGATCTTGGACCGTTGTGATCAATCCGATCGGCGACAATCCGACGGTTGCGTTTATTTCATAATTATATTTTATAAAATTAATTTTTATAAAATTTAATAGTTTTTAAAAAAATTGCGACGCATTTCTTGCGTCGCTATATTAAAAATTAATTTTTTTATTTTTTGATTTATTGCGTCGCTAATGCGTCGCTATTTAACATAATTATTTTTTTTAAAAAAATGGCGATGCTCTGAGTTGTGTTGCAATATTTTTATTTCATAATTATATTTTATAAAAATTAATTTTTTTAAAATAATTGCGATGCACCTTGTTGCGTTGCAATGTTTTATTTTTTAAAAAAATTGCGATGCAATACTTGCGTCGCGAAATTAAAAATTATTTTTTTAATTTTCTAATTTTTTGCATCGCTAATGCGTCGCTATATATTTAACATAATTAATTTTTTAAAAAATATTGCAACGCAATGAGATGCGGCGCAATATTTTTATTTGATAATTTTTTTTATAAATATTAATTTTTCTTAAAATAGCGACGCACTATTTGCGTCGCTAAATTAAAATTTAATATTTTTTAATTTTTTGAGCTATGCGTCGTAATTGCGTCGCTATTTTTTGTTGTCGCTAAGGAGTCGCAATTTGGTTGCAATTTAGCGATGTAAAGTTGCCGCTAAATTTGCGTCTCTATCTCAACATTTTCTTGTAGTGTTTTTTAATATACTTCCTTCAACCTTCTCATAGCCTTTCTATTTATTAGCAGATGCTTGGTAATAATGGCTACAAAATGATGGAAAATTGACACATATGTATCAAAAAGACTCATCAAGTTTCAAAAGGAGGAGCTTTCAGAAGGAAAAGATACAAACTCAATTTTAACCTCTCGCAATAAGTGCTTATGCATGGTCGTGATGAGATGGAAAAATCTCTAGAAAATACTGCATCACAAATGTGACTTTATCCAGATTTGACCTTGTTGTAATTCTTTTTGGCTTGGGTTTATTTGACTTTAGGTACTCTACATATATGAGGTAATAAGATATTTTTATATTTTTTGTGTTTCATATGCAATTACTAGATGTTACAAGTTTCTAATAATAATTATGGGATTGAATAATTTGATTTGTACAACTATTTGTATAATCAACTCAAAAAATTAAAACTACTCAACATGTATGGCTTCGCAGACCCTGGACAGATCTCTGTACACTCTGGATCGACTGGAGCATGATCGGATTTGATTGCTAAATGATTAGAGCATTGTTATTTGGATCAATTGTTTCTAGCTCTTTATAACTTTGGGTAAGTGCTTTTTTAATAAAAATTGATACTTTTGATCTTAAGTTGTTGATTATTGTTATTATGTTTATGAAGGTCCTTGCTAGTTATTGACCTTCGTAGGGATAAAGTATATTTTTATGATTTTATTGGACGTTCAGCGAAAAAAATAATTGAATTGTGTTATTAATACGCAAGTATTTATTTCTTTATAATTTTATAATAATTTGCTTGGGTTATATCATTTGAGTTTCACACTATTATTATACTTTGTTATATCAGTGCACTCAAAATATACAACGCTAAAGCTGACCGAATTGCAAGAAAAATACATACTTGAGAGTTAATTCAGGTATATTGAATTGCATATTCTTTTTAATAATTCATAAATTAGATCTTATATATTTGAATCTTATAAAAACTTTTAAATTTATTTTTTAAGTGTCCTAAACAACCATCAGGTGTTAAATGTGGCTATTATATCATAATGTTTATGAAGGAGATCATTAAGAATCATATCATTTCAATCGATGAAAAGGTATGTTATTATTGCGTGCTTCATATAAGTAGTACTTTTTTATAGTTTTAAATTTTTGTATCATGTGTTTAGTGCTCCTTTTCTATGTAACTTATGTATATATGCAGTTTGGCGAGAAGAAAACTTATAAATAAGAAGAGATCGATATTATGCATGGAGAATGAGTTGAGTACTTGTAATGTTTCATTTGAAGAAATGTTATGGATGTTTATATATTGAAGTTTGGATTATCTAAAAATATTATGGATGTTTGTATAACAGTATTAGATATTTTAATTAAATATATGTTTGAAATTGAAAGTATATATTTGTATGACAGTATTGGATATTTCAATTCAATATTTTTGGGACTTTTTTGAAATTGAAAGTATGTGTTTGTATGACAGTATTGGATATTATACTATGTTTTGAATAAAAAAACGTAGTCTAAAGCAAATGATAGACTACGTTTTTCAATAAAAAAATAGTCTTTTTTACAGTTATAGAGAATATTTTTTGATAGAAACGTAGTCTAATGTATTTAAAGACTACATTTTTTTTGACTTTTAACTACGTCTAAAAAACATAGTCTAAAAGAGAAACTTTTAACTACACTCGCACTTTTTAACATACCTAACCAAGCATATTAATTGACCACATCATGTCCATAGATTATAAAAATGATGAATCTACATTTGGGCGATCCTTAAATATTTATATCAATGAACTTCAATATACTCATAACAAATAAATAATCATGTCATTCATTTATAAGCATCATATAATTATGAGTAATTAAATTTATTTAATTTGATATCTATAAACTTTCTAATTTGGCCACTTTGGTGACTAACAAAATATACATAATATAGACATTAAATTTGATCAATGATAATATCATGCGTGAATACAAAGACTTAAGGTCTTATAACATACCCATAAAAAATTTGATCTAGTAAATATTAGAAGGTAAAACATAAATTTCAATTGTTGGGGTCTTTCGTTGTCAACGATTAGATTGGTGGAGTGATAATGTGCTCCCCAAGACCCCTTCCGTGCCGGCAACCAAAGAGTCGCAGAACAAGTACCTCACCGCTATACTATTCTAATCATCTTTTCTATAATATATATATAATATGAAAAGAATAGTCAGAGATAAATTCATAATAAAAAATCATAAATTATTCAATCAAGGCTCTGATACTATATATAAAATCCATTAGAGGATTTTTTAAATAAACATAATGGCCAAGATCTTAGAATAAATGATTTTCACATAAAAACTTAAACCAAGAAAGCGTATCTTGATCCATTGATATTTCTTGATGAGAGATTGCGTATGGATTATCTAGAGATTGAGTTTTTCCCCCTTTTTTTTCTATTTTATGAGATTGAGTTTTTCCCCTTCTTTTTTTCTATTTTATTCCTCGTCCGTTTTGATGGTGAAACAGACTATATATAGGAGAGAGAGAACCAATATGATAATACGTTAAATTTCTCTTCCTATCAAAAGAGAGATTATCAAATAACAACTTAAAAAAAAATGAACCAATAGAAAATTAGCTTTTACTAAACCATTACTATCATTTAAATTTAAATAAATGATAAAATTATATATCATAATTATTTTTTAGAATAAATAATAATAAATCAATCATATATCCATATGGGCAAAAAAAGGGAATGCTAACATGAACCTATATGTTGATTTTTTTTTTAGCATTTGACGGAATTATTGGGTTGCATATCCACGCAATCGTACTCGTGGTAGAAGGTTTGGATCATGTTGGATCGTTGTACCATGGGGATAGATCATCTATCATCTGCAACGTACAATTGTAACAAAAATTAGTCCTTAAGGTAGTGCCTAACATGCCTAGGTTTAGGAGCGATTCTCATTTTTTTTGTTTAAATTTTTATATTAAATTTTTTAATAGTTTTAAATATTTTTAATTCAATATTTATTATTAATTATTTCTAACACATTATAAACCTACGATGATTTAGGCGACATTCTACCTAAGACTTTTATTCAAAACCAATGCATAGCCATTTGCAGTTTTTCAAAAAATAGCGATATTATTAATTTTCTAAACAAACATATTCATCTACTTCTACAAAGCTTACAAATATGCACGTTGAAAGAGTAAAATGTCGCATAATTAATATTAGCTACGTACTCTTTCCAATATCCTAAGTAACCCATCTCACAACCATTCCTTATAGGGCACCGTTGTATTATCCAACAAAGTTTCTCCTTGTATTAGTCGTCCTACTGTAAAAGCCTCTGCATCTAGCCTACTGACGGTAGGATGACATCCAGGCCACTTCACCCTTTGGTCGGTGTTGGCCCCTGGGCCGTGCTTTCGATACTCCCCGTGGTACAATGTATCAGGATTCGCTTCCCATTCGAGCCATCCCGTAGGATCGATGTGCGGTCCGAGGTATGCTTGCATGCACATTACCCTTGCGTACATCCTCCAAGGCCGCCCAAGATACGTCGGAACATCGTGGATATGTGGCTTGAGTTCGTCGGCGGGCACTAAGTTGCATTTCTGGATCGATATGCCCGTATTTTGGTTCGGTTCTTCTTGACCTTGGGCGGTAATCGTGTTCCCTCCATTACTGCGCTTGCGAGCAAAGATGCTACAGTTTTGGAAGACGACTGCAGCATTCCCAAAAATGAAGTCGATGGTCCCTAATATATTAATGCACTCGCGGAAGAATTGGCGGTTGCTATGCGTGTAGAGCGTGTCTTGATACCCATCGATTCTGCACCTATAGACGACGCTGCGGATTGTAAGGTCCCATTTTCTTGAGCATTGAGGTGTCCAATGATGATTGTTGATTGCCACCCTTCACCGACGATCATCAAGTTAGATTTTCGCAGATCAATTTGCACCTGTTCTTGATACACACCTCCCTTCACGTAAATTGTATAACGATACGTGCTGTCGTTCGGGGCCCAATTTACTGCCTCCTGCACCGTCGTGTAATTTCCACTCCCATAAGCAGCCACCACAACATCAGCTTGAAACTCATCTCCAAGAGGACCTTCCACAAACTTCTTGTCATGGTGTTGTTAGAGAGAACTGTACGAGGAATCTGAATTTGAGGCGTAAATGAACACTTTCCTTTTAGTGTTTATTTGCCCCCACTATAGATTGCAAATGGGAATCCGCAAAAACACTTCAGGATACAACAAATCCAAGATTATCGTTTGCAAGCGATAATCTTCTGTTGAGAACATCGTTATCTTTATAGAGAATTTAAAACGGTCGGATTGGGAAGGGTTGTATTCAAGAGATACGTTTTTTGGGCATAACCGAAAATTATTTCAAAAAAAAAAGAACCACATAAATTAACTGCAAAAAGTAAATTCGGTTTGATTGACTTTCATGCCCAAGATGACCCAAGTGCCCAAGTGCCCATCTTTGACTTTAAATATATATTATAGGCCTAAGTTATTTAGGCCCAACTCATCCACAAGAGAAAGAGTCCACCAATATATAAATAGGTATCCAACTCTCTAGTTATTCCATGTGGGACTAATCCCATTCACATCCTTCACACAAACTACACTTACAATCCCCCATTTAGTTTGTGTGAACTCGGAATAGTCATAGACATAGCTAAACGCATACTTAAAGGTAACTTTCATTTTAAACCTTTAGTTAGTGTAAGTAATTCAAGACATTAGCAAAATCAAAAGTGGCCCAAGCTTAAACTGTGATTCTTTTCGCTAAATCGGAATTGCTACACACGCATCGCTACATATGACTTTTTAAGGTAGTTCTCATAACAATCAGCACTATTAAGGCCATGTGCTACATCCTGATTTCATGAACATTTACAAAGTTTTATTTACTTTGCTAGAAGCGGCACCACTCCTCATGCTCATATAGGTGAAATAATTTCATTAAGAGTGTTTGTATTATACTCACCTTCTTATAATCATGGTACTAACTTGCTAACTAGCAAGACCTAGCACTCAAACCCTTATCAGCTTGTTATTACCCATTAAACTTCTAACTTAGTGTTAATGCTAATATAGAAGTTTGGTTCCCACTAAGGATAAGTTTAGTTGAAGGATTGTAAACCCATTTCAACAACAGTACTCCTTACTAAGTCTCTTGCGAGAGCTTTACTAAACGGATCTGCTAGATTTTTACAAAACCTCACATAGGTAATAGTTATTATACCATCAGTGATTAATTGTCTCACATATTTATGCCTTAGACTTATATGCCTTGACTTCCCATTATATATCTTACTGAGCGCTCTTGACATAGTAGCTTGACACTACCACAATGCAAGGAAATAGATGGCATCGGTTGTGGCCACAACTCTATATCTAGTAACAAATTTCTTAGCCATTCAGCTTCCTTGCCTTGCTACTAAGGCAATAAACTCTGACTCCATGGTCGAATGCGTTATACATGTTTGCTTCTTGGAAGCCCAGGAGATAGCACCGCCTCCTAATGTAAATATCCATCCAGAAGTCGACATTTTATCATGAGTACTTGTTATCCAACTAGCGTCGGAATAACCTTTAACACAGCTGGAAAGCTATTATAAAACAATCCTAATTCTTTAGTCCTTTTAAGATATCCAAGAACTCTTACGATCGCTTTCCAATGCATTACTCCTGGATTTTTAGTGAATCTCGAAAGTTTACAAACTGCAAAAGCTATATCAGGTCTAGTGCAATGCATAGCATACATTAGACTTCCTGTAGCACTAGCATACTCGACTTGAGCAACGGCTCTACCAGAATTTTTAGTCAAATGAATAGAAACATCATAAGGAGTGTTTGCCTCCTTAATATATAAATGATTAAACTTGGTTAATATTTTCTCAACATAATGAGATTGACAAAGTGCAAAACCCCCACTATGTCTCTTAACTTTGATACCTAAGATCTTGTCTACCTCAGCTAAGTCTTTCATTTGAAATTTTGCGGAGAGATAAGCCTTAGTATCATTTACTCCATCCATGTTAGTACCTATTATAAGCATGTCATCAACATAAAGACATATAATTACACCAAAGTTTTATGTGAATTTAGAATAAATGCATCTATCAGCACTATTATGCTTGAAACCATATTCTAAAATCACCGAATCAAACTTTTCATGCCATTTCTTTGGAGCTTGTTTTAAACCATATAATGATTTTGTTAGCTTACACACTTTATGCTCATTTCCTGGTAGAACAAAACCCTCAGGTTGCTCCATATACACCTCTTCATCTAGATCACCATTCAAGAAGGCTGTATTAACATCCATTTGATGAATACATAAGTTATAAATGGATGCTAATGCAAACAACAACCTTATAGAAGTTATCCGTGCAACAGGAGCATAAGTATCAAAATAGTCAAATCCCTCTTTTTGCCGAAAACCTTTAGCCACTAACCTTGCTTTGAAGAGATTACCATCTTTTATTTTAAATATCCATTTACATCCAATAGGTTTATAATTAGGAGGTGGATCAACCAAAACCCATGTACCATTTGATACTAAAGAATCTATTTCATCATTTATAGCTTCTTTCTAGAAAGATGAATCTCTTGAAGCCAAAGCTTCATTATACGTCTTAAGAGTTATATCCTCCTCTACATTTAATAAGATAGGAATCTTATTAAGTACATTATTATTTCTATCACCTTCCACAGGAAAAACAATAGCTTGAGAGGAAATGAAATCAGGATATAATACTTTTTCTTTTCTAGTTCTTTGGCTTCTCCTTATTTCCACTTGTTCTTGAATTTCAGTATTTTTGTTATCAACAAGTAAAGGAGAACTAGAACTATTAGGAATATTGGTTTCATCCACACCACCTAATAATGATTTAGATGTTGACTTATTTGTGGAATCATCACGAGTTTTATTTTCAAGAAATTGAACATCTCTAGATTCCACAATTACATTAGACACCAAGTCTAACAACCTATAGGCTTTGGAATTTTCAGCATATCCTACAAATATACTTTTCATAGCCCGTGGCCCTAACTTTGTTCTTTTAGGATCTGGAACTCTATAAAAAGCTAGACAACCCCAAACCGAATATAAGTTAAATTTGGTTTTCTACCATTCCATAATTCGTAAGGGGAAGTCTTTGTAATCTTTGAGGGTATTCTATTATGCACATGGCAAGCACTAAGTAATGCTTCACCCCAAAGGTTCAAGGGAAGCTTAGAATTTAGCAACATTGAATTCACAATATCCACAAGGGTTCTATTCTTTCTCTCAGCCAATCCATTCTATTGTGGAGTATAAGAAGAAGTTCTTTGATGTATTATTCCATGTTCTTCACAAAAAGAAGTAAATACAGCAGGAAAATATTCTCCACCTCTATCACTTCTAGGTATTTTTATTTTCTTTTTCTTTTGATTTTCGATAATTAATTTATACAATTTAGACTTGTCGAACACTTCATCTTTATGCTTCATAAGATACACATAGGTATAACTAGAGTAATCATCAATGAATGTGGCGAAATATCTATTTCCTTCTCTAGTCAAATTTTCATTTAATTCACATATATCTGAATGAATAATTTGTAAAATTTTAGAATTTCCTTTGGACTTAGGAAATGGTAATTTAGTCATCTTAGCTTGAATGCAAATTTCACACTTATCATGGTTATCATTTTCGTATGTTATGTAACCATTTTTAGCCATAAACTTAAGTGATCTAAAATTTACATGTGCTAAACGTGAATGCCATAAATTAATTGATGAACCAACTATATAAACAGAAACACTCTTATTATTATTAATAGCAACAGAGTTTACAGAAAGTTTGAACATTCCATCACAAGCATATCCCTTCCCAACAAAGACCCCATTCTTTGAGAGGATAAGTTTGTCGAATTCTAAAACAGTCTTGAATCCTCCTCTACAAAGCAGATTTGCAGAAATTAAATTCTTCCTAATTTCTGGTACATGAAGAACATTAATTAAAGTTAACTTCTTTCCCAAAGTAAAATGGATTTCGATGGTTCCTTTGCCATGAACTTTGACAGCATTATTATTTTCCATCAACACTTCATGTCCTTGAGCAGTAACTTCATAATTCTTGAATTGATTCTTATCATTGCATATATGAATAGTTGCACCCGAATCAAACTACCAATCATTGGTGTTATAGACAGAAGCCATATGCACTTCGGTTACCATTAAAATTTTTATTTCAGAAACCATAGCAACAAGATTTTGTAACTCTTTCTCTTGTGCTTCAGCCACATTAACTTTGCCACTAGAGCCAGCATGATCATTCTTCATTTTCTTTCGGAATCTGTACTCCTTTTTGAAGTGCCCTTTCTTCTTGCAATAGAAACAAGTCTTATTCTTCTTGGAATCACTTGAACTTGATTCAGGATTCTTCCTCTTATTTCAGATTTGTTCCCAAATTTATTTCCAGCCTTGTTGACATCAACAAAATTCACTTTGGAATCAGATCTACTGCAAGCATTTTACCATCTGAATTCTTGTTTCTTCTTCAATTCTGAGATGTTTTCGCAATTGTTCCAAAGTGAAACTTTCAGAAGAATGCAACAACTTCTTCCTATAATCATTCCAAGATGGAGGAAGTTTGGCAATTATAGCCCCTACTTGTAATGGTTCACCAACATCAACTTTCACATCTTTCAATTTGGATACTAGAATTTGTAATTCATGCACTTGATCCAAAACCGAAATATTATCAACCATATTGAATTCAAAAAATTGTAGTGTAAGAAACTTATTTGCTCCTTGTTTTTCGGTGTTGTATTTGAATTCCAAAGCATTCCAGATTTCTTTAGGAGACTGAACCGAAGTGAACAAGTCATATAGACGATCTGAAAGAGTGTTGATAATGTGTCCTCGACATAGCAATTCATCCTCTTGACGTTTTGAACGTTCCTTCTTAACATCTTCGGTTTCATTAGGAGAAGGGACTGGAATTTGTGGCAAGTTCGGATTTAACACATATCCAACCTTCAAAGCAGTAAGGAAGAACATCATCTTATCCTTTCAACGAGTATAATTAGTGCCATCAAAATGATCAAGTTTCATGAAGTCTTGGTTTATGACTTTGAATGCAGAATCAGTTCGATTTTCCATTGATGAACAAAGGAGATAAACACGAAAAGATTGTTAGAGAGAACTGTACGTGGAATCTGGATTTGAGGCGTGAATGAACACTTTTCTTTTAGTGTTTATTTTCCCCCACTATAGATTGCAAATGAGAATCCGTAAAAATACTTCAGGATACAACAAATCCAAGATTATCGTTTGTAAGCGATAATCTTCTGTTGAGAACATCGTTATCTTTATAGAGAATTTAAAACGGTCGAATTGGGAAGGGTTGTATTCAAGAGATACGTCTTTTGGGCATAACCAAAAATTATTTCAAAAAAAAAAGAACCGCAGAAATTAACTGTAAAAATTAAATTCAGCTTGATTGACTTTCATGCCCAAGATGACCCAAGTGCCCAAGTGCCCATCTTTGACTTTAAATATATATTATAGGCCTAAGTTATTTAGGCCCAACTCATCCACAAGAGAAAGAGTCCATCAATATATATAAATAGGTATCCAACTCTCTAGTTATTCCATGTGGGACTAATCCCATTCACATCCTTCACACAAACTACACTTACAGGTGTGGCAGCCACGATGGAAAGTCCGCGACTGGTTTCAAGATATCGTTATCATGAGAAGAGGACGAGATCGATGGCTTTGAGCACACAGAGTGAGGTGGTTATAAGTGCTCTCAGGCCTCCGATGAGAACCAACCCCATAGCCGATTTGGCTGGCCCGTTGAGCTCATCAAGGCAAGTACTATGATAGGTGAGCACCGCGCTCATCCATGTTTGAGCGTCGATCCAAGCTCCTTAGGTGGCAGCTAAGGCTGAGTCGGTGACATGAACGCGAGAGAGATCCATTAAATGCATGCAGTCGCCAAGGGCAGTCGCCATCGGCTTTCGCTGGTGCGACGACAGATGTTGCTGGCCGCAGTCTTGACGGTGGAGTTGCAGGTCGAGGGATTTGTCGAGGATGGTGGTGAGGATTTCTGTTGGGCTAGGCTGGGATTTTCCGGCAATGAGAATGGCCTCGGACACGGTGGAGTTGCAGGAGGCAAAGTCGCTGGCTGGAGCACATAAACCTTCGGAGGTTTGAAGTTGATGGGAGCATGTGATGAATGGGAGTTGGAGGTGACGAGAGATGCAAGGCTTAGCAGCAAAGCGGCTAACAAGGATGGAAGTGGGTTGCTAATTGCTGCCATGGTGCGAGTTTTTCGATTGTGTTTTAGGCAGCGTTTGATATGGGAGATAAGGAGGATATCCAAAGGATATCCCTTCTTATCCCCAAATGCTGTAGCTAGAGGGGATAGGTCTAAAAAAGTTTAACCAGAGAGGATAACCCATGTTTAACCATGGGTTATCCCCTGAACTTATTCCCTAGAGAACCCAGGAACAACTAAAGTTATCCCTTGATGGCAGACTTGTAATTTTAAAAAGATGCTTATTCCCTCAGCTATCCACTGCATAAATGCTATCCTGTACATTTATCCAGGAATAGCTTTTGAGTTATCAAACACTACTTTAGGAGTGATGTGGTGCCTCCATCCCTTGTCGTTGCCTATCCCGCAGAGATGGGCATCTTTATATATAGCAGGTTGGTGCAGGCCACCAATAAATGTAAATTAAATGCCAATTTTCAATTCTTCTCTTAAGGAGGATAGGATTTATCATTCTTTGATTTCTTACACTAAGAACTTATCCCAAATAATAGCTTGATTAGGATTTCTTACACTAAGAACTTGCCCCAACTAATAGTTCCATTACTTATTCAAGTTTATGATTAGTTGGTCTACATTGGTAGACTTAGGATGAATGGTATATGTAGGGGTTCTAATTGTAGTGTTACCAAAAGGACTAGGTGTTTGGGTGTAGCTAATTGTTATGGCTCACTAGGGGATGGAAAAGGTCTAATTGCTTCCATTGGTAGCCAGTAAATTCAAGAATTGAGAGTAGTAGCTAAATTCAATAATTGAGAGTGCTACTATATTGGTTCCTAATTCTAGTTCATAGAATTGGAAACTTTGATATCAGATTTTGATAGAATTAGTCATCATCTAGTTGGGTAGGAGTCATTATTTCTTGTTCAATTGACCTTGCAATTATTTTTGAATGTCACACAATTATATAGGAAAGAGGGTATGATTTTAGCAGTATTATTGTAACAACTCGGGATCTCACCCAAAAATATTAATGAATAAGGTATTATTTAGGCTCCTTAATTCTATATAAGTACTCATATCTATTTAGTACATAATAGTTATAGAACTAAATGCTCACAAATATGAGCTCTTACATACTCTTCCTCCACTTTGGTTTAAGCCTTGACATCCTCGTCAGATGAGGCATCTAAATCAAAATTTCCAACCAATCACAACCACAAACACCATGAAAAATCCATAGCCAATCCTAAAAAAGCACATGATTGCAGTGTCCTAGTCCACATAGGTCTTGGGCTGGGTTCATTTTGATATTATTTGCAATAACTCAAGATCTCATTCCAAAGCAATCCAAATTGCTGTTGATTTCTATTTAATCTCATTGGTGGGTTGTGATACAGTTTTAGGAGCTTAATGGTTGAGTACCTTAGGGCCTATTTTTTTGGATTTTTCTAAATTAACCATGCAATTCAATCTTGAGGAGAAGATGGTTAACCTCTTGAGTTAATTTAATTGTCACCTTGTATTGTGTCTCAATTTTTTTATCCCCCAAGTATGGTCTAGGCTATGCATGATACGTACACATCATTGACCCATTCAAGCTGCATCTTTTGTCCTGGAGTTATTAAATGTCTTTTTTGTTTTGGTAATATTTGCTGCATAATTGCAATTTATGATCATTATTTTTCTAAATATAAAAAAGGAATGCGAATATTAATTTTGTATATCAATATCCATGACAAATCTCTCAAGAGATCTTTCCTAAATATTATAATTGATTCTATGGGTTTTTATAACCCATGGATAATCATTTTAGTCATGTATCCAGTAAGCAACCTTCTACTTATTTCTTTTCTTTTAATCCCATAACTCTAAAAAAATTAAAAGAAAAAATTAAAAGCATTTCATAAATTTCTCATATTAATTTATAGAATTTTCTAAAAATAACTTTAAACAAAAATTTGTTCTTAGTTTATAGCAGTTTCAAGTTCAATTTTCTAGAGATTTAATTTAGATTAAGGTTTATGCCTAGAGAAAAATAATACTTAATTAAGAGTTGTTCGTGCACATTTTGTGCCACAAATTTCAATGTTATAACAAAGAAAGTATGATTGAAATAGTTGCTTCATGTTGCTGCCATTGAACTTAGGTATTTCTTTCAGCCTTGATGGTTAGCATGTGCCTCCTAATTCCTCTGTTTTTGCTGACTTCTTTCTCGAAATGTAAGAGCATATATAAAAACGTCGATGATAGAATAATGTAAAGATATTACCTTCGATATACCTAAACTCGATTGATAATCAAATTTGATGCAATGGTGCCAACTAACTTAGGGCTTATTTGGATTAGCTATTAGCTAACAGCTATTTCGTATAATCATTGGTCAATAACCATTTAAAGGTATCCAACAACCAATCCAAATAGTGCCTTAGTTAAATGTCTTGGGATGATCTTGTATACACTCCCTTCATTCTAGTTATCTTTACACCATTATAGTTCTCAAAAACAGAACACTAACTGAAAACTATATAATCAATTACTTGCTAGTGAAAAGTTAGTCTACTGAATTGTTGATAATAATTGTCGGCAATAATTCGATACACCTTTATGATTCAAGCATCTCGGAGGCCTTGAAGTTATCGACATTTATGTTATTAATACTTGTTTGAATAACCGCACAAGCAGTAAGTTATTTACAAGGAGATCAAGTGAATAATTATTCATGTAACTAGCAAATTTTTTTTCCCATCAAATCATAAGAAGTGAATCAAAACTAGAAATTGATCAAATAATTTCGTAGTTAAGTCTGTTAGTGTTGCAATGCACATGATCCAAACAACAAATTTATCTAAATCATTTCTTCTTCCATCATTCTTTATATGGTTCAATTTGTCACATAAATTTTTGATTTGGTTTGAATTGTTCAGCTCCTGCTGAGTATTTATTATTATTTTTTTGTTATTATTGAACGACTTTGCACGGTATTCTATTTGGCAGGTCTTCATGGCGTACATTTGGATTATAAGAAATGTGGCATGCGTCAGGATCTTCATGCATTGTATTTGCCTCACTTGCCAGTATTGTCCCCTTTATTAATTCCTTCAAAAACCACCACCTTCTTTTCTTTCTGTTGGCTGTCACTATAAATAACCTGCCATCCAGGTTCTCGTCATTGACAACCCATCCTTAGTTTCCAATTATTCTTATCTTTCCGATCGCTCTCTTCTAGGAATATATTTCTTCAATCTGTCTTATCACTTCCTCTCTTGCTTCGTTTGTTCTCTCAACCAAAGGTATATTTCATCAGTTTGTCTGCCTAATTCCAGTATCCCTCAGCCGTCAAAAAAAATGAAGAGGGGAAGAGGCAGGCCTGCAAAGAAAAGCGCAAGCTTCCAGATGGGAGAATATTCAGATACCAACAGAAAGCAAGAGCCACGCTGTTCAGAAGAGCACAACAAGAGAGCTGCTGCATGTTCTTCCATCAAGGAGACAAGTAAAACCTCCCCCCTTGCACTCAAGGAAAAGAAACCTAAAAAAAGAGAGATGGCTGCTATTGCCATCACAAGAGTTAGCCCAGATGATATTCCACCGTCAAGAAATCTCTTGGACTTCGTGTTCCATGGTGCTGACGGCGAGCCACTGCCCGTCGAGGCATCTGAGGTAACTGAAGTTTTCATTACTTCTATTATCATGCCATCTGATGGGCAGGAAATGAAATAGAGCGAGGTATTAGATGTCAGAAGTTTGCTCAAATCCAGTCTTGGGCTATCTCAGGCTATGATGAGGACAGACCCATGATCTGGATTTCCACCCGGGCAGCAAAATACAGATGCGTGACTCCAAATCGCACCTACAGGAAGCACTTCGACTACCTGCTCGACAAGGCATGGGTCTGCCTCAAGGTGCACAGGGCATTGAGAGAGTCTAAAGATGACATCCTTGATATAACTCTCAATGAGTTGATAGCTGGTGTGATCCGTTCATTAAGGGGAAATGAACGCTTTGCAAAGAGACCTGCTGACAGAGATTTTGTGATCTCTATTGGTGAATTTATTTATAAGCAGCTCATCAAGTTAGATAAGGCATCAGAAGTAAAATTAGAGTGTGTGCCAACCTTAATAGCTTTGCAAGAGGAATGCAAAAGTGAAAAAGTAAACGAGAAGCCTGTCTTTCTGCAGACTGGAGAGGGGAAGGATATTGAATCAGTAGAAGACAGCAATAACAGGTTGGCAAAATTACTGCAAGAAGAGGAAGATAGGAGAAAAATGAGGCAGCTGAGAACTCGGCAGCCAGCGATGGTCAGAAACAAATTTTACTCCAAGGCTAATGAATTAGAAATCTTATCAGAGTATCCCTCACCAGATTACTACAAACCAATGTTACGTGAGATGGATGAAGAGTTCTATGAAAGTGAGACTGATGAGACTGATGTTCTCCCAAGAAGAAAATTGGATCAATGGGCTCTCTATGATTCGAACTCACGGTTTGTTTCGCTGGAGACTCTTCCCACGAGTCCGTGGATAGACATTGATGTGCCAATATTTGGATCCGGGTGCATGAGGAAAGATGATGGCACCAATGCTGATCCAGATCAAACCTGTTCGAGTTCATCTGGCTCCATGGATAATGCGTTTCCAGTGTTCCTTGGAACTATAAAAGAGTGGAAAATCGAGTTCAGGTCCATGATGATCTCAATGTTGATACGAACAGATGCAGCCTGGTATGTCTCTATTTTAGCTTATGTTTGGCATGTCTTTGTTTTAGCTTATGTTTGGCACTCCCTTTTGAAACCTTAGGATTTGTTTTCGTTAAAGATTGGTAAGGTGATCCAGTGCTCGGGGCTCTAGCCATTGCATATTTTGAAGAAGCTCTTGTCATTGTCATTGTTAAAGATTGATATTACTTTGAAATGTAAAAGAAATGGATTCCTTTGCCACATAAGCTTTATATTACAGAGCGTTTTTCACATTTGAATGGTTGCCACATGCCACATCTTAAATATGAATGCCTATAGTTCATCCATAGTCACTATTTTAAATAATTATTTTATTATTTTTAAATAAAAACACAGCCATCCATGCATGTATGGTGGTTATTCGGGCATGTACAGTACTTTGTAGTACAAAATGTGTATTCGGAAGAATATGTACTTGAAAGAAAATGGAATGTTTCTAAAAGGAAGAGAGCTAGGTGAGAATACTATTCTCCTCTCATCGTCATTAAGTTTTAATAAGCGTACTTTATCTAAAAATGCCCCAGTTCCCAAAATATGCCTGCATAATATTTGTAATAGTTGTCTTTTTAATTCAGACAATTTAAGCAAGCAATCTCTATGGCAAAAACCAGTAAGTTTAAATTTTTAGTTTAGGTCCAAGGGTTGATTGCCTCTGAATTCTAATTAACGTTCAAACTTTTTCCTGTTACAATCACCACAAACATCCCATTTGATTCCAACTCCTTGGTATTGGCTTTATATATAGATCTTTATTTACAAGCATTCTTATTTATAAAATATTTCAAGATGCTTGTTATATGCATACAGACTACTTATTTGGCATCTCCATGACTACCCAATTGATCCTATTGGTAATAAATGAAGAAGTTGCACTGGATCCCCTTGTGCAATTTGATAGAGAATTGCTTGTATGCACATAATGGGAGCCATATAGCTAGCATACTAGCATTACTCTTCCCTTTTAGGACCATCTCTCGTTAAACCTGCTCTTTTTGATTATTTTTAAATATTGACAATCATGAAATTAATCACTAGTAATATGTTGCTAATCCCATCAGGGACGTATGCTTTTTTAAAGTAATTATATTTAGTTGCAGCTTCCCTTAAGTGGGCTCTAATCAAAATTTGAAATTTCTCTCATTCAAATACTCCTTCAAAGGAAAATATTTATTAATTTCTAAAATTTTAGCTGATGGTCTGATTGCAGGTATAAGCTAGGAAATCCTACAAAACAATACGTGCCTTGGTATGCTCCCATTTTGAAAATTGTAAGGCTATTTAACAATATAATCATACTAATAAAAGAACAGAACAGAGCGTCAAGGCTCACATTCTCAGATTGCACTAAGAAAATTGCAGAATTTGGAACAGACAACCCAGCTTACATATCATCAAGCATCAAAGAGGTGGAGCAATATATGGTGGTTCATGGACAAGTCATACTTAAAATGTTTGCTGAGTATCCGGATAAGATGATGTGTCAGTGTCCTTTTGTGTCAGGACTAACACAGAAGATGCAAGACAAGCACCACACAAAACGAACTATAAGAGGTAAGGTAAAAGCTCACAAGGAAGTAAACTTCAACCATCAGAATACAGAAGTAGTGCCTGTGCCTTCCAAAAAAGATAAGTTGATTCAGGCGACAACAACTAAACTTATCAACCGGATATGGAAAAATTACTATGAAAAATACTTTGCAAAGGAGTCAAATGAGGGAGATGACCGTGGATTGAGAAAAAAAGAAGAGGTTGAAGATGAAGATGAAGAAAAAGATATGTCAGTTGAAGAAGATACAGCTTTAAGGACTTTTTCATTGACTACTTCTGTGTCCAACTCCAATGGAAATGAAATTAAATGGGAAGGAAAGGCAATCAGGCCCAAAGGTTCCAATAGGGCTCTATATAAACATGCGCTGGTACATGGGAATTTAATAACCATTGGTAAGGCAGTAATAGTCACTACTGATGTGTCAGAAAGGGAGCCGACTATCGTTTTTGTGGAGTATATGTTTGAAAAGAAAAATGGTGTAGAAATGGCACATGGAAGGATCTTGCTGAAAGGGTCTCAAACGGTTCTTGAGAATGCTGCAAATGAGAGGGAGGTATTTTTGACCCATGACTGCATGGAGTTTGAACTAAGGGATGTTAGAGAATCTATTATGGTGAATATTCGATCAATGCCATGGGGATATGAACAAAGAAAGAAGCAAGCTCATGCTGATGAAATTGATAGGGCAACAGCAGAAGAGAGGAAGAACAAGGGATTAACTATGGAGTTCTACTGCAAAAGCTTATATTGCCCCGAACAGGGTGCTTTTCTCACTCTTCCTATTGATACTTTAGGCCTAGGGACAGGGGCATGCAACTCATGCCAAATTAGAGAAAAACAGGAGGATTTTCAAATTAGTTCCTCCAAGACCAGCTTCATCTACAAGAAAATCAAGTATAATATAAACGATTTTGTGTATGTGAGGCCTCAGCACTTCAATGAGGATATTAAGATTAGTAAAACCTGGAAATTTGGGAGAAATGTGGGTTTGAAACCCTACGTTATCTGCCAGTTGTTAGAGATCGAGGTCTCTAAAGAGTGTATGGAGATCACCCAAGAATCAACTGAGCTTAAAGTCAGGCGGTTCTATAGACCAGAAGATATATCCAAATCAAAATGTTACAAGTCCGATATAAGAGAGGTACGGGCTAGTGTAATAATTTGTCTCTTAGTTATGATACGAGAGAGGTAAGAGCTATTGTTATAACTTCATCTCGCTCTTTCTTTTGCTGTTATAGTTTTACCATTATAATTGTGCAGTGTTAATACCTTCGTGGCATTACCAAGATATATGATGTAGACATGCATACACAGATACAATTATTCTCATATATATATATATATATATATATATATATATATATATATATATATGCAAACCACTTTTCTACCTAGAGATTCATTTTCTTGCAATCTTCCATACTAACACATGACTCTATTAATGATTCCCAGGTCTATTATAGCGAGGATATACGAAATATTCCAGTGGAAGTAATAGAAGGAAAATGTCAAGTTAGGAAGAATGGTGATCTCCTAGAATTGGAATTTCATGATCTTGTAGATCATATTTTTTTTGTCAATATTCTTATGATCCAGACAGAAGATCTCTCAAACAGGTATTTTCTTTTCAGTCACGCATCTTTTACGAGTGTTTCATTCCTCAGCTATAAATACATTATATTATTTTGCATGCAGTTGCCAGCCCATGTCAAGCATTTGCCCCACATTCAAAAACGAGCAGACAACAATAAATTGAGAAACAATAAACTAAAGGCTAAATGTACCGGAGAGAAAAAACCAGACAAGGAATGTGGAGGCATTGCTCAAAAAGTTCGGTTGGCCTCCTTAGATATTTTTGCTGGTTGTGGGGGCTTATCAGAAGGACTTCAGCAAACAGGTAAGGCCGCCATTCATTCAGGTTGACTACAATGTTATGTTCGATTCCTGCCTCATGTTTTAATTAATGGTTTTGGCGCAAGGATGTGTAAAATGCTGGCAAAGAGTGTGCAAGATGGATATATGTACAAGAATAAATGTAAATGCATATAATACCGGTATTAGTACATGCAAAACACTCTTGTAAGCAGGTGCAAGACTAACTATTAAATATTAAGCATGTAAAGATAGAGTATAAATAGCAATCAATTTATTGGGTGTTAAATTCCTTCATAAAATTTAGGTGGAATTCCTAATATTTAACGCTCTCTTCCTCCTACTATATAGGCATTGTGTCTACGAGATGGGCAATTGAAAATGATATGCAAGCTGGAGAAGCCTTTTGCCTCAACCACCCAGAGGCACAGATGTTTGGTTATGACTGCAATGTCGTGCTAAGGTGAAGTTATCATATTAAACGTTTCTTTATGGCAATATATCTGATTATTTCTAGTACTTCGAGCTGAGTGCATGGATGCCAATGCAGTGCAATAATGCAAAAATGTGGGGATTTTGATGACTGTATCTCAACTCGTGAAGCTGAAAAATTTGCAGCAAACCTTGACAAGGATAAGCTAAGAAAACTTCCCTTGCCAGGCCAAGTAGATTTTGTTTACGGAAGCCCTCCATGTCAGGTATAGATAATTTTGGTCAACACTAAATTTGTTATGTCAGGTTTAAGTTAGCAGTCTAGCAGGTCTTCATCCATTATTTCTAATCCCTCCTAGTTGCCTCCTCCATGACCTCAAGCATCTCTCTTACATGTCTTTAGATCCGCCACAAGTGGTTGCCAAATGCTCAAGTCTTATTTCTATTGCAGGGATTTACTAGTATGAATAGATTCAATCAAAGCCCGTGGAGCAAAGGTCAACGTGAGATGCTGTTAACATTTCTTTCTTTTACTGAGTACTTCAGGCCGAGGTTCTTCCTATTGGAAAATGTAAAAAACTTTGTATCTTTTGACAAAGGGAGCACCTTTCAGCTGACATTAGCCTCACTCTTAGAAATGGGTTACCAGGTTTTGAAATTCATCCTCCTACTCTTTCAACAAGTGGCTGCCTTTAATTCCCTTTTTCTTTTTTAAGGGATGACTCTCTTTGGTCCTTTTTGTCACTTTGTAACTTGTTTAGGTGAGATTTGGTATCTTAGAAGCTGGAGCTTATGGACTGTCCCAATCAAGGAAGAGGGTTTTTATCTGGGCAGCTTCTTCTGAGGATAAGCTACCTGAGTGGCCAGAACCAATGCATGTATCTGTTGGCCGAGGGTTAAAAGTTCCATTGACAGGAGATGCTTATTACATAGCCACCAAAAACACTGCAAAAGGAGCTCCATTACGATCCTTGACGGTAAAGGATACAATTGGAGACCTTCCACCTGTGAGCAACGGTGCAAACCGTCTCACCATGAAAGTAAATTTTCAGCCTTCTCAGTCCTCGTATCTTTTAATTCCAAAATAAGTTGAGAAGTATATGTAGATTTTTCTCTTCTTATTATTAGTTTCCTTTTTTTCACCAGTATAAAAGTGATCCAGTGTCATGGCTCCAAAAGAAACTCAGAGGAGGCGTGGTGACATTGAACGATCATATATCGAAAGAACTGAATGAGCTGAATCTAATTCGGTGCCAACGTGTTCCAAAGCGCCCTGGTGCTGATTGGCGCAGCCTCCCCAATAAGAGGGTAATGCTCTATCTTTAACTATTGCTGATAGCTATCCTATGGGTATTGTTGCCACTGTTCTTTCCTGGTCTATATTGAGTCAAATGGTGATATAAAACTCTTTCCTTTGTATAGTACAAAAGTTAAAATAAAAATATATATTGCATAAAGGTTCAATATCGATATAAGTGCTAGGAGACTACCTGCTAGTTCACTGAATGAATTATCTAACCTAAGAAGAATACATGACAGTCAAATTTGCATTAAGGTTCAATTTTTTTCTACTCAGTTTGCTTAATATAACACTTCACTTCAATATAAGAATTATAAAACTACATCACACACGATGCTACTGAGTTACTGCTCAGTAAGTGAACTGAATACTCCTACTACACAGTAGCTATCTAATCAACTAATCTACATACACCATTACTTAATCCATATGAATCTGGTACATGGAGCTTACTGCATATGTTTGAATCACACTTCTAACATCCTCCTTTGATTCAAACTCCATAAACCCAACATGCTTCTTAGTCTTTTGAACTTGTTTTCTGAGAGAGCTTTAGTAAGAATGTCAGCAACCTGTTCATCGGTTCTACAAAACTCCAAATTGATTTCTTCCTTTTCAACCTGCTCCCAAATGAAATGATATTTAATTTATGTATGCTTTGTACGCCCATGAAACATGGGATTATAGGCTAATGCTATAGCTAAGTTGTTATCACAAAATAGTGTTGTAGCTTCTCTTTGTTTCTCTCCCAGATCTTCTGAAATTCTCCTCATCCAAATACACTGACACCCAGCCACTGTTGAAGCAATGTATTCAGCTTTCGTACTAGACAGAGCAGTGGTTGCTTGCTTTTTTGAAGTCCATGAAATCATTCCTGAGCCAACAGACATGTAGTGTCCTGTTGTACTCTTCCAATCTTCAGTATAATTTGCCCAGCTGCTGTCATAAAACCCAATCAATCTGAAATCATCCACTTTAGTGTACATAATCTCCAAATCTTTTGTTCCAGCAACATATTTCAGGATTCACTTAGCTGCTCCAAAATGGTGTTGGTTGGATTATGTATAAATCTTGAAATATAGTTCACGGCATACATAATATTCGGCTTTGTGTGAGTAAGATAAATCAAACCTCCAATTAAGCTTCTAAACTTCTTTTCATCTGCTTTCCTAGATCCATCATCTTTTAGTAATTTGTCATCAACATTCATAGGAGTCATTGCAGGATCACACTTTTGCATTTGAAATTTTTCCAACAGATCATTTGCATATTTCTATTGAGATAGAAAGATTCTAGATGGAGTTTGCATTACCTACATTCCAAGAAAATACCTCATACTCCCCAAGTCTGTCATGTCAAATTCGAACATCATTTCTTGCTTAAATATCTTCAAATAATCTGAATTCCTAGTGAAGATTAAATGATCCACATAACTAGAAAAAATAATAATCTCATCTTTGCCTTGAGATTTTTTATAGAGTGTAGGTTCACTCTTGATGCCTTTAAAATTTCTTTCCAACAGATACATGTTGATTCTACTATACCAAGCTCTTGGAGCCTGTTTCAAGCCGTATAAAGCCTTCTTTAATTTCTCTTGACCATAAATCTCAAACCCTTTCGGTTGCTCCACATAAACCTCTTCTTCCAATTTCTCATTCAAGAATGTTGATTTAACATATAGCTGAAAAACTTTTCACTAATTTTGTGCTGCAATTGCAAGAACGGTTCTTATGGTTTCTAATCTTGCAATGGGCGAGAAGGTTTCAAAGACATCCACGCCTAGTATTTGAGTATATCCTTTAACCACTAATCTTGCCTTAGGTTTTTGTAGTGTACCATCTGCATTGTATTTAGTTTTGAACACCCATTTCAACCCAATTTCTTTCTTTCCAGCCGGCAGATTAACCAGCTCCCAGGTTTAATTTTTTTTCAATCATTTTTATTTCATTCTTCATTGCTTTCTTCCAAACTTCTTGCTTAGAGGCTTCCTCATAATTCATTGGTTTAGCTATAAAGCATACCAATTGATAGCTTTCATAGATATCTTTCATTGAAGTTACCACCCCTTCCATATTCTCTACTAGGTTTGGGAGATTGATCAACATATATATTCTTATCACTTCCTTTTTTAGTCAATTTTACCTGAAGAACTTGTTCTGTGATGACCTTAACTCTGGCATTCAGCCATTCTTCATGGGCTTTCAAGGAGGCAATTAAACTGTTGAATGAGAGCTGTGATAGATCCTTCGACTCTTTAATTTTGGCCACAATATGATCGAATTTAGATGGTAGACTCTTCAGCACTTTTTCAACAATCATCTGCTCTGACAAGTTTTCTCCCAAAGATCTTGTTTGATTTACTATCAAACTGACATGGGTGGCAAAATCCTAAATTGATTCTATGTTTTTCATCAAAAAGGATTCAAATTCCCTTCTTAGTGTTTGCAGTCTCACCATAATTACTTTATCGGAACCTTTAAACTCCTCTTTCAAAATATCCCATGCATTTTTTGATCTGGTTGCTCCCATAATTTTTGAAAAAATCATCTTCATCCATAGAGGTTTAAATAAAAAACAAAGCCTTGCTATCTTTCTTCTTGTTTTCCCTCAACTCGACTTGTTGTGCCGCAGTAAGCCTTTCGTTATCTTTGTTGAATCCGCTTTCCACCAAGGGCCACAACTCATTCAACATGAAGAATGTCTTCAACTTCAAACTCCACGAGTCATAATTCTCTGACTTGAGAATTGGAAGCATTTGTTGTGAAATGTTGACAAAACTCATGCTTGTTGCCATTTTAAACCAAGACTCCAATCACTGATGTTGAACACACAACAGATCCTTTTCCTTGCTTCGAACCTGACTCTGATACCACCTTGAAGGATTGAAACAAAGAAAGATGCACTCTTAAAT
This sequence comes from Calamus simplicifolius, assembly GCA_900491605.1. NCBI lineage: Eukaryota > Viridiplantae > Streptophyta > Magnoliopsida > Arecales > Arecaceae > Calamus > Calamus simplicifolius. The sequence continues at coordinate 281,084 of UESW01001884.1, forward strand.
AGAAAACAGGCACATAAAGTGGACTCAGAAAGACTGTATCAGTTGTTCTGATACTGTGCTGGAAAACAGAGAAAGAATGGTATGGTAGAGTTTCAGAGAGAAATTTCAAAGGTTCTTCAATTTTTTTCTACTCACAGTTTGCTTACATAACATAACACTTCACTTCAACATTAGAATTTTAAAACTACATCACACACGATGCTATTGAGTAATTGCTCAGTAATTGAACTAAATATTCCTACTACACAGTAACTACCTAATTAACTAATCTACATACACCATTATTTAGTCCATATGAATCTAGTACATGAAGGTTGCTGCATATGTTTGAATCACAGTTCTAACAATCTGAAGCATGTCTTTTATAAAACTTCCCTATAAAAAGAAGCAGGTGCTCTAAAATTTGAATGGCTTGCTTTTGTACCACTGAAAATTGAATGTCATGGTTTTCTCACAAGATTTTAATCAACCAAGTGTTTAGATAAGGCTTGGATTTTGAGAACTACGCCTGAATTTAAACACTTGGCTGATTAAAATCTTGTGAAAAAACATCTTTCTCCAGAAAAAAGGCTTTATGCATCGCGCGCGTGTGCAATGATGACATTTTTGTCCTTTTTGTACTGCACATGCGGCCACACACATGCACGAATCAATTACCGTGGGCTATACGCGGGACCACGCATGGTGCACAAAGAGTTTTTTCTTTCTCTATTTGTACATTGAAATTCTTTCTAGGGCATTTGTTGATGATATGGGTGCCAATTGGTGGACCCAATTATTATTTGCATATAGTTAGTTAAAAGTTATAATACAACTTGATTTATTTTTATTTAATGTCCTTGCAGGCTTTATAATCCTGAATTTATTTATTATTACCATTTCCTAAAAAATTAAATTTAATTTTCTTTAATTTCATTACATGCTGAAAAAATCTATTTGCATCATGTGTTGCAGCTTTAGATTTTGCTCTCTTTTTCCTTGTTCCAATGCTCTGCATCAAATGTACTTTTGAGAATAGTTTTAGAGTTATCCAAATGGTTCAATAGAACAAGTATATAGTTCTTTGTTGAAATAAATTCAAGAATACGAAGTATCATGTGAACATAACCGACTGTTGTTTCTCAAGAAAGATAATTGGCATTGGTTTTTTTATAATAATGTAGGTTAAATTGTCTAATGGACAAAAGGGGAACTTAGTACCTAAATGGTTAATAAATACTGCCAAGAAGAACAATCACTGGAAGGGACTGCTTGGAAGGCTGGATTGGCAAGGAAACTTTCCGACAATAACCACTGATCCACAACCCTGGGTAAGGTGGATATGCGGTTCCATCCTGCGCAGGATCGAGTTCTTACGGTCCGTGAGTGTGCTCGGTCTCAAGTAAGTTTCTACAGTTTCTACCTTCCTTACCGGTCCTCATCTCTACTACAAAAAATCATTTCATTTCAATCATACATACTTGAGTAAATAATACCATTTCTATATTCTTATATCATAGTGCAGGTATATAAAGGAACAAGTTGACTTATAAGTATTAGAACATAGTAATGAGTTCTAAAAACTACTTGATTTGATCATGGAATGCAGGGTTTCCGAGATAGCTACAAGTTCTCGGGTAACATCCAAGACAAGCACAGACAGATTGGGAATGCTGTGCCCCCTCCACTGGCATATGCTCTAGGGAGGAAACTCGAGGAAGCAGTCAATGCAAATCAGTCCTTGACTTGAAGGCTCAGCTTTTAATTTGAGGCTCAGTGGAGGGGTATGGCAACGAAGGGTCGAGCTTTGAGCATACATATTCTGATAGGGGGAATCAGACCGTGCCATGGAAGCTTTGTTCTGGTCAGTGTGGTTGGAGTGAAATGTTAGAGATCTAGATTTTACATGGTTGGAAGTTTGGAACAGATTTGCTGAATCGTTCTGAGAGAGAGAGAGAGGGATTGATGTGGAACGTTTTCGAAATCCTTAAAGCTGTAGATTGAAAATATTAAAATTAAGATGTTTTAGGGTGCTGTGGTTTGCCTGTTATTTTCCTATTTTTGTTCTCTCGGCTGTTTTACATTATCCTCAGCTTATTTTATTGATAAAAAATTCAATTCAATTTAAAAGTTTAAGCCATGAAATTTTAATGCTCAATCATACATATCAACTCATCTCCCACTGATTATTTCATTTGTGAGTAAACCTCACAGATGTTCCTTTAGCATTCGCTTCCTCAAACGTCAGCTAATTGAAATCCTCGGTCTTGACGGTGGAGTTGCAGGTCGAGGGATTTGTCGAGGATGGTGGTGAGGATTTCTGTTGGGCTAGGCTGGGGTTTTCCAGCAATGAGAATGGCCTCGGACACGGTGGAGTTGCAGGAGGTAAAGTCGCTGGCTGGAGCACATAAACCTCCGGAGGTTTGAAGTTGATGGGACCATGTGATGAATGGGAGTTGGAGGTGACAAGAGATGCAAGGCTTAGCAGCAAAGCGGCTAACAAGGATGGAAGTGGGTTGCTAATTGCTGCCATGGTGCGAGTTTTTCGGTGGTGTTTTAGGCAGTGATTGATCTCGGTCGGCGACGATCGATCTCAGACCGTTGCGATCAATCCGATCGGCGACGATCCGACGGTTGCGATCGATCCAAGCCATGATCCCGGTCGGCGACGATCTATCTCGGACTGTTGCGATCAATCCGATCGGGGACGATCCGGCAGTTGCGATCGATCCAAGCCATGATCCTGGTCACCGATGATCGATCTCGAATCATTGCGATCTATCCGATCGGCGATGATCCGATGGTTGCGATCAATCTAAGCCATGATATATCCCGATCGGCGATGATTGATCCGGTCCATTGCGATCAATCTGATCGGCGAGGATCCAACGGTTGCGATCGATCCAAGCCATTATCCCGGTTGTCGATGATCGATATTGGACCGTTGCGATCAATCCGATCGGCGATTATCCGATGGTTGCGATCGATCGAAGCCATGATACCGGTCAATGACGATCGATCTCAGACAGTTGGGATCAATTCGATCGGCGACGATCCGATGGTTGCAATCGATCCAAGCCATGATCCCGGTCGCCGACGATCGATCTCGGACCGTTGCGATCAATCCGATCAGCGATGATCCGACGGTTGCGATCGATCCAAGCAATGATCCCGGTCGGCGACAATCGATCTCGACCATTGCGATCAATCCGATTGGTGACAATCTGATGGTTGCGATCGATCCAAGCCATGATCCCGATCAGCGACGATCGATCTCGGACCGTTGCGATCAATCTGATCGGCGATGATTCGACGGTTGCTATCGATCCAAGCCATGATCCCGATTGCCGATGATCGATCTCGAACCGTTACGATCAATCCGATCGGCGATAATCCGACGGTTGCGATCGATCGAAGCCATGATCCCAGTTGTCGACAATAGATCTCGGACTGTTGCGATCGATCCAAGCCATGATCCCGGTCGGCGACGATCTATCTCGGACAGTTGCGATCAATCCGATCGGCAACGATCTGATAGTTGCGATTGATCCAAGCCATGATCCCGGTTAGCGATGATCGATCTCGGACCGTTGCGATCAATCCGATCGGCGACGATTCGACGGTTGCTATCGATCCAAGCCATGATCCCGGTTGCCGACGATCGATCTCAGATCGTTGCGATCAATCCGATCGGCGACGATCCAACGATTGCGATCGATCGAAGCCATGATCCCGGTCGACGACGATCAATCTCGGACCATTGCGATCAATCCGATCGGCGACGATCTGACGGTTGCAATCTATCCTAGCCATGATCCTGGTCACCGACTATCGATCTCGGACAGTTGCGATCAATCCAATCGGCGAAGATCCGACGGTTGCATTTATTTCATAATTATATTTTATAAAATTAATTTTTATAAAATTTAATATTTTTTAAAAAAATTGCCATGCATTTCTTGCGTCGCTATATTAAAAATTAATTTTTTTTATTTTCTAGTTTATTGCATCGCTAATGCGTCGCTATTTAACATAATTAATTTTTTAAAAAAATGGCAACGCATTGAGTTGTATCGCAATATTTTATTTCATAATTATATTTTATAAAAATTAATTTTTCTTAAAATAATTGCAATGCACCTTGTTGCGTCGCAATATTTTATTTTTTAAAAAAATTGCAACGCAATACTTTCGTCGTGAAATTAAAAATTTTTTTTAATTTTTTGGTTTATTGTGTCGCTAATGCGTCACTATTTAACATAATTTATTTTTTTAAAAAAGTTGTGATGCACTGATTCGCGTCACAATATTTTTATTTCATAATTATATTTTATAAAATTAATTTTTTAAAAAATAATTGCAATGCACATGTTTGCGTTGCAATGTTTTATTTTAAATTTTTATAACACTTATTTTTTAAAAAACAATTGCGACGCAATACTTGCATCGCTAAATTAATTTTTTTTTTAATTTTTTGGTTTATTGCGTCGCTAATGCATCGTTATTTAACATAATGTATTTTTTTAAAAAAGTTATGACGTATTGATTTGCATCGTAATATTTTTGTTTTATAATTATATTTTAGAAAAATTAATTTTTTAAAAATAATTGTGACGCTCATGCTTGCATTGCATTGTTTTATTTTAATATTTTTTATAACACTTATTTTTTCAAAAAAATTGTGACGCAATACTTGCGTCGCTAAATTAAATTTTTTTTTAATTTTCTGGTTTATTGCATCGCTAATGCATCGCTATTTAACATAATGTATTTTAAAAAAAGTTGCGATGTACTAATTCGAATCGCAATATTTTTATTTCATAATTATATTTTATAAAAATTATTTTTTTTTGAAAATAATTGCGATGTACATGTTTGCATTGCAATGTTTTATTTTTAATCCAAGCCATGATCCCGGTTTAAAATTAATTTTTTTTATCTTTTAATTACATTTAATAAAATTTAATATTTTTTTAAATATTGCGATCAATCTGATCGGCGACGATCCGACGGTTGCAATCGATCCAAGCCATGATCTCGGTCGGCGATGATCGATCTCGGACCGTTGCGATAAATCTGATCGGCGATGATCCGACGGTTGCGATCGATCAAAGTTATGATCCCGGTCGCCGACGATTGATCTTAGACCATTGCGATCAATTCGGTCGGCGATGATCCAACGGTTGCGATCGATCCAAGCCATGATATATCCTGATCGTCGATGATCGATCTTGGACCGTTGCGATCAATCCAATCGGCGACCATCCAACGGTTGCGATCGATCCAAGCCATGATCCCGGTTGGCAATGATCGATCATGGACCATTGCGATCAATCCAAGCATCGACGATCCGATGGTTGCGATCGATCCAAGCCGTGACCAAGGCCTAGACTGACTGTGGCCGACGAGGAGGTTGGGGTGGGCCATGGTCGACACGGAGGTCGAGATGGGCTGCGGTCGACACGGAAGTTGGGGTAAGCTGTGTTAAGCCCAATCGCCAAGGAATTGGCTCGTGTGTTCTTTGACCCGATCGACTATATCAGCGATGATCGATCTCAGACCGTTGCGATCAATCCGATCGGCGACGATCCGATGGTTGCGATCGATCCAAGCCATGATCCCGGTCGCCGACAATAGATCTCGGACCATTGCGATCGATCCAAGCCATGATCCCGGTCGGCGATGATCGATCTCAAATCGTTGCGATCAATCCAACCGGCGACGATTCGATGGTTGCGATCGATCCAAGCCATGATCCCAGTCGTCGATAATCGATCTTGAACCATTGCGATCAATCCAATCGGCGATGATCCAATGGTTGCGATCGATCCAAGCCATGATCCTAGTCGCCGACGATCGATTTCGGACCGTTGCGATTAATTCGATCGGCGATGATCTGACAGTGCGATCGATCCAAGCCATGATCCCAATCGGCGACGGTCGATCTCGGATTGTTGCGATCAATTCGATTGGCGACGATCCGACGGTTGCGATTGATCCAAGCCATGATCCCGGTCAGCAATGATCGATCTCGGACCGTTGCAATCAATCCGATCGGCGATGATCGGACCGTTGCAATCGATCAAAGCCATGATCCTGGTCACCGACGATCGATCTCGGACTATTGCGATCAATCCGATCAGTGACGATCCGACGGTTGCGCTCGATCCAAGCCATAATCCCGGTCGCCGATGATCGATCACGGACCGTTGCGATCAATCCAATCGGTGATGATCCGACGGTTGCGATCGATCCAAGTTATGATCCTGGTCGTCGATGATCAATCTCGGACCATTGCGATCAATCGATTGACGATGATCCGATGGTTGCGATCGATCCAAGCCATGATCCTGGTCGCCGACAATCGATCTTGACCATTGCGATCAATTCGATCGGCGACGATCCGACGGTTGCTATTGATTCAAGCCATGATCCAGGTCGTCGACGATCGATCTCGGACCATTACGATCAATTCGATCGGCGACGATCCGACAGTTGCGATCGATCCAAGCCATGATCCCGATCGCCGACGATCGATCTTGGACCGTTGCGATCAATCCGATCGGCGATGATCCGATGGTTGCGATCGATCCATTCCATGATCTCGGTCGCCGATGATCGATCTCGGACTATTGCGATCAATCCGATCGGCGATGATCCAATTGCGATCGATCCAAGCCATGATCCCGATCGTCGACGATCGATCTCCGACCGTTGTGATCAATCCGATCGGTGATGATCTGATGGTTGTGATCGATCCAAGCTGTGATCCCGGTCGCCGACAATCGATCTTGGACCGTTGCGATCAATTCGATCAGCGACGATCCAATGGTTGCGATTGATCCAAGCCATGATCCCGGTCGCCGATGATCGATCTCGGACCGTTGCGATCAATCCGATCGGCAACGATCTGATGGTTGCGATCGATCCAAGCCATGATCCTTATCGCCGACGATCGATCTCGGACCATTGCAATCAATCCGATCGGTGATGATCTGACGGTTGCGATCGATCCAAGCCATGATCCCAGTCGCCGACAATCATTCTCAGGGCCATTGTGATCAATCCGATCGGCGACGATCCGACGGTTGCGATCGATCCAAGCCATGGTCCCGGTCGGTGATGACCGATCTCGGACCGTTGCGATCAATCCGATCGGCGACGATCCGATGGTTGCGATCTATCCAAGCCATGATACTGGTCTCCGACGATCGATCTCGGACTGTTGCGATCGATCTAAGCCATGATCCCGATCGGCGATGATCGATCTCGGACTGTTGCGAACAATCTGATCAGCGATGATCTGATAGTTGCGATCGATCAAAGCCATGATCCAGGTCAGTGACGATCGATCTCGGATCGTTGCGATCAATCCGATCGGCGATGATCCGATGGTTGTGATCGATCCAAGCCATGATCCTAGTCGCCGATGATCGATCTTGGACCATTGCGATCAATTCGGTCGGCGACGATCCGATAGTTGCGATCGATCCAAGCCATGATCCCGGTCCGCGACGATCGATCTTGGACCGTTGCGATCAATCCGATCAGCGATGATCCGACGGTTGCGATCGATCCAAGCCATGATCCCGGTTGGCAACGATCGATCTCAGACCGTTGCGATCAATCCGATCGGTGACGATCCAACGATTGCGCTCGATCCAAGCCATAATATATCCCGGTCACCGATGATCGATCTTGGACCATTGCGATCAATCCGATCGGTGACGATCGGATGGTTGCGATCGATCCAAGCCATGATCCTGGTCGGCGATGATCGATCTCAGACCGTTGCGATCAATTCGATCGGCGATGATCTGACGGTTGCATCGATCCAAACCATGATCCTGGTTGGCGATGATCGATCTCGGACCGTTGCGATCAATCCTATCATCGACGATCCGATGGTTGTCATTGATCCAAGCCACGATCACGGTCGCCGACAATAGATCTCGACCGTTGCGATCGATCCAAACCATGATCCCGGTCGGCGACAATCGATCTCGGACCGTTGTGATCCATCCGATCGGCGACGATCCGACTGTTGCGATCGATCCAAGCCATGATCCAGGTCGCCGACGATCGATCTCGGACCATTGCGATCAATCCAATCGGTGATGATCCGACGGTTGCGATCGATCCAAGTTATGATCCCGATCGCCGACGATCGATCTCAGACCGTTGCGATCAATTCGATCGGTGATGATCCGACGGTTGCGATCAATTCAAGCCATGATATATCCCGATTTCCGATGATCGATCTCGGACCGTTGCGATCAATCCAATCGGTGACCATCCGATGGTTGTAATCGATCGAAGCCATGATCTCGGTTGGCAATGATCGATCATGGACCATTGCGATCAATCCGATCAGCGATGATCCGACGGTTGCGATCGATCCAAGCCATGATCCCGGTTGCCTACGATCGATCTCGGACCGTTGCAATCAATCCGATCGGCAACGATCTGACGGTTGCGATCGATCCAAGCCAAGATCTCGGTCGGCGATGATCAATCTTGAACCGTTGCGATCAATCCGATCGGCGACGATTTGACGGTTGTGATCGATCCAAGCCATGGTCTCGGTCACCGACGATCGATCTTGGACCATTGCGATCAATCCGATCGGCGATAATCCAACGGTTGCGATTGATCCAAGCCATGATATATCCCGATCGGCGATGATCGATCTCGGACAGTTGCTATCAACACGATCGGTGACGATCCGACGGTTGCGATCGATCATAGCGATGATCCCGGTCGGCGACGATCGATCTCGGACCGTTGTGATCAATCCGATCGGTGATGATCCGACGGTTGTGATCGATCCAAGCCATGATCCCGGTCACCGACCATCGATCTCGGACCGTTGTGATCAATCCGATCGGCGACGATCTGACGGTTGCGATCGATCGAAGCCATGATCCCGGTCGCCGATGATCGATCTCGGACCATTGCGATCAATCCGATCGGTGACGATCCAACGGTTGCGCTCGATCCAAGCCATGATATATCCCGGTCGCCGATGATCGATCTCGGACCGTTGCGATCAATCCGATCGGCGACGATCGGATGGTTGTGATCGATCCAAGCCATGATCCCTGTCGGCGACGATCGATCTCGGACCGTTGTGATCAATCCGATCGGCGACGATCCGACGGTTGCGATCGATCCAAGCCATGATATATCCCAGTCGGCGACGATCGATCTTGGACCGTTGCGATCAATCCGATTGGCGACGATCCGACTGTTGCGATCGATCATAGCGATGATCCCGGTTGGCGACGATCGATCTCGGACCATTGCGATCAATCCGATCGGCGATGATCCGACGATCACGATCGATCCAAGCCATGATCACGGTCATCGACAATCGATCTTGGACCATGGTGATCAATCTGATCGGCGATGATCCGATGTTGATATCGATCCAAGCCATGATCCCGGTCGCCGACGATCGATCTCGGACCGTTGCGATCAATTCGGCCGGCGACGATCCAACGGTTGCGATCGATCCAAGCCATGATCTCGGTCGGCGACGATCGATCTCGGACCATTGCGATCAATCCGATCACGATGATCCGACAGTTGCGATCGATCCAAGCCATGATCCCGGTCGGTGACGATCGATCTCAGACCGTGGCGATCAATCCGATCGGCGACGATCCGATTGTTGCGATCGATCAAAGCCATGATTCCGGTCGGCGACGATCGATCTTGGACCATTGCGATCAATCCGATCAGCAATGATCCGACGGTTGCGATCGGTCCAAGCCATGATCCCGGTCGGCGACGATCGATCTCAGAGCGTTGCGATCAATCCGATCGCGATGATCCGTTGATTGTGATCGATCGAAGCCATGATCCCGGTCCGCGACGATCGATCTCGGACCGTTGCGATAAATACAATCGGTGACGATCCGACAGTTGCGATCGATCGAAGCCATGATTCCGGTCACCGACGATCGATCTCGGGCCATTGCGATCAATCCGATCGGTGACGATCCGATGTTTGCGCTCGATCCAAGCCATGATATAACCCCATCGCCGATGATCGATCTCGGACCGTTGCGATCAATCCGATCGGTGACGATCCGATAGCTGCGATCAATCCGATCGGCAATGATCGGTCTCGGACCGTTGCGATCAATCCGATCGGCGATGATCCGACGGTTGCGATCTATCTAAGCCATGATCCCGGTTGGCGACGATCGATCTTGGACCATTGCGATCAATCTGATCGGTGACGATCCGACTTGTTGCGATCGATCAAAGCCAAGATCCTGGTCGCTGACAATAGATCTTGGACCGTTGCGATCGATCCAAGGCATGATCCCGGTCGGCGACGATCTATCTCGAACCGTTGCGATCAATCCGATCGGCGACGATCTGACAGTTGCGATCGATCCAAGCCATGATCCCGGTCGCCGATGATCGATCTCGAACCGTTGTGATCCATCTGATCGGTGATGATCCACGGTTGCGATCGATCGAAGCCATGATCCCGGTCAGCGACGATCGATCTCGGACCATTGTGATCAATTCGATCGGCGACAATCCGACAGTTACGATCGATCCAAGCCATTATCCCGGTCGCCGACAATCGATCTTGGACCATTGCGATCAATCCGATCAGCGATGATCCGACGGTTGCGATTGATCCAAGCTATGATCTCGGTCAGCGACAATCGATCTCGGACCATTGCGATCAATCCAATCGGCGACAATCTGACGGTTGCGATCGATCCAAGCCATGATCCTGATCGGCGACGATTGATCTCGGACCATTGCGATCAATCCGATCGGCGACGATCCGACGGTTGCTATTGATCCAAGCCATGATCTCGGTTGCCGACAATCGATCATGGACCGTTGCGATCAATCCGATCGGCGACGATCCGACGATTGCGATCAATCGAAGCCATGATCCCGGTCGATGACGATCGATCTCGGACCATTGCGATCAATCCGATCGACGATGATCCGATGGTTGCGATCGATCCAAACCATGATCCCGGTCGGCGATGACCGATCTCGGACCGTTGCGATCAATCCGATCGGCGACGATCCGACGGTTGCGATCTATCCAAGCCATTATCCTAGTCGCCGACTATCGATCTCGTACTATTGCGATCAATCCGATCGGCGAAGATCCGACAGTTGCATTTATTTCATAATTATATTTTATAAAATTAATTTTTATAAAATTTAATATTTTTTTAAAAAATTGCCATGCATTTCTTGCGTCGCCATATAAAAAATTAATTTTTTTTTATTTCTTTTATTGCGTCGCTAATGCGTCACTATTTAACATAATTAATTTTTTTAAAAATGGCGATGCATTGAGTTGTGTCGTAATATTTTTATTTCATAATTATATTTTATAAAAATTAATTTTTCTTAAAATAATTACGATGCACCTTGTTGCGTCGCAATGTTTTATTTTTTTAATTTTTTGGTTTATTGCATCGCTAATGAGTCACTATTTAACATAATGTATTTTTTTTAAAAAGTTGTGACGCACTGATTCGTGTCATAATATTTTTTATTTCATAATTATATTTTATAAAAATTAATTTTTTTTGAAAATAATTGCGATGCACATGTTTGCGTTGCAATGTTTTATTTTTAAATTTTTATAACACTTATTTTTTCAAAAACAATTGCGACGTAATACTTGTGTCGCTAAATTAATTTTTTATTAAATTTTTTGGTTTATTGCATCGCTAATGCGTCGCTATTTAATATAATGTATTTTTTTAAAAAAGTTACGACATACTGATTTGCGTCGCAATATTTTTGTTTATAATTATATTTTAAAAAAATTTTTTAAAATAATTGCGACACACATGTTTGCGTTGCAATGTTTTATTTTTAATATTTTTTATAACACTTATTTTTTCAAAAAAAATTGCGACGCAATACTTGCGTCGCTAAATTAATTTTTTTTTATTTTCTGGTTATTGCATCGCTAATGCGTCGCTATTTAATATAATATATTTTTTAAAAAAGTTGCGACGTACTAATTCGCATCGCAATTTTTTTATTTCATAATTATATTTTATAAAAATTAATTTTTTTGAAATAATTGCGATGCACATGTTTGCATCGCAATGTTTTATTTTTAATCCAAGCCATGATCCCAGTTTAAAATTAATTTTTTTATCTTTTAATTACATTTAATAAAATTTAATATTTTTTTAAAATATTGCGATCGATCCAAGCTATGATCTCGGTCGGCGATGATCGATCTCGGACCATTGCGATAAATCTGATCGGCGACGATCCGACGGTTGCGATCGATCAAAGTTATGATCCCGGTCGCCGACGATTGATCTTAGACCATTGCGATCAATTCGATCGGCGATGATCCGACGGTTGCGATCGATCCAAGCCATGATATATCCTGATCGCCGATGATCGATCTCGGACCATTGCGATCAATCCAATCGGCGACCATCCAACGGTTGCGATCGATCCAAGCCATGATCCCGGTTGGCAATGATCGATCATGGACCATTGCGATCAATCCAAGCATCGACGATCCGATGGTTGCGATCGATCCAAGCCGTGACCAAGGCCTAGACTGGCTGTGGCCGACGAGGAGGTTGGGGTGGGCCATGGTCGACATGGAGGTCGAGATGGGCTGCGGTCGACACGGAAGTTGGGGTAAGCTGTGTTAAGCCCAATCGCCAAGGAATTGGCTCGTGTGTTCTTTGACCCGATCGACTATATCAGCGATGATCGATCTCAGACCGTTGCGATCAATCCGATCGGCGACGATCCGATGGTTGCGATCGATCCAAGCCATGATCCTGGTCGCCGACAATAGATCTCGGACCATTGCGATCGATCCAAGCCATGATCCCGGTCGGCGATGATCGATCTCAAATCGTTGCGATCAATCCAACCGGCGACGATTCGATGGTTGCGATCGATCCAAGCCATGATCCCAGTCATCGACAATCGATCTCGAACCGTTGCGATCAATCCAATCGGCGATGATCCAATGGTTGCGATCGATCCAAGCCATGATCCTAGTCGCCGACGATCGATTTCGGACCGTTGCGATTAATTCGGTACAGTTGCGATCGATCCAAGCCATGATCCCAGTCGGCGACGGTCGATCTCGGACTATTGCGATCAATTCGATTGGCGACGATCCGACGGTTGCGATTGATCCAAGCCATGATCCCGGTCAGTAATGATCGATCTCGGACCGTTGCAATCAATTCGATCGGCGACGATCCGACCGTTGCAATCGATCGAAGCCATGATCCTGGTCACCGACGATCGATCTTGGACTGTTGCGATCAATCCGATCGGTGACGATCCGATGGTTGCGCTCGATCCAAGCCATGATCCCGGTCGCCGATGATCGATCACGGACCGTTGCGATCAATCTGATCGGTGATGATCCGATGGTTGCGATCGATCCAAGTCATGATCCTGTCGCCGATGATCAATCTCGGACCGTTGCGATCAATCCGATCGACGATGATCCGATGGTTGCGATCGATCCAAGCCATGATCCTGGTCGCCGACAATCGATCTTGGACCATTGCGATCAATTCGATTGGCGACGATTCGATGGTTGCTATCGATTCAAGCCATGATCCAGGTCGTTGACGATCGATCTCGGACCATTGCGATCAATTCGATCGGCGACGATCCGACGGTTGCGATCGATCCAAGCCATGATCCCGATCGCCGACGATCGATCTTGGACCGTTGCGATCAATCCGATCGGCGATGATCCAACGGTTGCGATCGATCCATTCCATGATCTCGGTCGCCAATGATGATCTCGGACTATTGCGGTCAATCCGATCGGCGATGATCCGACGATTGCGATCGATCCAAGCCATGATCCCGATCGCCGACGATCGATCTCCGACCGTTGTGATCAATCTGATCAGTGATGATCTGATGGTTGTGATCGATCCAAGCTGTGATCCCGGTCGCCGACAATCGATCTTGGACCGTTGCGATCAATTTGATCAGCGACGATCCAATGGTTGTGATCGATCCAAGCCATGATCCCGGTCGCCAACGATCGATCTCGGACCGTTGCGATCAATCCGATCGGCAACGATCCGATGGTTGCGATTGATCCAAGCCATGATCCTGATCGCCGACGATCGATCTCGGACCATTGCGATCAATCCGATCGGTGATGATCTGACGGTTGCGATCGATCCAAGCCATGATCCCGTCGCCGACAATCATTCTCGGGCCATTGCGATCAATCCGATCGGCGATGATCTGACGGTTGCGATCGATCCAAGCCATGGTCCCGGTCGGTGATGACCGATCTCGGACCGTTGTGATCAATCCGATCGACGACGATCCGATGGTTGCGATCTATCCAAGCCATGATATTGGTCGCCGATGATCGATCTCGGACTGTTGCGATCGATCCAAGCCATGATCCCGATCGGCGATGATCGATCTCGGACTGTTGCGAACAATCTGATCAGCGATGATCTGATAGTTGCGATCGATCAAAGCCATGATCCAGGTCAGTGACGATCGATCTCGCACCGTTGCGATCAATCCGATCGGCGATGATCCGACGGTTGTGATCGATCCAAGCCATGATCCTGGTCGCCGATGATCGATCTTGGACCGTTGCGATCAATTCGGTCGGTGACGATCCGATAGTTGCGATCGATCCAAGCCATGATCCCGGTCGGCGACGATCGATCTTGGACCGTTGAGATCAATCCGATCGGCGATGATCCGACGGTTGCGATCGATCCAAGCCATGATCCTGGTTGGCAACGATCGATCTCAGACCGTTGCGATCAATCCGATCAGTGACGATCCAACGGTTGCGCTCGATCCAAGACTTGATATATCCCGGTCACCGATGATCGATCTCGGACCATTGCGATCAATCCGATCGGTGACGATCGGATGGTTGCGATCGATCCAAGCCATGATCCCGGTCGGCAACGATCGATCTCAGACCGTTGCAATCAATTCGATCGGCGATGATCTGACGGTTGCGATCGATCCAAACCATGATCCCGGTTGGCGATGATCGATCTCGGACCGTTGCGATCAATCCTATCATCGACGATCCGATGGTTGTCATTGATCCAAGCCACGATCACGGTCACCGACAATAGATCTCGGACCATTGCGATCGATCCAAACCATGATCCCGGTCGGCGACAATCGATCTCGGACCGTTGTGATCCATCCGATCGGCGACGATCCGACTGTTGCGATCGATCCAAGCCATGATCCAGGTCGCCGACGATCGATCTCGAACCATTGCGATCAATCCAATCGGCGACGATCCGACGGTTGCGATCGATCCAAGTCATGATCCCGATCGCCGACGATCGATCTCAGACCGTTGCGATCAATTCGATCGGCGATGATCCGACGGTTGCGATCAATCCAAGCCATGATATATCCCGATTGCCGATGATCGATCTCGGACCGTTGCGATCAATCCAATCGGCGACCATCCGACGGTTGTAATCGATCGAAGCCATGATCCCGGTTGGCAATGATCGATCACGGACCATTGCGATCAATCCGATCAGCGACGATCCGACGGTTGCGATCGATCCAAGCCATGATCTCGGTTGCCTACGATCGATCTCGGACCGTTGCAATCAATCCGATCGGCAACGATCTGACGGTTGCGATCGATCCAAGCCAAGATCTCGGTCGGCGATGATCAATCTTGGACCGTTGCGATCAATCCGATCGACGACGATTCGACGGTTGCGATCGATCCAAGCCATGGTCCTGGTCGCCGACGATCGATCTTGGACCATTGCGATCAATCCGATCGGCGATAATCCAACGGTTGCGATTGATCCAAGCCATGATATATCCCGGTCGGCGATGATCGATCTCGGACAGTTGCTATCAACACGATCGGCGACGATCCGACGGTTGCGATCGATCATAGCGATGATCCCGGTTGGCGACAATCGATCTCGGACCATTGTGATCAATCCGATCGGTGATGATCCGACGGTTGCGATCGATCCAAGCCATGATCCCGGTCGCCGACCGTCGATCTCGGACCGTTGTGATCAATCCGATCGGCGACGATCTGACGGTTGCGATCGATCGAAGCCATGATCCCAGTCGCCGACGATCGATCTCGGACCGTTGCGATCAATCCGATTGGTGACGATCCAACGGTTGCGCTCGATCCAAGCCATGATATATCCCGATCGCCGATGATCGATCTCGGACCGTTGCGATCAATCCGATCGGCGATGATCGGATGGTTGTGATTGATCCAAGCCATGATCCCTGTCGGCGATGATCGATCTCGGACCGTTGTGATCAATCCGATCGGCGACGATCCGATGGTTGCGATCGATCCAAGCCATGATATATCCCAGTCGGCGACGATCGATCTCGGACCGTTCGATCAATCCGATTGGCGACGATCCGACTGTTGCGATCGATCATAGCGATGATCCGGTTGCGACGATCGATCTCGGACCATTGCGATCAATCCGATCGGCGACGATCCGACGTTCGCGATCGATCCAAGCCATGATCATGGTCGTCGACAATCGATCTTGGACCATGGCGATCAATCTGATCGGCGATGATCCGACGTTGATATCGATCCAAGCCATGATCCCGGTCGCCGACGATCGATCTCGGACCATTGCGATCAATTCAGCGGCGACGATCCGACGGTTGCGATCGATCCAAGCCATGATCTCGGTCGGCAATGATCGATCTCGGACCATTGCGATCAATCCGATCGCGATGATCCGACAGTTGCGATCGATCCAAGCCATGATCCCGGTCGGCGACGATCGATCTCAGACCGTGGCGATCAATCCGATCGGCAACGATCCGACTGTTGTGATCGATCGAAGCCATGATTCCGATCGGCAACGATCTTTCTCGAACCATTGCGATCAATCCGATCAGCGATGATCCGACGGTTGCGATCGGTCTAATCCATGATCCCGGTCGGCGACGATCGATCTCAGAGCGTTGCGATCAATCCGATCGGCGATGATCCGTTGATTATGATCGATCGAAGCCATGATCCCGGTCCGCGACGATCGATCTCGGACCGTTGCGATAAATACGATCGGTGATGATCCGACAGTTGCGATCGATCGAAGCATGATCCGGTCACCGACGATCGATCTCGGGCCGTTGCGATCAATCCGATCGGTGACGATCCGACGTTTGCGCTCGATCCAAGCCATGATATATCCCGGTCGCCGATGATCGATCTCGGACCGTTGCGATCAATCCGATCGGCGACGATCCGATAGCTGCGATCAATCCGATCGCGATGATCGATCTCGGACCGTTGCGATCAATCCGATCGGCGATGATCCGACGGTTGCAATCTATCTAAGCCATGATCCCGGTTGGCGACGATCGATCTTGGACCGTTGCGATCAATCCGATCGGTGACGATCCGACGGTTGCGATCGATCGAAGCCAAGATCCCGGTCGCTGACAATAGATCTTGGACCGTTGCGATCGATCCAAGGCATGATCCCGGTCGGCGACGATCTATCTCGAACCGTTGCGATCAATCCGATCGGCGACGATCCGACAGTTGCGATCGATCCAAGCCATGATCCTGGTCGCCGATGATCGATCTCGAACCGTTGTGATCCATCTGATCGGTGATGATCCGAAGGTTACGATCGATCGAAGCCATGATCCCGGTCAGCGACGATCGATCTCGGACCATTGTGATCAATTCGATCGGCGACGATCCGACGGTTACGATCGATCCAAGCCATTATCCCGGTCGCCGACAATCGATCTTGGACCGTTGCGATCAATCCGATCAGTGATGATCCGACGGTTGCAATTGATCCAAGCTATGATCTCGGTCAACGACAATCGATCTCGGACCATTGCGATCAATCCAATCGGCGACAATCTGACGGTTGCGATCGATCCAAGCCATGATCCTGATCGGCGACGATTGATCTCGGACCATTGCGATCAATCCGATCGGCGACGATCCGACGGTTGCTATTGATCCAAGCCATGATCTCGGTTGCCGACAATCGATCATGGACCGTTGCGATCAATCCGATCGGCGACGATCCGACGATTGCGATCAATCGAAGCCATGATCCCGGTCGATGACGATCGATCTCGGACCATTGCGATCAATCCGATCGGCGATGATCCGATGGTTGCGATCGATCCAAGCCATGATCCCGATCGGCGATGACCGATCTCGGACCGTTGCGATCAATCCGATCGGCGACGATCCGACGGTTGTGATCTATCCAAGCCATTATCCTAGTCGCCGACTATCGATCTCGTACTATTGCGATCAATCCGATCGGCGAAGATCCGATAGTTGCATTTATTTCATAATTATATTTTATAAAATTAATTTTTATAAAATTTAATATTTTTTTAAAAAATTGCCACGCATTTCTTGCGTCGCTATATAAAAAATTAATTTTTTTTTATTTTCTAGTTTATTGCGTCGCTAATGCGTCGCTATTTAACATAATTAATTTTTTTTAAAAATGGCGATGCATTGAGTTGTGTCGTAATATTTTTATTTCATAATTATATTTTATAAAAATTAATTTTTCTTAAAATAATTACGACGCACCTTGTTGCGTCGCAATGTTTTATTTTTTAATTTTTTGGTTTATTGCATTGCTAATGAGTCACTATTTAACATAATGTATTTTTTTAAAAAAATTGTGATGCACTGATTCGCGTCATAATATTTTTATTTCATATTATATTTTATAAAAATTAATTTTTTTGAAAATAATTGCGATGCACATGTTTGCGTCGCAATGTTTTATTTTTAAATTTTTATAACACTTATTTTTTCAAAAACAATTGCGACGTAATACTTGTGTCGCTAAATTAATTTTTTATTAAATTTTTTGGTTTATTGCATCGCTAATGCGTCGCTATTTAATATAATGTATTTTTTTAAAAAAGTTACGACGTACTGATTTGCGTCGCAATATTTTGTTTATAATTATATTATAAAAAAATTATTTTTTTTAAAAATAATTGCGACACACATGTTTGCATTGCAATGTTTTATTTTTAATATTTTTTATAACACTTATTTTTTCAAAAAAATTGCGACGCAATACTTGCGTCGCTAAATTAATTTTTTTTTATTTTCTGGTTTATTGCATCGCTAATGCGTTGCTATTTAATACAATGTATTTTTTAAAAAAGTTGCGACGTACTAATTCGCATCGCAATTTTTTTATTTCATAATATTTTATAAAAATTAATTTTTTTGAAAATAATTGCGATGCACATGTTTGCGTCGCAATGTTTTATTTTAATCCAAGCCATGATCCCAGTTTAAAATTAATTTTTTTATCTTTTAATTACATTTAATAAAATTTAATATTTTTTTAAAATATTGCGATCGATCCAAGCCATGATTCCGATCGGCGATGATCGATCTCGGACCGTTGCGATAAATCTGATCGGCGACGATCTGACGGTTGCGATCGATCCAAGCCATGATCCGATCGGCGACGATCGATCTCGGACCGTTGCGATAAATCCGATCGGCAAAGATCCGACGGTTGCGATCGATCCAAGTCATGATCCCGATCACCGACGATCGATCTCAGACCGTTGCGATCAATTCGATCAGCGACGATCCGACGGTTGCGATCGATCCAAGCCATGATATATCCCGATCGCCGATGATCGATCTCGGACCATTGCGATCAATCCAATCGGCGACCATCCGACGGTTGCGATTGATCCAAGCCATGATCCCGGTCGGCAATGATCGATCACGGAGCATTGCGATCAATCTGATCAATGGCGATCCGATGGTTGCGATCGATCCAAGCCATAATCCCGGTCGCCGATGATCGATCTTGCACCATTGCGATCAATTCGATCGGCGACGATTCGACGGTTGCGATCGATCCAAGCCATGATCCCGGTCGGTGACGATCGTATTCGGACCATTGCGATCAATCCGATTGGCGATGATCCGACGGTTGCGATCGATCTAAGCCATGATCCCGGTCGCCGATGATCGATATCGGACCATTGCGATCAATCCGATCAGTGACGATCTGACGGCTGCGATTGATCCAAGCCATGATATTCCGATCGCCGATGATCGATCTCGGACCGTTGCGATCAATCCGATCGGCGACAATCCGATGGTTGCGATCGATCCAAGCCATGATCCCGGTCGGCGATGATCGATCTCGGACCGTTGTGATCAATCCGATTGATGATGATCCGACGGTTGCGATCGATCCAAGCCATGATCCCGGTTGGCGACGATCAATCTCGAACCATTGTGATCAATCCGATCGGCGACTATCCAACGGTTGCGATCGATCCAAGCCATGATCCCGATCGCCGACATCGTTCTCGGACTGTTGCGATCGATCCGATCCATGATCCCGGTCGGCGATGATCGATCTTGGACCGTTGCGATCAATCTGTTCGGTGATGATCCGATAGTTATGATCGATCCAAGCCATGATCCCGATCGCCGACGATCGATCTCGGACCGTTGTGATCAACCCGATCGGCAAAGATCCGATGGTTGCGATCGATCCAAGCCATGATATATCCCGGTCGGCGACGATCGATCTCGGACAGTTGCGATCGATCCAAGCCATGATCCCGGTCGGCGACGATCGATCTCGGACCATTGCGATCAATCCGATCGCAATGATCCGACAGTTGCGATCGATCCAAGCCATGATCTCGGTCGGCGACGATGGATCTCAGACCGTGGCGATCAATCCGATCGGCGATAATCCGACTGTTGCGATCGATCGAAGCCATGATTCCGATCGGCGACGATCGATCTCGGACCGTTGCGATCAATCCGATCAGCGATGATCCAACGGTTGCGATCGGTCCAAGCCATGATCCCGGTCGGCGACGATCGATCTCAGACCGTTGCGATCAATCCGATCGGCGATGATCCGTTGATTGTGATCGATCGAAGCCATGATCCCGGTTCACGACGATCGATCTCAGACCGTTGCGATAAATACGATCGGTGACGATCCGACAGTTGCGATCGATCGAAGCCATGATCCCGGTCACCAACGATCGATCTCGGACCGTTGCGATCAATCCGATCGGTGACGATCCGACGTTTGCGCTCGATCCAAGCCATGATATATCCCGGTCGCCGATGATCGATCTCGAACCGTTGCGATCAATCCGATCGGCGATGATCCGATAGCTGCGATCAATCCGATCGGCGATGATCAGTCTTGGACCGTTGTGATCAATCCGATCGGCGATGATCCGATGGTTGTGATCGATCGAAGCCAAGCCATGATCCCGGTTGGCGACGATCGATCTCGGACCGTTGCGATCAATCCGATCGGTGACGATCCGACGGTTGTGATCGATCGAAGCCAAGATCCCAGTCGCTGACAATAGATCATGGACCGTTGCGATCGATCCAAGGCATGATCCCGGTCGGCGACAATCTATCTCAAACCATTGCGATCAATCCGATCAGCGACGATCCGACAGTTGCGATCGATCCAAGCCATGATCCCGATCGCCGATGATCGATCTCGAACCGTTGTGATCCATCTGATCGGTGATGATTCGGCGGTTGCGATCGATCGAAGCCATGATTCCGGTCAGTGACGATCGATCTCGAACCATTGTGATCAATTCGATCGGCGACGATCCGACGGTTACGATCGATCCAAGCCATTATCCCGGTCGCCGACAATCGATCTTGGACCATTGCGATCAATCCGATCAGCGATGATCCGATGGTTGCGATTGATCCAAGCTATGATCTCGGTCAGCGACAATCGATCTCGGACCATTGCGATCAATCCAATCGGCAACAATCTGACGGTTGCGATCGATCCAAGCCATGATCCTGATCGACGATGATTGATCTCGGACCATTGCGATCAATCTGATCGGCGACGATCCGACGGTTGCTATTGATCCAAGCCATGATCTCGGTTGCCGACAATCAATCTTGGACCGTTGCGATCAATCCGATCGGCGATGATCCGATGATTGCGATCAATCGAAGCCATGATCCCGGTCAATGACGATCGATCTCGGACCATTGCGATCAATCCGATCGGCGATGATCCGATGGTTGCGATCGATCCAAGCCATGATCCTGGTCGGCGATGACCGATCTCGGACCGTTGCGATCAATCCGATCGGCGACGATCCGACGGTTGCGATCTATCCAAGCCATGATCCTAGTCGCCGACTATCGATCTCGTACTATTGCGATCAATCCGATCGGCGAAGATCCGACAGTTGCATTTATTTCATAATTATATTTTATAAAATTAATTTTTATAAAATTTAATATTTTTTTAAAAATTGCCACGCATTTCTTGCGTCGCTATATAAAAATTTTTTTTTTTTTATTTTCTGGTTTATTGCGTCGCTAATGCGTCGCTATTTAACATAATTAATTTTTTTTTAAAAATGGCGATGCATTGAGTTGTGTCGTAATATTTTTATTTCATAATTATATTTTATAAAAATTAATTTTTCTTAAAATAATTACGACGCACCTTGTTGTGTTGCAATGTTTTATTTTTTAAAAAAATTGCGACGCAATACTTGCATCGCGAAATTAAAAATTATTTTATTTTAATTTTTTGGTTTATTGCGTCACTAATGAGTCACTATTTAACATAATGTATTTTTTTTAAAAAGTTGTGACGCACTGATTCGCGTCATAATATTTTTATTTCATAATTATATTTTATAAAAATTAATTTTTTTTGAAAATAATTGCGATGCACATGTTTGCATCGCAATGTTTTATTTTTAAATTTTTATAACACTTATTTTTCAAAAACAATTGCGACGTAATACTTGTGTCGCTAAATTAATTTTTTATTAAATTTTTTGGTTTATTGCATCGCTAATGCGTCGCTATTTAATATAATATTTTTTTTAAAGTTGTGACGTACTGATTTGTGTCGCAATATTTTTGTTTATAATTATATTTTAAAAAAAATAATTTTTTAAAAATAATTGCGACACACATGTTTGCGTTGCAATGTTTTATTTTTAATATTTTTTATAACACTTATTTTTTCAAAAAAAATTGCGACGCAATACTTGCGTCGCTAAATTAATTTTTTTTTATTTTCTGGTTTATTGCATCGCTAATGCGTCGCTATTTAACATAATGTATTTTTTTAAAAAGTTGCGACGTACTAATTCGCATCGCAATTTTTTTATTTCATAATTATATTTTATAAAAATTAATTTTTTAAAAAATAATTGCGATGCACATGTTTGCGTCGCAATGTTTTATTTTTAATCCAAGCCATGATCCCAGTTTAAAATTAAATTTTTTATCTTTTAATTACATTTAATAAAATTTAATATTTTTTAAAATATTGCGATCGATCCAAGCCATGATTTCGATCGGCGATGATCGATCTCGGACCGTTGCGATAAATCAGATCGGCGACGATCTGACGGTTGCGATCGATCCAAGCCATGATCCCGATCGGCGACGATCGATCTTGGACCGTTGCGATAAATCCGATCAGCGATGATCCGACGGTTACGATCGATCCAAGTCATGATCTCGGTCGCCGACGATCGATCTCAGACGATTGTGATCAATTCGATCGGCGACGATCCGACGGTTGCGATTGATCCAAGCCATGATATATCCCGATCGTCGATGATCGATCTCGGACCGTTGCGATCAATCCAATCGGCGACCATCGACGGTTGCGATCGATCCAAGCCATGATCCTGGTCGGCAATGATCGATCACGGACCATTGTGATCAATCTGATCAGCGACGATCCGATGGTTGCGATCGATCCAAGCCATGATCTCGGTCACCGACGATCGATCTTGGACCGTTGCGATCAATTCGATCGGTGAGGATTCGATGGTTGCGATCGATCCAAGCCATGATCCCGGTCGGCGACGATCATATTCGGACCATTGCGATCAATCCGATTGGCGATGATCCGACGGTTGTGATCGATCTAAGCCATGATCCCGATCGCCGATGATCGATATCGGACCATTGCGATCAATCCGATCAATGACGATCTGATGGTTACGATCGATCCAAGCCATGATCCCGATCGGCGATGATCGATCTCGGACTGTTGCGATCGATCCAAGCCATGATCCCGATCGGCGATGATCGATCTCGGACTGTTGCGAACAATCTGATCAGCGATGATCTGATAGTTGCGATCGATCAAGCCATGATCCAGGTCAGTGACGATCGATCTCGGACCGTTGCGATCAATCCGATCGGCGATGATCCGACGGTTGTGATCGATCCAAGACATGATCCTCGTCGCCGATGATCGATCTTGGACCGTTGCGATCAATTCGGTCGGCGACGATCCGATAGTTGCGATCGATCCAAGCCATGATCTCGGTCGACGACGATTGATCTTGGACCATTGCGATCAATCCGATCGGCGACGATCCGATGGTTGCGATCGATCCAAGCCACGATCCCGGTCGGCAATGATCGATCTCAGACCATTGCGATCAATCGATCGGTGACGATCCAACGGTTGCGCTCGATCCAAGCCATGATATATCCCGATCACCGATGATCGATCTCGGACCGTTGCGATCAATCCGATCGGTGACGATCGGATGGTTGCGATCGATCCAAGCCATGATCCCGGTCGGTGACGATCGATCTCAGACCGTTGCGATCAATTCGATCGGCGATGATCTGACGGTTGCGATCGATCCAAACCATGATCCCGGTTGGCGATGATCGATCTCGGACCGTTGCGATCAATCCTATCATCGACGATCCGATGGTTGTCATTGATCCAAGCCACGATCATGGTCGCCGACAATAGATCTCGGACCATTGCGATCGATCCAAACCATGATCCCGGTCGGCGACAATCGATCTCGAACCGTTGTGATCCATCCGATCGGCGATGATCCGACGGTTGCGATCGATCCAAGCCATGATCCCGGTCGCCGACGATCGATCTCGGACCATTGCGATCAATCCGATTGGCGATGATCCGACTGTTGTGATCGATCCAAGCCATGATCCCGATCGCCGACGATCGATCTCGGACCGTTGCGATCGATCCGATCCATGATCCCGGTCGGCGACGATCGATCTTGGACCGTTGCGATCAATCTGTTCGGTGATGATCCGACAGTTATGATCGATCCAAGCCATGATCCCGATCGCCGACGATCGATCTCGGACCGTTGTGATCAATCCGATCGGCAAAGATCCGATGGTTGCGATCGATCCAAGCCATGATATATCCCGGTCGGCGACGATCGATCTCGGACAGTTGCGATCGATCCAAGCCATGATCCCGGTTGCCGATGATCGATCTTGGACCGTTGCGATCAATCCGATCGGTGACGATCCGACGATTGCGATCGATCAAAGCCATGATCCCGATCGACGATGATCGATCTTGGACTGTTTCGATCAATCCGATCGGCGAGGATCCGACGGTTGCGATCAATCCAAGTCATGATCCCATTCGCCGACGATCGATCTCTGACCGTTGCGATCAATCCGATCGGCGATGATCCGATGGTTGCGATCGATCCAAGCCATGATCCCGTCGCCGACAATCGATCTCGGACCGTTGCGATCAATTCGATCGGCAACGATCCGACGGTTGCGATCAATCCAAGCCATGGTCCTTGTCGCCGACGATCGATCTCAGACCGTTGCGATCAATCTGATCGGTGATGATCCGACGGTTGCGATCGATCCAAGCCATGATCCTGGTTGGCGATGATCGATCTCGGACCGTTGCAATCAATCCGATCGGCGACGATCCGACGGTTGCGATCGATCCAAGCCATGATCCCGGTCGTCGACGATCGATCTTGGACCGTTGTGATCAATCCGATCGGCGACAATCCGACGGTTGCGTTTATTTCATAATTATATTTTATAAAATTAATTTTTATAAAATTTAATAGTTTTTAAAAAAATTGCGACGCATTTCTTGCGTCGCTATATTAAAAATTAATTTTTTTATTTTTTGATTTATTGCGTCGCTAATGCGTCGCTATTTAACATAATTATTTTTTTTAAAAAAATGGCGATGCTCTGAGTTGTGTTGCAATATTTTTATTTCATAATTATATTTTATAAAAATTAATTTTTTTAAAATAATTGCGATGCACCTTGTTGCGTTGCAATGTTTTATTTTTTAAAAAAATTGCGATGCAATACTTGCGTCGCGAAATTAAAAATTATTTTTTTAATTTTCTAATTTTTTGCATCGCTAATGCGTCGCTATATATTTAACATAATTAATTTTTTAAAAAATATTGCGACGCAATGAGATGCGGCGCAATATTTTTATTTGATAATTTTTTTTATAAATATTAATTTTTCTTAAAATAGCGACGCACTATTTGCGTCGCTAAATTAAAATTTAATATTTTTTAATTTTTTGAGCTATGCGTCGTAATTGCGTCGCTATTTTTGTTGTCGCTAAGGAGTCGCAATTTGGTTGCAATTTAGCGATGTAAAGTTGCCGCTAAATTTGCGTCTCTATCTCAACATTTTCTTGTAGTGTTTTTTAATATACTTCCTTCAACCTTCTCATAGCCTTTCTATTTATTAGCAGATGCTTGGTAATAATGGCTACAAAATGATGGAAAATTGACACATATGTATCAAAAAGACTCATCAAGTTTCAAAAGGAGGAGCTTTCAGAAGGAAAAGATACAAACTCAATTTTAACCTCTCGCAATAAGTGCTTATGCATGGTCATGATGAGATGGAAAAATCTCTAGAAAATACTGCATCACAAATGTGACTTTATCCAGATTTGACCTTGTTGTAATTCTTTTTGGCTTGGGTTTATTTGACTTTAGGTACTCTACATATATGAGGTAATAAGATATTTTTATATTTTTTGTGTTTCATATGCAATTACTAGATGTTACAAGTTTCTAATAATAATTATGGGATTGAATAATTTGATTTGTACAACTATTTGTATAATCAACTCAAAAAATTAAAACTACTCAACATGTATGGCTTCGCAGACCCTGGACAGATCTCTGTACACTCTGGATCGACTGGAGCATGATCGGATTTGATTGCTAAAGATTAGAGCATTGTTATTTGGATCAATTGTTTCTAGCTCTTTATAACTTTGGGTAAGTGCTTTTTTAATAAAAATTGATACTTTTGATCTTAAGTTGTTGATTATTGTTATTATGTTTATGAAGGTCCTTGCTAGTTATTGACCTTCGTGGGATAAAGTATATTTTTATGATTTTATTGGACGTTCAGCGAAAAAAATAATTGAATTGTGTTATTAATACGCAAGTATTTATTTCTTTATAATTTTATAATAATTTGCTTGGGTTATATCATTTGAGTTTCACACTATTATTATACTTTGTTATATCAGTGCACTCAAAATATACAACGCTAAAGCTGACCGAATTGCAAGAAAAATACATACTTGAGAGTTAATTCAGGTATATTGAATTGCATATTCTTTTTAATAATTCATAAATTAGATCTTATATATTTGAATCTTATAAAAACTTTTAAATTTATTTTTTAAGTGTCCTAAACAACCATCAGGTGTTAAATGTGGCTATTATATCATAATGTTTATGAAGGAGATCATTAAGAATCATATCATTTCAATCGATGAAAAGGTATGTTATTATTGCGTGCTTCATATAAGTAGTACTTTTTTATAGTTTTAAATTTTTGTATCATGTGTTTAGTGCTCCTTTTCTGTGTAACTTATGTATATATGCAGTTTGGCGAGAAGAAAACTTATAAATAAGAAGAGATCGATATTATGCATGGAGAATGAGTTGAGTACTTGTAATGTTTCATTTGAAGAAATGTTATGGATGTTTATATATTGAAGTTTGGATTATCTAAAAATATTATGGATGTTTGTATAACAGTATTGGATATTTTAATTAAATATATGTTTGAAATTGAAAGTATATATTTGTATGACAGTATTGGATATTTCAATTCAATATTTTTGGGACTTTTTTGAAATTGAAAGTATGTGTTTGTATGACAGTATTGGATATTATACTATGTTTTGAATAAAAAAACGTAGTCTAAAGCAAATGATAGACTACGTTTTTCAATAAAAAAATAGTCTTTTTTACAGTTATAGAGAATATTTTTTGATAGAAACGTAGTCTAATGTATTTAAAGACTACATTTTTTTTGACTTTTAACTACGTCTAAAAAACATAGTCTAAAAGAGAAACTTTTAACTACACTCGCACTTTTTAACATACCTAACCAAGCATATTAATTGACCACATCATGTCCATAGATTATAAAAATGATGAATCTACATTTGGGCGATCCTTAAATATTTATAATCAATGAACTTCAATATACTCATAACAAATAAATAATCATGTCATTCATTTATAAGCATCATATAATTATGAGTAATTAAATTTATTTAATTTGATATCTATAAACTTTCTAATTTGGCCACTTTGGTGACTAACAAAATATACATAATATAGACATTAAATTTGATCAATGATAATATCATGCGTGAATACAAAGACTTAAGGTCTTATAACATACCCATAAAAAATTTGATCTAGTAAATATTAGAAGGTAAAACATAAATTTCAATTGTTGGGGTCTTTCGTTGTCAACGATTAGATTGGTGGAGTGATAATGTGCTCCCCAAGACCCCTTCCGTGCCGGCAACCAAAGAGTCGCAGAACAAGTACCTCACCGCTATACTATTCTAATCATCTTTTCTATAATATATATATAATATGAAAAGAATAGTCAGAGATAAATTCATAATAAAAAATCATAAATTATTCAATCAAGGCTCTGATACTATATATAAAATCCATTAGAGGATTTTTTAAATAAACATAATGGCCAAGATCTTAGAATAAATGATTTTCACATAAAAACTTAAACCAAGAAAGCGTATCTTGATCCATTGATATTTCTTGATGAGAGATTGCGTATGGATTATCTAGAGATTGAGTTTTTCCCCCTTTTTTTTCTATTTTATGAGATTGAGTTTTTCCCCTTCTTTTTTTCTATTTTATTCCTCGTCCGTTTTGATGGTGAAACAGACTATATATAGGAGAGAGAGAACCAATATGATAATACGTTAAATTTCTCTTCCTATCAAAAGAGAGATTATCAAATAACAACTTAAAAAAAATGAACCAATAGAAAATTAGCTTTTACTAAACCATTACTATCATTTAAATTTAAATAAATGATAAAATTATATATCATAATTATTTTTTAGAATAAATAATAATAAATCAATCATATATCCATATGGGCAAAAAAAGGGAATGCTAACATGAACCTATATGTTGATTTTTTTTTTAGCATTTGACGGAATTATTGGGTTGCATATCCACGCAATCGTACTCGTGGTAGAAGGTTTGGATCATGTTGGATCGTTGTACCATGGGGATAGATCATCTATCATCTGCAACGTACAATTGTAACAAAAATTAGTCCTTAAGGTAGTGCCTAACATGCCTAGGTTTAGGAGCGATTCTCATTTTTTTTGTTTAAATTTTTATATTAAATTTTTTAATAGTTTTAAATATTTTTAATTCAATATTTATTATTAATTATTTCTAACACATTATAAACCTACGATGATTTAGGCGACATTCTACCTAAGACTTTTATTCAAAACCAATGCATAGCCATTTGCAGTTTTTCAAAAAATAGCGATATTATTAATTTTCTAAACAAACATATTCATCTACTTCTACAAAGCTTACAAATATGCACGTTGAAAGAGTAAAATGTCGCATAATTAATATTAGCTACGTACTCTTTCCAATATCCTAAGTAACCCATCTCACAACCATTCCTTATAGGGCACCGTTGTATTATCCAACAAAGTTTCTCCTTGTATTAGTCGTCCTACTGTAAAAGCCTCTGCATCTAGCCTACTGACGGTAGGATGACATCCAGGCCACTTCACCCTTTGGTCGGTGTTGGCCCCTGGGCCGTGCTTTCGATACTCCCCGTGGTACAATGTATCAGGATTCGCTTCCCATTCGAGCCATCCCGTAGGATCGATGTGCGGTCCGAGGTATGCTTGCATGCACATTACCCTTGCGTACATCCTCCAAGGCCGCCCAAGATACGTCGGAACATCGTGGATATGTGGCTTGAGTTCGTCGGCGGGCACTAAGTTGCATTTCTGGATCGATATGCCCGTATTTTGGTTCGGTTCTTCTTGACCTTGGGCGGTAATCGTGTTCCCTCCATTACTGCGCTTGCGAGCAAAGATGCTACAGTTTTGGAAGACGACTGCAGCATTCCCAAAAATGAAGTCGATGGTCCCTAATATATTAATGCACTCGCGGAAGAATTGGCGGTTGCTATGCGTGTAGAGCGTGTCTTGATACCCATCGATTCTGCACCTATAGACGACGCTGCGGATTGTAAGGTCCCATTTTCTTGAGCATTGAGGTGTCCAATGATGATTGTTGATTGCCACCCTTCACCGACGATCATCAAGTTAGATTTTCGCAGATCAATTTGCACCTGTTCTTGATACACACCTCCCTTCACGTAAATTGTATAACGATACGTGCTGTCGTTCGGGGCCCAATTTACTGCCTCCTGCACCGTCGTGTAATTTCCACTCCCATAAGCAGCCACCACAACATCAGCTTGAAACTCATCTCCAAGAGGACCTTCCACAAACTTCTTGTCATGGTGTTGTTAGAGAGAACTGTACGAGGAATCTGAATTTGAGGCGTAAATGAACACTTTCCTTTTAGTGTTTATTTGCCCCCACTATAGATTGCAAATGGGAATCCGCAAAAACACTTCAGGATACAACAAATCCAAGATTATCGTTTGCAAGCGATAATCTTCTGTTGAGAACATCGTTATCTTTATAGAGAATTTAAAACGGTCGGATTGGGAAGGGTTGTATTCAAGAGATACGTTTTTTGGGCATAACCGAAAATTATTTCAAAAAAAAAAGAACCACATAAATTAACTGCAAAAAGTAAATTCGGTTTGATTGACTTTCATGCCCAAGATGACCCAAGTGCCCAAGTGCCCATCTTTGACTTTAAATATATATTATAGGCCTAAGTTATTTAGGCCCAACTCATCCACAAGAGAAAGAGTCCACCAATATATATAAATAGGTATCCAACTCTCTAGTTATTCCATGTGGGACTAATCCCATTCACATCCTTCACACAAACTACACTTACAATCCCCCATTTAGTTTGTGTGAACTCGGAATAGTCATAGACATAGCTAAACGCATACTTAAAGGTAACTTTCATTTTAAACCTTTAGTTAGTGTAAGTAATTCAAGACATTAGCAAAATCAAAAGTGGCCCAAGCTTAAACTGTGATTCTTTTCGCTAAATCGGAATTGCTACACACGCATCGCTACATATGACTTTTTAAGGTAGTTCTCATAACAATCAGCACTATTAAGGCCATGTGCTACATCCTGATTTCATGAACATTTACAAAGTTTTATTTACTTTGCTAGAAGCGGCACCACTCCTCATGCTCATATAGGTGAAATAATTTCATTAAGAGTGTTTGTATTATACTCACCTTCTTATAATCATGGTACTAACTTGCTAACTAGCAAGACCTAGCACTCAAACCCTTATCAGCTTGTTATTACCCATTAAACTTCTAACTTAGTGTTAATGCTAATATAGAAGTTTGGTTCCCACTAAGGATAAGTTTAGTTGAAGGATTGTAAACCCATTTCAACAACAGTACTCCTTACTAAGTCTCTTGCGAGAGCTTTACTAAACGGATCTGCTAGATTTTTACAAAACCTCACATAGGTAATAGTTATTATACCATCAGTGATTAATTGTCTCACATATTTATGCCTTAGACTTATATGCCTTGACTTCCCATTATATATCTTACTGAGCGCTCTTGACATAGTAGCTTGACACTACCACAATGCAAGGAAATAGATGGCATCGGTTGTGGCCACAACTCTATATCTAGTAACAAATTTCTTAGCCATTCAGCTTCCTTGCCTTGCTACTAAGGCAATAAACTCTGACTCCATGGTCGAATGCGTTATACATGTTTGCTTCTTGGAAGCCCAGGAGATAGCACCGCCTCCTAATGTAAATATCCATCCAGAAGTCGACATTTTGTCATGAGTACTTGTTATCCAACTAGCGTCGGAATAACCTTTTAACACAGCTGGAAAGCTATTATAAAACAATCCTAATTCTTTAGTCCTTTTAAGATATCCAAGAACTCTTACGATCGCTTTCCAATGCATTACTCCTGGATTTTTAGTGAATCTCGAAAGTTTACAAACTGCAAAAGCTATATCAGGTCTAGTGCAATGCATAGCATACATTAGACTTCCTGTAGCACTAGCATACTCGACTTGAGCAACGGCTCTACCAGAATTTTTAGTCAAATGAATAGAAACATCATAAGGAGTGTTTGCCTCCTTAATATATAAATGATTAAACTTGGTTAATATTTTCTCAACATAATGAGATTGACAAAGTGCAAAACCCCCACTATGTCTCTTAACTTTGATACCTAAGATCTTGTCTACCTCAGCTAAGTCTTTCATTTGAAATTTTGCGGAGAGATAAGCCTTAGTATCATTTACTCCATCCATGTTAGTACCTATTATAAGCATGTCATCAACATAAAGACATATAATTACACCAAAGTTTTATGTGAATTTAGAATAAATGCATCTATCAGCACTATTATGCTTGAAACCATATTCTAAAATCACCGAATCAAACTTTTCATGCCATTTCTTTGGAGCTTGTTTTAAACCATATAATGATTTTGTTAGCTTACACACTTTATGCTCATTTCCTGGTAGAACAAAACCCTCAGGTTGCTCCATATACACCTCTTCATCTAGATCACCATTCAAGAAGGCTGTATTAACATCCATTTGATGAATACATAAGTTATAAATGGATGCTAATGCAAACAACAACCTTATAGAAGTTATCCGTGCAACAGGAGCATAAGTATCAAAATAGTCAAATCCCTCTTTTTGCCGAAAACCTTTAGCCACTAACCTTGCTTTGAAGAGATTACCATCTTTTATTTTAAATATCCATTTACATCCAATAGGTTTATAATTAGGAGGTGGATCAACCAAAACCCATGTACCATTTGATACTAAAGAATCTATTTCATCATTTATAGCTTCTTTCAGAAAGATGAATCTCTTGAAGCCAAAGCTTCATTATACGTCTTAAGAGTTATATCCTCCTCTACATTTAATAAGATAGGAATCTTATTAAGTACATTATTATTTCTATCACCTTCCACAGGAAAAACAATAGCTTGAGAGGAAATGAAATCAGGATATAATACTTTTTCTTTTCTAGTTCTTTGGCTTCTCCTTATTTCCACTTGTTCTTGAATTTCAGTATTTTTGTTATCAACAAGTAAAGGAGAACTAGAACTATTAGGAATATTGGTTTCATCCACACCACCTAATAATGATTTAGATGTTGACTTATTGTGGAATCATCACGAGTTTTATTTTCAAGAAATTGAACATCTCTAGATTCCACAATTACATTAGACACCAAGTCTAACAACCTATAGGCTTTGGAATTTTCAGCATATCCTACAAATATACTTTTCATAGCCCGTGGCCCTAACTTTGTTCTTTTAGGATCTGGAACTCTATAAAAAGCTAGACAACCCCAAACCCGAATATAAGTTAAATTTGGTTTTCTACCATTCCATAATTCGTAAGGGGAAGTCTTTGTAATCTTTGAGGGTATTCTATTATGCACATGGCAAGCACTAAGTAATGCTTCACCCCAAAGGTTCAAGGGAAGCTTAGAATTTAGCAACATTGAATTCACAATATCCACAAGGGTTCTATTCTTTCTCTCAGCCAATCCATTCTATTGTGGAGTATAAGAAGAAGTTCTTTGATGTATTATTCCATGTTCTTCACAAAAAGAAGTAAATACAGCAGGAAAATATTCTCCACCTCTATCACTTCTAGTATTTTTATTTTCTTTTCTTTTGATTTTCGATAATTAATTTATACAATTTAGACTTGTCGAACACTTCATCTTTATGCTTCATAAGATACACATAGGTATAACTAGAGTAATCATCAATGAATGTGGCGAAATATCTATTTCCTTCTCTAGTCAAATTTTCATTTAATTCACATATATCTGAATGAATAATTTGTAAAATTTTAGAATTTCCTTTGGACTTAGGAAATGGTAATTTAGTCATCTTAGCTTGAATGCAAATTTCACACTTATCATGGTTATCATTTTCGTATGTTATGTAACCATTTTTAGCCATAAACTTAAGTGATCTAAAATTTACATGTGCTAAACGTGAATGCCATAAATTAATTGATGAACCAACTATATAAACAGAAACACTCTTATTATTATTAATAGCAACAGAGTTTACAGAAAGTTTGAACATTCCATCACAAGCATATCCCTTCCCAACAAAGACCCCATTCTTTGAGAGGATAAGTTTGTCGAATTCTAAAACAGTCTTGAATCCTCCTCTACAAAGCAGATTTGCAGAAATTAAATTCTTCCTAATTTCTGGTACATGAAGAACATTAATTAAAGTTAACTTCTTTCCCAAAGTAAAATGGATTTCGATGGTTCCTTTGCCATGAACTTTGACAGCATTATTATTTTCCATCAACACTTCATGTCCTTGAGCAGTAACTTCATAATTCTTGAATTGATTCTTATCATTGCATATATGAATAGTTGCACCCGAATCAAACTACCAATCATTGGTGTTATAGACAGAAGCCATATGCACTTCGGTTACCATTAAAATTTTTATTTCAGAAACCATAGCAACAAGATTTTGTAACTCTTTCTCTTGTGCTTCAGCCACATTAACTTTGCCACTAGAGCCAGCATGATCATTCTTCATTTTCTTTCGGAATCTGTACTCCTTTTTGAAGTGCCCTTTCTTCTTGCAATAGAAACAAGTCTTATTCTTCTTGGAATCGCTTGAACTTGATTCAGGATTCTTCCTCTTATTTCAGATTTGTTCCCAAATTTATTTCCAGCCTTGTTGACATCAACAAAATTCACTTTGGAATCAGATCTACTGCAAGCATTTTACCATCTGAATTCTTGTTTCAATTCTGAGATGTTTTCGCAATTGTTCCAAAGTGAAACTTTCAGAAGAATGCAACAACTTCTTCCTATAATCATTCCAAGATGGAGGAAGTTTGGCAATTATAGCCCCTACTTGTAATGGTTCACCAACATCAACTTTCACATCTTTCAATTTGGATACTAGAATTTGTAATTCATGCACTTGATCCAAAACCGAAATATTATCAACCATATTGAATTCAAAAAATTGTAGTGTAAGAAACTTATTTGCTCCTTGTTTTTCGGTGTTGTATTTGAATTCCAAAGCATTCCAGATTTCTTTAGGAGACTGAACCGAAGTGAACAAGTCATATAGACGATCTGAAAGAGTGTTGATAATGTGTCCTCGACATAGCAATTCATCCTCTTGACGTTTTGAACGTTCCTTCTTAACATCTTCGGTTTCATTAGGAGAAGGGACTGGAATTTGTGGCAAGTTCGGATTTAACACATATCCAACCTTCAAAGCAGTAAGGAAGAACATCATCTTATCCTTTCAACGAGTATAATTAGTGCCATCAAAATGATCAAGTTTCATGAAGTCTTGGTTTATGACTTTGAATGCAGAATCAGTTCGATTTTCCATTGATGAACAAAGGAGATAAACACGAAAAGATTGTTAGAGAGAACTGTACGTGGAATCTGGATTTGAGGCGTGAATGAACACTTTTCTTTTAGTGTTTATTTTCCCCCACTATAGATTGCAAATGAGAATCCAAAAATACTTCAGGATACAACAAATCCAAGATTATCGTTTGTAAGCGATAATCTTCTGTTGAGAACATCGTTATCTTTATAGAGAATTTAAAACGGTCGAATTGGGAAGGGTTGTATTCAAGAGATACGTCTTTTGGGCATAACCAAAAATTATTTCAAAAAAAAAAGAACCGCAGAAATTAACTGTAAAAATTAAATTCAGCTTGATTGACTTTCATGCCCAAGATGACCCAAGTGCCCAAGTGCCCATCTTTGACTTTAAATATATATTATAGGCCTAAGTTATTTAGGCCCAACTCATCCACAAGAGAAAGAGTCCATCAATATATATAAATAGGTATCCAACTCTCTAGTTATTCCATGTGGGACTAATCCCATTCACATCCTTCACACAAACTACACTTACAGGTGTGGCAGCCACGATGGAAAGTCCGCGACTGGTTTCAAGATATCGTTATCATGAGAAGAGGACGAGATCGATGGCTTTGAGCACACAGAGTGAGGTGGTTATAAGTGCTCTCAGGCCTCCGATGAGAACCAACCCCATAGCCGATTTGGCTGGCCCGTTGAGCTCATCAAGGCAAGTACTATGATAGGTGAGCACCGCGCTCATCCATGTTTGAGCGTCGATCCAAGCTCCTTAGGTGGCAGCTAAGGCTGAGTCGGTGACATGAACGCGAGAGAGATCCATTAAATGCATGCAGTCGCCAAGGGCAGATCGCCATCGGCTTTCGCTGGTGCGACGACAGATGTTGCTGGCCGCAGTCTTGACGGTGGAGTTGCAGGTCGAGGGATTTGTCGAGGATGGTGGTGAGGATTTCTGTTGGGCTAGGCTGGGATTTTCCGGCAATGAGAATGGCCTCGGACACGGTGGAGTTGCAGGAGGCAAAGTCTGGCTGGAGCACATAAACCTTCGGAGGTTTGAAGTTGATGGGAGCATGTGATGAATGGGAGTTGGAGGTGACGAGAGATGCAAGGCTTAGCAGCAAAGCGGCTAACAAGGATGGAAGTGGGTTGCTAATTGCTGCCATGGTGCGAGTTTTTCGATTGTGTTTTAGGCAGCGTTTGATATGGGAGATAAGGAGGATATCCAAAGGATATCCCTTCTTATCCCCAAATGCTATAGCTAGAGGGGATAGGTCTAAAAAAGTTTAACCAGAGAGGATAACCCATGTTTAACCATGGGTTATCCCCTGAACTTATTCCCTAGAGAACCCAGGAACAACTAAAGTTATCCCTTGATGGCAGACTTGTAATTTTAAAAAGATGCTTATTCCCTCAGCTATCCACTGCATAAATGCTATCCTGTACATTTATCCAGGAATAGCTTTTGAGTTATCAAACACTACTTTAGGAGTGATGTGGTGCCTCCATCCCTTGTCGTTGCCTATCCCGCAGAGATGGGCATCTTTATATATAGCAGGTTGGTGCAGGCCACCAATAAATGTAAATTAAATGCCAATTTTCAATTCTTCTCTTAAGGAGGATAGGATTTATCATTCTTTGATTTCTTACACTAAGAACTTATCCCAAATAATAGCTTGATTAGGATTTCTTACACTAAGAACTTGCCCCAACTAATAGTTCCATTACTTATTCAAGTTTATGATTATTTGGTCTACATTGGTAGACTTAGGATGAATGGTATATGTAGGGGTTCTAATTGTAGTGTTACCAAAAGGACTAGGTGTTTGGGTGTAGCTAATTGTTATGGCTCACTAGGGGATGGAAAAGGTCTAATTGCTTCCATTGGTAGCCAGTAAATTCAAGAATTGAGAGTAGTAGCTAAATTCAATAATTGAGAGTGCTACTATATTGGTTCCTAATTCTAGTTCATAGAATTGGAAACTTTGATATCAGATTTTGATAGAATTAGTCATCATCTAGTTGGGTAGGAGTCATTATTTCTTGTTCAATTGACCTTGCAATTATTTTTGAATGTCACACAATTATATAGGAAAGAGGGTATGATTTTAGCAGTATTATTGTAACAACTCGGGATCTCACCCAAAAATATTAATGAATAAGGTATTATTTAGGCTCCTTAATTCTATATAAGTACTCATATCTATTTAGTACATAATAGTTATAGAACTAAATGCTCACAAATATGAGCTCTTACATACTCTTCCTCCACTTTGGTTTAAGCCTTGACATCCTCGTCAGATGAGGCATCTAAATCAAAATTTCCAACCAATCACAACCACAAACACCATGAAAAATCCATAGCCAATCCTAAAAAAGCACATGATTGCAGTGTCCTAGTCCACATAGGTCTTGGGCTGGGTTCATTTTGATATTATTTGCAATAACTCAAGATCTCATTCCAAAGCAATCCAAATTGCTGTTGATTTCTATTTAATCTCATTGGTGGGTTGTGATACAGTTTTAGGAGCTTAATGGTTGAGTACCTTAGGGCCTATTTTTTTGGATTTTTCTAAATTAACCATGCAATTCAATCTTGAGGAGAAGATGGTTAACCTCTTGAGTTAATTTAATTGTCACCTTGTATTGTGTCTCAATTTTTTTATCCCCCAAGTATGGTCTAGGCTATGCATGATACGTACACATCATTGACCCATTCAAGCTGCATCTTTTGTCCTGGAGTTATTAAATGTCTTTTTTGTTTTGGTAATATTTGCTGCATAATTGCAATTTATGATCATTATTTTTCTAAATATAAAAAAGGAATGCGAATATTAATTTTGTATATCAATATCCATGACAAATCTCTCAAGAGATCTTTCCTAAATATTATAATTGATTCTATGGGTTTTTATAACCCATGGATAATCATTTTAGTCATGTATCCAGTAAGCAACCTTCTACTTATTTCTTTTCTTTTAATCCCATAACTCTAAAAAAATTAAAAGAAAAAATTAAAAGCATTTCATAAATTTCTCATATTAATTTATAGAATTTTCTAAAAATAACTTTAAACAAAAATTTGTTCTTAGTTTATAGCAGTTTCAAGTTCAATTTTCTAGAGATTTAATTTAGATTAAGGTTTATGCCTAGAGAAAAATAATACTTAATTAAGAGTTGTTCGTGCACATTTTGTGCCACAAATTTCAATGTTATAACAAAGAAAGTATGATTGAAATAGTTGCTTCATGTTGCTGCCATTGAACTTAGGTATTTCTTTCAGCCTTGATGGTTAGCATGTGCCTCCTAATTCCTCTGTTTTTGCTGACTTCTTTCTCGAAATGTAAGAGCATATATAAAAACGTCGATGATAGAATAATGTAAAGATATTACCTTCGATATACCTAAACTCGATTGATAATCAAATTTGATGCAATGGTGCCAACTAACTTAGGGCTTATTTGGATTAGCTATTAGCTAACAGCTATTTCGTATAATCATTGGTCAATAACCATTTAAAGGTATCCAACAACCAATCCAAATAGTGCCTTAGTTAAATGTCTTGGGATGATCTTGTATACACTCCCTTCATTCTAGTTATCTTTACACCATTATAGTTCTCAAAAACAGAACACTAACTGAAAACTATATAATCAATTACTTGCTAGTGAAAAGTTAGTCTACTGAATTGTTGATAATAATTGTCGGCAATAATTCGATACACCTTTATGATTCAAGCATCTCGGAGGCCTTGAAGTTATCGACATTTATGTTATTAATACTTGTTTGAATAACCGCACAAGCAGTAAGTTATTTACAAGGAGATCAAGTGAATAATTATTCATGTAACTAGCAAATTTTTTTTCCCATCAAATCATAAGAAGTGAATCAAAACTAGAAATTGATCAAATAATTTCGTAGTTAAGTCTGTTAGTGTTGCAATGCACATGATCCAAACAACAAATTTATCTAAATCATTTCTTCTTCCATCATTCTTTATATGGTTCAATTTGTCACATAAATTTTTGATTTGGTTTGAATTGTTCAGCTCCTGCTGAGTATTTATTATTATTTTTTTGTTATTATTGAACGACTTTGCACGGTATTCTATTTGGCAGGTCTTCATGGCGTACATTTGGATTATAAGAAATGTGGCATGCGTCAGGATCTTCATGCATTGTATTTGCCTCACTTGCCAGTATTGTCCCCTTTATTAATTCCTTCAAAAACCACCACCTTCTTTTCTTTCTGTTGGCTGTCACTATAAATAACCTGCCATCCAGGTTCTCGTCATTGACAACCCATCCTTAGTTTCCAATTATTCTTATCTTTCCGATCGCTCTCTTCTAGGAATATATTTCTTCAATCTGTCTTATCACTTCCTCTCTTGCTTCGTTTGTTCTCTCAACCAAAGGTATATTTCATCAGTTTGTCTGCCTAATTCCAGTATCCCTCAGCCGTCAAAAAAAATGAAGAGGGGAAGAGGCAGGCCTGCAAAGAAAAGCGCAAGCTTCCAGATGGGAGAATATTCAGATACCAACAGAAAGCAAGAGCCACGCTGTTCAGAAGAGCACAACAAGAGAGCTGCTGCATGTTCTTCCATCAAGGAGACAAGTAAAACCTCCCCCCTTGCACTCAAGGAAAAGAAACCTAAAAAAAGAGAGATGGCTGCTATTGCCATCACAAGAGTTAGCCCAGATGATATTCCACCGTCAAGAAATCTCTTGGACTTCGTGTTCCATGGTGCTGACGGCGAGCCACTGCCCGTCGAGGCATCTGAGGTAACTGAAGTTTTCATTACTTCTATTATCATGCCATCTGATGGGCAGGAAAATGAAATAGAGCGAGGTATTAGATGTCAGAAGTTTGCTCAAATCCAGTCTTGGGCTATCTCAGGCTATGATGAGGACAGACCCATGATCTGGATTTCCACCCGGGCAGCAAAATACAGATGCGTGACTCCAAATCGCACCTACAGGAAGCACTTCGACTACCTGCTCGACAAGGCATGGGTCTGCCTCAAGGTGCACAGGGCATTGAGAGAGTCTAAAGATGACATCCTTGATATAACTCTCAATGAGTTGATAGCTGGTGTGATCCGTTCATTAAGGGGAAATGAACGCTTTGCAAAGAGACCTGCTGACAGAGATTTTGTGATCTCTATTGGTGAATTTATTTATAAGCAGCTCATCAAGTTAGATAAGGCATCAGAAGTAAAATTAGAGTGTGTGCCAACCTTAATAGCTTTGCAAGAGGAATGCAAAAGTGAAAAAGTAAACGAGAAGCCTGTCTTTCTGCAGACTGGAGAGGGGAAGGATATTGAATCAGTAGAAGACAGCAATAACAGGTTGGCAAAATTACTGCAAGAAGAGGAAGATAGGAGAAAAATGAGGCAGCTGAGAACTCGGCAGCCAGCGATGGTCAGAAACAAATTTTACTCCAAGGCTAATGAATTAGAAATCTTATCAGAGTATCCCTCACCAGATTACTACAAACCAATGTTACGTGAGATGGATGAAGAGTTCTATGAAAGTGAGACTGATGAGACTGATGTTCTCCCAA
This sequence comes from Calamus simplicifolius, assembly GCA_900491605.1. Classification (NCBI taxonomy): domain Eukaryota; kingdom Viridiplantae; phylum Streptophyta; class Magnoliopsida; order Arecales; family Arecaceae; genus Calamus; species Calamus simplicifolius. The sequence goes on from UESW01001884.1 coordinate 322,349, forward strand.
GAAGAAAATTGGATCAATGGGCTCTCTATGATTCGAACTCACGGTTTGTTTCGCTGGAGACTCTTCCCACGAGTCCGTGGATAGACATTGATGTGCCAATATTTGGATCCGGGTGCATGAGGAAAGATGATGGCACCAATGCTGATCCAGATCAAACCTGTTCGAGTTCATCTGGCTCCATGGATAATGCGTTTCCAGTGTTCCTTGGAACTATAAAAGAGTGGAAAATCGAGTTCAGGTCCATGATGATCTCAATGTTGATACGAACAGATGCAGCCTGGTATGTCTCTATTTTAGCTTATGTTTGGCATGTCTTTGTTTTAGCTTATGTTTGGCACTCCCTTTTGAAACCTTAGGATTTGTTTTCGTTAAAGATTGGTAAGGTGATCCAGTGCTCGGGGCTCTAGCCATTGCATATTTTGAAGAAGCTCTTGTCATTGTCATTGTTAAAGATTGATATTACTTTGAAATGTAAAAGAAATGGATTCCTTTGCCACATAAGCTTTATATTACAGAGCGTTTTTCACATTTGAATGGTTGCCACATGCCACATCTTAAATATGAATGCCTATAGTTCATCCATAGTCACTATTTTAAATAATTATTTTATTATTTTTAAATAAAAACACAGCCATCCATGCATGTATGGTGGTTATTCGGGCATGTACAGTACTTTGTAGTACAAAATGTGTATTCGGAAGAATATGTACTTGAAAGAAAATGGAATGTTTCTAAAAGGAAGAGAGCTAGGTGAGAATACTATTCTCCTCTCATCGTCATTAAGTTTTAATAAGCGTACTTTATCTAAAAATGCCCCAGTTCCCAAAATATGCCTGCATAATATTTGTAATAGTTGTCTTTTTAATTCAGACAATTTAAGCAAGCAATCTCTATGGCAAAAACCAGTAAGTTTAAATTTTTAGTTTAGGTCCAAGGGTTGATTGCCTCTGAATTCTAATTAACGTTCAAACTTTTTCCTGTTACAATCACCACAAACATCCCATTTGATTCCAACTCCTTGGTATTGGCTTTATATATAGATCTTTATTTACAAGCATTCTTATTTATAAAATATTTCAAGATGCTTGTTATATGCATACAGACTACTTATTTGGCATCTCCATGACTACCCAATTGATCCTATTGGTAATAAATGAAGAAGTTGCACTGGATCCCCTTGTGCAATTTGATAGAGAATTGCTTGTATGCACATAATGGGAGCCATATAGCTAGCATACTAGCATTACTCTTCCCTTTTAGGACCATCTCTCGTTAAACCTGCTCTTTTTGATTATTTTTAAATATTGACAATCATGAAATTAATCACTAGTAATATGTTGCTAATCCCATCAGGGACGTATGCTTTTTTAAAGTAATTATATTTAGTTGCAGCTTCCCTTAAGTGGGCTCTAATCAAAATTTGAAATTTCTCTCATTCAAATACTCCTTCAAAGGAAAATATTTATTAATTTCTAAAATTTTAGCTGATGGTCTGATTGCAGGTATAAGCTAGGAAATCCTACAAAACAATACGTGCCTTGGTATGCTCCCATTTTGAAAATTGTAAGGCTATTTAACAATATAATCATACTAATAAAAGAACAGAACAGAGCGTCAAGGCTCACATTCTCAGATTGCACTAAGAAAATTGCAGAATTTGGAACAGACAACCCAGCTTACATATCATCAAGCATCAAAGAGGTGGAGCAATATATGGTGGTTCATGGACAAGTCATACTTAAAATGTTTGCTGAGTATCCGGATAAGATGATGTGTCAGTGTCCTTTTGTGTCAGGACTAACACAGAAGATGCAAGACAAGCACCACACAAAACGAACTATAAGAGGTAAGGTAAAAGCTCACAAGGAAGTAAACTTCAACCATCAGAATACAGAAGTAGTGCCTGTGCCTTCCAAAAAAGATAAGTTGATTCAGGCGACAACAACTAAACTTATCAACCGGATATGGAAAAATTACTATGAAAAATACTTTGCAAAGGAGTCAAATGAGGGAGATGACCGTGGATTGAGAAAAAAAGAAGAGGTTGAAGATGAAGATGAAGAAAAAGATATGTCAGTTGAAGAAGATACAGCTTTAAGGACTTTTTCATTGACTACTTCTGTGTCCAACTCCATGGAAATGAAATTAAATGGGAAGGAAAGGCAATCAGGCCCAAAGGTTCCAATAGGGCTCTATATAAACATGCGCTGGTACATGGGAATTTAATAACCATTGGTAAGGCAGTAATAGTCACTACTGATGTGTCAGAAAGGGAGCCGACTATCGTTTTTGTGGAGTATATGTTTGAAAAGAAAAATGGTGTAAAATGGCACATGGAAGGATCTTGCTGAAAGGGTCTCAAACGGTTCTTGAGAATGCTGCAAATGAGAGGGAGGTATTTTTGACCCATGACTGCATGGAGTTTGAACTAAGGGATGTTAGAGAATCTATTATGGTGAATATTCGATCAATGCCATGGGGATATGAACAAAGAAAGAAGCAAGCTCATGCTGATGAAATTGATAGGGCAACAGCAGAAGAGAGGAAGAACAAGGGATTAACTATGGAGTTCTACTGCAAAAGCTTATATTGCCCCGAACAGGGTGCTTTTCTCACTCTTCCTATTGATACTTTAGGCCTAGGGACAGGGGCATGCAACTCATGCCAAATTAGAGAAAAACAGGAGGATTTTCAAATTAGTTCCTCCAAGACCAGCTTCATCTACAAGAAAATCAAGTATAATATAAACGATTTTGTGTATGTGAGGCCTCAGCACTTCAATGAGGATATTAAGATTAGTAAAACCTGGAAATTTGGGAGAAATGTGGGTTTGAAACCCTACGTTATCTGCCAGTTGTTAGAGATCGAGGTCTCTAAAGAGTGTATGGAGATCACCCAAGAATCAACTGAGCTTAAAGTCAGGCGGTTCTATAGACCAGAAGATATATCCAAATCAAAATGTTACAAGTCCGATATAAGAGAGGTACGGGCTAGTGTAATAATTTGTCTCTTAGTTATGATACGAGAGAGGTAAGAGCTATTGTTATAACTTCATCTCGCTCTTTCTTTTGCTGTTATAGTTTTACCATTATAATTGTGCAGTGTTAATACCTTCGTGGCATTACCAAGATATATGATGTAGACATGCATACACAGATACAATTATTCTCATATATATATATATATATATATATATATATATATATATATATATATATATGCAAACCACTTTTCTACCTAGAGATTCATTTTCTTGCAATCTTCCATACTAACACATGACTCTATTAATGATTCCCAGGTCTATTATAGCGAGGATATACGAAATATTCCAGTGGAAGTAATAGAAGGAAAATGTCAAGTTAGGAAGAATGGTGATCTCCTAGAATTGGAATTTCATGATCTTGTAGATCATATTTTTTTTGTCAATATTCTTATGATCCAGACAGAAGATCTCTCAAACAGGTATTTTCTTTTCAGTCACGCATCTTTTACGAGTGTTTCATTCCTCAGCTATAAATACATTATATTATTTTGCATGCAGTTGCCAGCCCATGTCAAGCATTTGCCCCACATTCAAAAACGAGCAGACAACAATAAATTGAGAAACAATAAACTAAAGGCTAAATGTACCGGAGAGAAAAAACCAGACAAGGAATGTGGAGGCATTGCTCAAAAAGTTCGGTTGGCCTCCTTAGATATTTTTGCTGGTTGTGGGGGCTTATCAGAAGGACTTCAGCAAACAGGTAAGGCCGCCATTCATTCAGGTTGACTACAATGTTATGTTCGATTCCTGCCTCATGTTTTAATTAATGGTTTTGGCGCAAGGATGTGTAAAATGCTGGCAAAGAGTGTGCAAGATGGATATATGTACAAGAATAAATGTAAATGCATATAATACCGGTATTAGTACATGCAAAACACTCTTGTAAGCAGGTGCAAGACTAACTATTAAATATTAAGCATGTAAAGATAGAGTATAAATAGCAATCAATTTATTGGGTGTTAAATTCCTTCATAAAATTTAGGTGGAATTCCTAATATTTAACGCTCTCTTCCTCCTACTATATAGGCATTGTGTCTACGAGATGGGCAATTGAAAATGATATGCAAGCTGGAGAAGCCTTTTGCCTCAACCACCCAGAGGCACAGATGTTTGGTTATGACTGCAATGTCGTGCTAAGGTGAAGTTATCATATTAAACGTTTCTTTATGGCAATATATCTGATTATTTCTAGTACTTCGAGCTGAGTGCATGGATGCCAATGCAGTGCAATAATGCAAAAATGTGGGGATTTTGATGACTGTATCTCAACTCGTGAAGCTGAAAAATTTGCAGCAAACCTTGACAAGGATAAGCTAAGAAAACTTCCCTTGCCAGGCCAAGTAGATTTTGTTTACGGAAGCCCTCCATGTCAGGTATAGATAATTTTGGTCAACACTAAATTTGTTATGTCAGGTTTAAGTTAGCAGTCTAGCAGGTCTTCATCCATTATTTCTAATCCCTCCTAGTTGCCTCCTCCATGACCTCAAGCATCTCTCTTACATGTCTTTAGATCCGCCACAAGTGGTTGCCAAATGCTCAAGTCTTATTTCTATTGCAGGGATTTACTAGTATGAATAGATTCAATCAAAGCCCGTGGAGCAAAGGTCAACGTGAGATGCTGTTAACATTTCTTTCTTTTACTGAGTACTTCAGGCCGAGGTTCTTCCTATTGGAAAATGTAAAAAACTTTGTATCTTTTGACAAAGGGAGCACCTTTCAGCTGACATTAGCCTCGCTCTTAGAAATGGGTTACCAGGTTTTGAAATTCATCCTCCTACTCTTTCAACAAGTGGCTGCCTTTAATTCCCTTTTTCTTTTTTAAGGGATGACTCTCTTTGGTCCTTTTTGTCACTTTGTAACTTGTTTAGGTGAGATTTGGTATCTTAGAAGCTGGAGCTTATGGACTGTCCCAATCAAGGAAGAGGGTTTTTATCTGGGCAGCTTCTTCTGAGGATAAGCTACCTGAGTGGCCAGAACCAATGCATGTATCTGTTGGCCGAGGGTTAAAAGTTCCATTGACAGGAGATGCTTATTACATAGCCACCAAAAACACTGCAAAAGGAGCTCCATTACGATCCTTGACGGTAAAGGATACAATTGGAGACCTTCCACCTGTGAGCAACGGTGCAAACCGTCTCACCATGAAAGTAAATTTTCAGCCTTCTCAGTCCTCGTATCTTTTAATTCCAAAATAAGTTGAGAAGTATATGTAGATTTTTCTCTTCTTATTATTAGTTTCCTTTTTTTCACCAGTATAAAGTGATCCAGTGTCATGGCTCCAAAAGAAACTCAGAGGAGGCGTGGTGACATTGAACGATCATATATCGAAAGAACTGAATGAGCTGAATCTAATTCGGTGCCAACGTGTTCCAAAGCGCCCTGGTGCTGATTGGCGCAGCCTCCCCAATAAGAGGGTAATGCTCTATCTTTAACTATTGCTGATAGCTATCCTATGGGTATTGTTGCCACTGTTCTTTCCTGGTCTATATTGAGTCAAATGGTGATATAAAACTCTTTCCTTTGTATAGTACAAAAGTTAAAATAAAAATATATATTGCATAAAGGTTCAATATCGATATAAGTGCTAGGAGACTACCTGCTAGTTCACTGAATGAATTATCTAACCTAAGAAGAATACATGACAGTCAAATTTGCATTAAGGTTCAATTTTTTTCTACTCAGTTTGCTTAATATAACACTTCACTTCAATATAAGAATTATAAAACTACATCACACACGATGCTACTGAGTTACTGCTCAGTAAGTGAACTGAATACTCCTACTACACAGTAGCTATCTAATCAACTAATCTACATACACCATTACTTAATCCATATGAATCTGGTACATGGAGCTTACTGCATATGTTTGAATCACACTTCTAACATCCTCCTTTGATTCAAACTCCATAAACCCAACATGCTTCTTAGTCTTTTGAACTTGTTTTCTGAGAGAGCTTTAGTAAGAATGTCAGCAACCTGTTCATCGGTTCTACAAAACTCCAAATTGATTTCTTCCTTTTCAACCTGCTCCCAAATGAAATGATATTTAATTTATGTATGCTTTGTACGCCCATGAAACATGGGATTATAGGCTAATGCTATAGCTAAGTTGTTATCACAAAATAGTGTTGTAGCTTCTCTTTGTTTCTCTCCCAGATCTTCTGAAATTCTCCTCATCCAAATACACTGACACCCAGCCACTGTTGAAGCAATGTATTCAGCTTTCGTACTAGACAGAGCAGTGGTTGCTTGCTTTTTTGAAGTCCATGAAATCATTCCTGAGCCAACAGACATGTAGTGTCCTGTTGTACTCTTCCAATCTTCAGTATAATTTGCCCAGCTGCTGTCATAAAACCCAATCAATCTGAAATCATCCACTTTAGTGTACATAATCTCCAAATCTTTTGTTCCAGCAACATATTTCAGGATTCACTTAGCTGCTCCAAAATGGTGTTGGTTGGATTATGTATAAATCTTGAAATATAGTTCACGGCATACATAATATTCGGCTTTGTGTGAGTAAGATAAATCAAACCTCCAATTAAGCTTCTAAACTTCTTTTCATCTGCTTTCCTAGATCCATCATCTTTTAGTAATTTGTCATCAACATTCATAGGAGTCATTGCAGGATCACACTTTTGCATTTGAAATTTTTCCAACAGATCATTTGCATATTTCTATTGAGATAGAAAGATTCTAGATGGAGTTTGCATTACCTACATTCCAAGAAAATACCTCATACTCCCCAAGTCTGTCATGTCAAATTCGAACATCATTTCTTGCTTAAATATCTTCAAATAATCTGAATTCCTAGTGAAGATTAAATGATCCACATAACTAGAAAAAATAATAATCTCATCTTTGCCTTGAGATTTTTTATAGAGTGTAGGTTCACTCTTGATGCCTTTAAAATTTCTTTCCAACAGATACATGTTGATTCTACTATACCAAGCTCTTGGAGCCTGTTTCAAGCCGTATAAAGCCTTCTTTAATTTCTCTTGACCATAAATCTCAAACCCTTTCGGTTGCTCCACATAAACCTCTTCTTCCAATTTCTCATTCAAGAATGTTGATTTAACATATAGCTGAAAAACTTTTCACTAATTTTGTGCTGCAATTGCAAGAACGGTTCTTATGGTTTCTAATCTTGCAATGGGCGAGAAGGTTTCAAAGACATCCACGCCTAGTATTTGAGTATATCCTTTAACCACTAATCTTGCCTTAGGTTTTTGTAGTGTACCATCTGCATTGTATTTAGTTTTGAACACCCATTTCAACCCAATTTCTTTCTTTCCAGCCGGCAGATTAACCAGCTCCCAGGTTTAATTTTTTTTCAATCATTTTTATTTCATTCTTCATTGCTTTCTTCCAAACTTCTTGCTTAGAGGCTTCCTCATAATTCATTGGTTTAGCTATAAAGCATACCAATTGATAGCTTTCATAGATATCTTTCATTGAAGTTACCACCCCTTCCATATTCTCTACTAGGTTTGGGAGATTGATCAACATATATATTCTTATCACTTCCTTTTTTAGTCAATTTTACCTGAAGAACTTGTTCTGTGATGACCTTAACTCTGGCATTCAGCCATTCTTCATGGGCTTTCAAGGAGGCAATTAAACTGTTGAATGAGAGCTGTGATAGATCCTTCGACTCTTTAATTTTGGCCACAATATGATCGAATTTAGATGGTAGACTCTTCAGCACTTTTTCAACAATCATCTGCTCTGACAAGTTTTCTCCCAAAGATCTTGTTTGATTTACTATCAAACTGACATGGGTGGCAAAATCCTAAATTGATTCTATGTTTTTCATCAAAAAGGATTCAAATTCCCTTCTTAGTGTTTGCAGTCTCACCATAATTACTTTATCGGAACCTTTAAACTCCTCTTTCAAAATATCCCATGCATTTTTTGATCTGGTTGCTCCCATAATTTTTGAAAAAATCATCTTCATCCATAGAGGTTTAAATAAAAAACAAAGCCTTGCTATCTTTCTTCTTGTTTTCCCTCAACTCGACTTGTTGTGCCGCAGTAAGCCTTTCGTTATCTTTGTTGAATCCGCTTTCCACCAAGGGCCACAACTCATTCAACATGAAGAATGTCTTCAACTTCAAACTCCACGAGTCATAATTCTCTGACTTGAGAATTGGAAGCATTTGTTGTGAAATGTTGACAAAACTCATGCTTGTTGCCATTTTAAACCAAGACTCCAATCACTGATGTTGAACACACAACAGATCCTTTTCCTTGCTTCGAACCTGACTCTGATACCACCTTGAAGGATTGAAACAAAGAAAGATGCACTCTTAAATAGAAAACAGGCACATAAAGTGGACTCAGAAAGACTGTATCAGTTGTTCTGATACTGTGCTGGAAAACAGAGAAAGAATGGTATGGTAGAGTTTCAGAGAGAAATTTCAAAGGTTCTTCAATTTTTTTCTACTCACAGTTTGCTTACATAACATAACACTTCACTTCAACATTAGAATTTTAAAACTACATCACACACGATGCTATTGAGTAATTGCTCAGTAATTGAACTAAATATTCCTACTACACAGTAACTACCTAATTAACTAATCTACATACACCATTATTTAGTCCATATGAATCTAGTACATGAAGGTTGCTGCATATGTTTGAATCACAGTTCTAACAATCTGAAGCATGTCTTTTATAAAACTTCCCTATAAAAAGAAGCAGGTGCTCTAAAATTTGAATGGCTTGCTTTTGTACCACTGAAAATTGAATGTCATGGTTTTCTCACAAGATTTTAATCAACCAAGTGTTTAGATAAGGCTTGGATTTTGAGAACTACGCCTGAATTTAAACACTTGGCTGATTAAAATCTTGTGAAAAAACATCTTTCTCCAGAAAAAAGGCTTTATGCATCGCGCGCGTGTGCAATGATGACATTTTTGTCCTTTTTGTACTGCACATGCGGCCACACACATGCACGAATCAATTACCGTGGGCTATACGCGGGACCACGCATGGTGCACAAAGAGTTTTTTCTTTCTCTATTTGTACATTGAAATTCTTTCTAGGGCATTTGTTGATGATATGGGTGCCAATTGGTGGACCCAATTATTATTTGCATATAGTTAGTTAAAAGTTATAATACAACTTGATTTATTTTTATTTAATGTCCTTGCAGGCTTTATAATCCTGAATTTATTTATTATTACCATTTCCTAAAAAATTAAATTTAATTTTCTTTAATTTCATTACATGCTGAAAAAATCTATTTGCATCATGTGTTGCAGCTTTAGATTTTGCTCTCTTTTTCCTTGTTCCAATGCTCTGCATCAAATGTACTTTTGAGAATAGTTTTAGAGTTATCCAAATGGTTCAATAGAACAAGTATATAGTTCTTTGTTGAAATAAATTCAAGAATACGAAGTATCATGTGAACATAACCGACTGTTGTTTCTCAAGAAAGATAATTGGCATTGGTTTTTTTATAATAATGTAGGTTAAATTGTCTAATGGACAAAAGGGGAACTTAGTACCTAAATGGTTAATAAATACTGCCAAGAAGAACAATCACTGGAAGGGACTGCTTGGAAGGCTGGATTGGCAAGGAAACTTTCCGACAATAACCACTGATCCACAACCCTGGGTAAGGTGGATATGCGGTTCCATCCTGCGCAGGATCGAGTTCTTACGGTCCGTGAGTGTGCTCGGTCTCAAGTAAGTTTCTACAGTTTCTACCTTCCTTACCGGTCCTCATCTCTACTACAAAAAATCATTTCATTTCAATCATACATACTTGAGTAAATAATACCATTTCTATATTCTTATATCATAGTGCAGGTATATAAAGGAACAAGTTGACTTATAAGTATTAGAACATAGTAATGAGTTCTAAAAACTACTTGATTTGATCATGGAATGCAGGGTTTCCGAGATAGCTACAAGTTCTCGGGTAACATCCAAGACAAGCACAGACAGATTGGGAATGCTGTGCCCCCTCCACTGGCATATGCTCTAGGGAGGAAACTCGAGGAAGCAGTCAATGCAAATCAGTCCTTGACTTGAAGGCTCAGCTTTTAATTTGAGGCTCAGTGGAGGGGTATGGCAACGAAGGGTCGAGCTTTGAGCATACATATTCTGATAGGGGGAATCAGACCGTGCCATGGAAGCTTTGTTCTGGTCAGTGTGGTTGGAGTGAAATGTTAGAGATCTAGATTTTACATGGTTGGAAGTTTGGAACAGATTTGCTGAATCGTTCTGAGAGAGAGAGAGAGGGATTGATGTGGAACGTTTTCGAAATCCTTAAAGCTGTAGATTGAAAATATTAAAATTAAGATGTTTTAGGGTGCTGTGGTTTGCCTGTTATTTTCCTATTTTTGTTCTCTCGGCTGTTTTACATTATCCTCAGCTTATTTTATTGATAAAAAATTCAATTCAATTTAAAAGTTTAAGCCATGAAATTTTAATGCTCAATCATACATATCAACTCATCTCCCACTGATTATTTCATTTGTGAGTAAACCTCACAGATGTTCCTTTAGCATTCGCTTCCTCAAACGTCAGCTAATTGAAATCCTCGGTCTTGACGGTGGAGTTGCAGGTCGAGGGATTTGTCGAGGATGGTGGTGAGGATTTCTGTTGGGCTAGGCTGGGGTTTTCCAGCAATGAGAATGGCCTCGGACACGGTGGAGTTGCAGGAGGTAAAGTCGCTGGCTGGAGCACATAAACCTCCGGAGGTTTGAAGTTGATGGGACCATGTGATGAATGGGAGTTGGAGGTGACAAGAGATGCAAGGCTTAGCAGCAAAGCGGCTAACAAGGATGGAAGTGGGTTGCTAATTGCTGCCATGGTGCGAGTTTTTCGGTGGTGTTTTAGGCAGTGTGATTGATCTCGGTCGGCGACGATCGATCTCAGACCGTTGCGATCAATCCGATCGGCGACGATCCGACGGTTGCGATCGATCCAAGCCATGATCCCGGTCGGCGACGATCTATCTCGGACTGTTGCGATCAATCCGATCGGGGACGATCCGGCAGTTGCGATCGATCCAAGCCATGATCCTGGTCACCGATGATCGATCTCGAATCATTGCGATCTATCCGATCGGCGATGATCCGATGGTTGCGATCAATCTAAGCCATGATATATCCCGATCGGCGATGATTGATCCGGTCCATTGCGATCAATCTGATCGGCGAGGATCCAACGGTTGCGATCGATCCAAGCCATTATCCCGGTTGTCGATGATCGATATTGGACCGTTGCGATCAATCCGATCGGCGATTATCCGATGGTTGCGATCGATCGAAGCCATGATACCGGTCAATGACGATCGATCTCAGACAGTTGGGATCAATTCGATCGGCGACGATCCGATGGTTGCAATCGATCCAAGCCATGATCCCGGTCGCCGACGATCGATCTCGGACCGTTGCGATCAATCCGATCAGCGATGATCCGACGGTTGCGATCGATCCAAGCAATGATCCCGGTCGGCGACAATCGATCTCGACCATTGCGATCAATCCGATTGGTGACAATCTGATGGTTGCGATCGATCCAAGCCATGATCCCGATCAGCGACGATCGATCTCGGACCGTTGCGATCAATCTGATCGGCGATGATTCGACGGTTGCTATCGATCCAAGCCATGATCCCGATTGCCGATGATCGATCTCGAACCGTTACGATCAATCCGATCGGCGATAATCCGACGGTTGCGATCGATCGAAGCCATGAT
>UESW01001885.1:0-210557 GCA_900491605.1 Calamus simplicifolius
TGTCGTTTCCATGAGCAAGGGTGTCGTCGCGCTAATTTCCTCGGAGTCGTTCGCGAGCATTTCATTTACGACCAAGCAACCATAATTCAAAAGTTACGACACTCGTGTTTTATATATGATCTTGTGTAAGTTGACTCAATACATAAGCATCAAATTCATCCATTAAAGTTTCTGACGGCGGAACAATTATCTCCAGGTCCTCTTCAGTATTAATAGACTGCAAACAAGTCTGCCTGCTACTTGAAGCAGCTCTTTCCTTGGCCTGATTTTTCCTTGATCTTTTTGCCTTCTTCTCGACTGCACTCTTTAATCTGTTCTCTCTCGGGCGACCTTTCGTCCTAATTTGTTCAGGATCTTGAATTACCAGCTCTGAACGTGGTTTAGCTGCGCAGTTGGCATCCACGGCAGTTTTGAATAGAGGCGGTAGACCATCCATCACTACATTAAATGCATCTTCAGACATGGAGGCTATCTCTGCGAGCTTCGTCATCCGATGAGACAGCAAACTATATCTACAATCATAAACATAATATTAACGATAACAAATATTAAGACATTTCAATTAAAAAATTGTCACTGCGTACCGTGAGTTTCGTGTGCTTTTATCATAACCCTCAGTATTGCAGTCGAATTCGTCGAATTGGTATTTCATGTCCTTGCACCATCTCTTCAAGAAGTATTTATCTGGTAAACGAAATACGTCATTTTGATGAAGAACCAACAGGGCATGCCTACACTGGTACCCCTTGAACTGAAAGGATCGGCACTGGCATTGGACATCCTCAATATTTCTATCGTATGACACGATATAATCTTTGATCATCTCCTTGCCAATTCCATCGACTTCAATCCTTTCATACGACTTGACGGAATATATACACGTGTTGCCAGCTTCGTTGATCAATTTTGTATTTGATGCAGCCATTTCAAGGATCTCATTCTGGAATTTTTTGAAAATGCTCCGTGTATACCTTCCTGCAGCTTGTCTCTCAAAAGGTGATGATGTCTTTAGGAAAGCTATCGTTTGCAAAGTCCTATTATCTTCCTCATTTTCGGCCTCGTATCGTTTTTCCAAGGCATCTTCGTACTTACTTATAAACTCCGTTAGTGTTGTCTTCGAATTTATAAACCCATCGAAGAAGTGATTAATGCCCTCGCTCCTTTGTGAAGATGACATCCCTGTTAAAAATTTTGTCAACCAAAAAAAAAAAAAAAAGCGTTTAAATGAATCATGAACCAAAGCCATTGACATACAAACCTGCGAAGAATGTATCCTTGAGGTAAACTGGGACCCATTTTTCCCGACATTCGTATAGGACATTGAACCAATCTATAGACTTGCATTCTTTATATTTCTCCATAACATGTGCCCACCTTTCCTCGAATGAATTTATGGTCAATGAATCATATATTGCCTCATCGAAATCAACCATAAACTTGGGATTTGCCGTGCAAATGTGGCCAATCTTTTCCGGTATCTTCTTCAATATATGCCAAAGACAAAATCGATGTCGGTGTTAGGAAAAACTTCTTTGACAGCAGCCTCGATTGCCTTATCTTGATCAGTAATCATGGCAATAGGTGCTTGACCACCATTTGCATCCAGCCAAGTCTTAAAAACCCATTTATATGTCTCAGTACTCTCATCAGACAACAATGCGCATCCAAGCAAGGTTGACTGTCCATGATGGTTCACCCCAACAAATGGACAAAAAGGCATTTGATATCTGTTTGTCAAGTAAGTTGAGTCAAAGCTTAGAACATCACCGAAGTATGTGCATGCCAATCTTGACCTTGGATGAATCCAGAAGACAGACCTCAGATGACCATTATCATTGAGGTCTAAGGAGTAGAAGAAATTGGGATTTTTGAGTTGCATTTCGGCAAAATGAATTACCATCGACTGAGCATCTCCTTCTTTCAGCTTAGACTGACGTTCGCGACAAATGAAGTTACGAGCATCCTTCTCGGTGAAATCCAATTGTCCTCTGCCCCCTTTTCTCCTTGCTATGGCAGAGTATATCTGAGTCGTCGGAACATTCACGGCATGTAAATTGCTGATCTCTGCCTTCTCTGGTGTGCTGATCCTCCTATGCGACCGTAGATAACCAGCTGATGTTATGGACAGCCCATGGTTATGTTCTAGAGAAACCTCATCCAAAATCCACTTACCACTTGTAGCATTCAGTCTTGCTTTTATGGATGCCATACAACCAACTTTCCCAGTATCCCTATGATTCATACTCTTCTCTGATTTTCTGGATTTTCCTTGCCTCCAACACGCCAGGTGCTTGAAGCAAAGTTGTTTTTTGTTGTTGGCCCTGCTACACACTGTTGTGATTCCAAAGCCAACTCGTTTCGCGTATCCATTGTAGAACGTATATACATCATCGGCTGAATTGAATTCCATCCCAGTTTGAGGAACTACAATATCATCCACTGCATTTGGACGACGGGTGAAGCTGCACGGCCGGGAGTGTTATCTTCTTCTTTCCGATCTACATTTTCAGCATCAACTGTGAAAATATAGGCACGCATTCATGAACAGCTACTCCTACGCGACACCCCAGTTGAAATCTACTGACACCCTAGCTCCAATGCTACGACACCCGTGGCTTAGAACTGACCGCGCGGAGAATCCCTCCGACAGCACAGTAGAAATGGATTTCGGCCGAAACTCCTTCGAGACCCACGTTGAAAGCTCACGACACCCTAGCTTTAAGGCGACGACACCCGTGCTTAGAACTGACCGCACGGACAATCCCCATGACACCCTAGGAGAATTGGTTTTCGGCCGAAACTCCTTAGAGACACCACTGTTGAAAGCTCACGACACCCCTAGCTTAATGCGACGACACCCGTGCTTAGAACTGACCACGGCGAGAAGGCCCGCGACAACCAAGTTACTAAAATTTAATTTTATTTATAAAAAAAAAAATACATTAGCCCTCACTGGGGCTTGTCTCCTTCGGTCGCTGCGTCGGCGATCTGGCGATGGAGGGACGCTACTTTCCCCTCCAGGTGGCTATTGGCCCGACGCAGGACCTCTATCTCTTTTGTTGAAACATCCTGGTATTCCTCGAGCGCCAGCCTGAGTCGCTCGCTGATTGCGTGCGACTCAGCATAAACCACCGCGTCGATGGTGACGGTTGGGCGGCGGCTGCCATGGCTGCCAGTAGATCTCACCTCGCCTCTGGAAGCCATCTTGTGGTCAGTTCAAGCTGGAAAGGTGAGTAACGATGGCATTCCCCCATCCTTATTTAAGGTTCCCCTGGCGGGTGTTTCGATTGCCATGCGCCACCATCTCAGTGGTTGTTCACAGGAATCGAATCGGTGCGCCACCACGCCCCGCCCTCCACGTTGAGTTTCGAGGGATGGGGAACAGAACAGTTTCGGGAAGCAAACAGTCGTAAGTTTAACGTCGTCCCAAGAGAAAATTCACGACACCCAAGGATGATTTGGATTTCGGCCGAAACTCCTTCGCGACACCCCACTTGAAAGCTCACGACACCCTCGCATCAATGCTTCGACACCCGTGCTTAGAACTGAACACGGAGAGAATCCCCGAGACATCCCAGGGATGAGTTGGATTTCGGCCGAAACTCTTTGCGACACCCCTGTTGAAAGCTCACGACACCCTAGCTTTAAGGCGACGACACCCGTGCGTCGAACTGATCACAGAGAGAACCCCCGCGACACCCCTTCTCGAATTCGGCCGAAACTCCCTCGTGACACCCCAGTTGTAAACTCACGACACCCTAGCTTTATGGCGACGACACCCGTGGGTTCACTGTTAATGCATGGGTGTCGTCCCCTTAAAGCTAGGGTGTCGTGAGTTTACAACTGGGGTGTCACGAGGGAGTTTCGGCCGAATTCGAGAAGGGGTGTCGCGGGGGTTCTCTCTGTGATCAGTTCGACGCACGGGTGTCGTCGCCTTAAAGCTAGGGTGTCGTGAGCTTTCAACATGGGTGTCGCGAAGGAGTTTTGGCCGAAATCCAAATTATCCTTGGGTGTCGTGAATTTTCTCTTGGGACGACGTTAAACTTCCGACGGTTTGCTTCCCGAACCTCTGTTCTGTTCCCCATCCCTCGAAACTCAACGTGGAGGGCGGGGCGTGGTGGCGCACCGATTCGATTCCTGTGAACAACCACTGAGATGGTGGCGCATGGCAATCGAAACACCCGCCAGGGGAACCTTAAATAAGGATGGGGGAATGCCATCGTTACTCACCTTTCCAGCTTGAACTGACCACAAGATGGCTTCCAGAGGCGAGGTGAGATCTACTGGCAGCCATGGCAGCGCCCCAACCGTCACCATCGACGCGGTGGTTTATGCTGAGTCGCTCGCAAGCAGCGAGCGACTCATCAAGGCGGCCGAGAAATACCTGGCCGTTACAACAAAAGAGACAGAGGTCCTGCGTCGGGCCAATAGCCACCTGGAGGGGAAAGTAGCGTCCCTCCAGCATCACATCGCCGACGCAGCGACTGAAGGAGATAAGCCCCAGTAAGGGCTAATGTATTTTTTTTTTGATAAATAAAATTAAATTTTAGTAACTTGGTTGTCGCGGGGCCGTTCTCGCCGCGTGATCAGTTGTCGGTGTCGAATTCAATTAGGGTGTCGCCGGGTTCTCTCTAACTGGGGTGTCGTCGCCCTAAAGCTAGGGTGTCGTGGGATTTCATCTGGGGTGTCGCGAAGGATTTACGGCCGAATTCGAACTAGGGTGTCGCGGGGATTATCTCCGTGGTCTCTTGTTCAAGCACGGGTGTCGTCTCGTTAGAGCTAGGGTGTCGTGAGATTTCAACTGGGGTGTCGCGATTGATTTTCTGCCGAATTCAATTAGGGTGTCGCCGGGTTCTCTCTATGTGCACATTTATGAGACGGGTGTCGTCGCCCTAAAGCTAGGGTGTCGTGGGATTTCATCTGGGGTGTCGCGAAGGATTTACGGCCGAATTCGAACTAGGGTGTCGCGGGATTATCTCCGTGGTCTCTTGTTCAAGCACGGGTGTCGTCTCGTTAGAGCTAGGGTGTCGTGAGATTTCAACTGGGGTGTCGCGATTGATTTTCTGCCGAATTCAATTAGGGTGTCGCCGGGTTCTCTCTATGTGGTCATTTATAAGACGGGTGTCGTCGCCCTAAGCTAGGGTGTCGTGGGATTTCAACTGGGGTGTCGCGAAGGATTACGGCCGAATTCGAACTAGGGTGTCGGGATTATCTCCGTGGTCTTTTAAAGAACGGGTGTCGTCTCGTTAGAGCTAGGGTGTCGTGGATTTCAACTAGGGTGTCGCGAAGGATTCGAATTCAAGTAGGGTGTCGCCGGGTTCTCTCTATGTGGTCATTTATAAGACGGGTGTCGTCGCCCCAAGCTAGGGTGTCGTGGATTTCAACTGGGGTGTCGCGATTGATTTCTGCCGAATTCAATTAGGGTGTCGCCGGGTTCTCTCTATGTGGTCATGTTAAAGCACGGGTGTCGTCTCGTTAGAGCTAGGGTGTCGTGAGATTTCAACTGGGGTGTCGCGATTGATTTTCTGCCGAATTCAATTAGGGTGTCGCCGGGTTCTCTCTATGTGGTCCGGGTGTCGTTAGAGCTAGGGTGTCGTGAGATTTCAACTGGGGTGTCGCGATTGATTTTCTGCCGAATTCAATTAGGGTGTCGCCGGTTCTCTCTATGTGGTCATTTATAAGACGGGTGTCGTCGCCCTAAGCTAGGGTGTCGTGGGATTTCAACTGGGGTGTCGCGAAGGATTACGGCCGAATTCGAACTAGGGTGTCGCGGGATTATCTCCGTGGTCACGGGTGTCGTCTCGTTAGAGCTAGGGTGTCGTGGGATTTCAACTAGGGTGTCGCGAAGGATTAAGCGAATTCGAAGTAGGGTGTCGCCGGGTTCTCTCTATGTGGTCATTTATAAGACGGGTGTCGTCGAGAGCTAGGGTGTCGTGGATTTCAACTGGGGTGTCGCGATTGATTTTCTGCCGAATTCAATTAGGGTGTCGCCGGGTTCTCTCTATGTGGTCATGTTAAAGCACGGGTGTCGTCTCGTTAGAGCTAGGGTGTCGTGAGATTTCAACTGGGGTGTCGCGATTGATTTTCTGCCGAATTCAATTAGGGTGTCGCCGGGTTCTCTCTATGTGGTCATTTATAAACGGGTGTCGTCGCCCTAGAGCTAGGGTGTCGTGGGATTTCAACTAGGGTGTCGCGAAGGATTAACGGTAGAATTCGAAGTAGGGTGTCGCCGGGTTCTCTCTATGTGGTCATTTATTGTTGGCCCAGATGGCAACCCAAGAGGGGGGGGGGGTGAATTGGGTTCTTAAAAATTTAAGACTTTTTAACTTTAATTGATTAGTTAGCAAGATGTGCAAGTGAGAGGCTAACTAATAAGCAATGCACAAGCAAATATAAGAGAGATAGAGAAAGAGAAAATATGGCACGGCAAACACAAGATAATTTTATAGTGGTTCGGTGCAACCAACACCTACGTCCACTCCCAAGATTCACTTGGGTCCACACTATAATCTCTCTAGATTACAGCCGAGTTGTTTTCCAAGCTCACAACTCAAACTTGTTGTTTTCCGGGTCATTACAACGAACCCAGCTGGTTTTAACTCGGGCTTACCAGCACAAAACCCTACACGTTGTTTTTCACGGGCTCACAACTAACCCAACACAAGCACTCCGGCTTGTAACGAGGTATACCAACCTCCACTGATTCAATCCACTGATTGAATCAGCAAACAAAAGAATAATAGTGTTTGAACAATGAAATGCTCCCCTTGAGCAAATATACAAATGAAGTACAAAAATAAAGGGTTAGAAAAGCCTGATTGTATTGCAGATGGTAGTGGCTTTGGCTTTCTTCCTTCTTCTCTTTAACTCCTCTTGAAAGTTGAATCACGCCTCAGCAAGATTCTTGACCGTTGAAGACTTTGGAGTTGAGATGAAGCTTTTTCCTCTTTTGAAAATCCTCCGATTTGACCTTTGAAATGCTTGTGGATTTTCTTTTGACTCTTGTGGATTGATGAGAAGGAGCAGACGAAACTTTCTCTTGGATTTCACTCCTTTTGAATCACTCTCTTTGAGCTAATGATTTTTCCAATATGCTCTGTTTTTCCCTCTTTTCAAAAGATATTCTTTTCTCTCTTTGATTTTCTCTTTTTGATTTGAAAAGAGCTCCTCTATTTATAGAATCTGCAAAAATATATCCGTTAGAAACAAGAAAAATAGCCGTTATTTAAAAATCTTACCGTTGGGGCTGATGTGTCATCGTTAAAAATCGCGCCCAGATTTCGCGGAGTCGACTCGAGCTTTGTGGGAGTCGGCTCGAGTCGATTACAAAAATAGAAACATTTTAACATTGAAGGGTCGACTCGCGAAAACTAAAGTGTCGGCTCCGAAAGTCGGGAGTCGACTCGAGGAAAATGGGGAGTCGACTCGAGAAGTGCTCAAAAAAATGGTTTCTGTTGTTTGAGCGGAGTCGGCTCGCACAGACAGGAGTCGGCTCGCAAGAGTCAGGGGTCGACTCTTGAAAACCAAGGGTCGACTCGAGAAAAAAAAAAGGGAGTCGACTCGGAAACCCTTGAGTCGGCTCGGGAGCGATACAAAAATCAGAAAAATGTTCTGATTGACTTTAAAACTTGTCCCAATAAATTTAAATATAAATTTGACTTGAATACATTAAATATGACATTAAGCATGGATTCAAGACATGTTTCAAGAATTCATCGATTGAATTATAATGTATAAAAATTCCTTTTTGAAATCTTTTAAGCATAGAGCTTGAAACTCCTTTTTCTAATTGATTCAAAACTCATTAAATATAACCATTGATATTCCATTCCTTTCAATTTGAATAAGCTCAAGGTTTTTGATAAATAAACACATTTTTTCTTTAAGGTACTCATGGCTTTTGGAAATCATCAAAATCAATAAAGTTGGGGCAATTATGTTTCAATAATTTCTCAACAATCTCCCCCTTTTTGATGATGACAAAAACATTGAGTATATGCATTATAAAATTGAAAAATTTGTGATTCCAAAATCAACTTTGTGTTCATGGAAAGGCTCCCCCTCAATGAGGTAGCTCCCCCTATGAACCTTAATTTTATAATCATTCAAAATTTTTCAAAATCAGAAACTTAAGCATTTTCTTTATGAAATTCAATTTATCTCTTCCCCTTATCTTTCAAAATTAAACTTTGATTGAATTAGGCATATACGATTGAATAAAAACTCTCCCCCTTTTTTGTAATCAACAAAAAGGTTAGGAAGATCAATAACATTCTTTATCTTTTTCTATTTAACTTATCAATTGAAGATAATCATTCAAAGTATTCAAGAATACTTACAATTGAAATAGACATAAGTAATGCATCAAACTTTCTCATTACTTCAAAATGAAAGTACATGAAAATGTAAACTTGCTCATTGCATTGAAAGTAAACTTGATTACATCAAAAAGAGATTACATGAAAACTTAAAAATTTCTTCTAGTAATTCTATTCAAGTGATCAACAATCTGCTTCATCCCTTCACATTGAAGTCTAACATATCTTTGAGCTTATCAACAAAAGTACAAGCAGATGTAATTTTATCTTGAAGCTCGGCGTTGCATTGGGAGTATGTCTCCGAGTCACCGCAGATATCCTTAAGTTCTCCAAAGATATTCTTTAAATCTTCACTTAAGGAGCTGGTAGATGAACTGAGAGTAGACTCAATCGATGCAACCCGATCACTGAGTGAATATAAGGCTTCTTTTAAATTCATAAACTTTTCATTAAATTCTTCTTTCAGTCTTTTCATGATCACTTATCTCAGATTTGAATAATGATCTAAGTTGATCTAACTGTCATCAGAAAAACTACCAGATGATAAGTAGAAGACTGAGCAGGAGCAAAGCAGGAGCAGGGGTAGAATCAGAAGCAGGAGCTGGAAAGATCTGGAACAGAGAGCACTGAGGAGGCTCAGGTGATGAATGTCTCATAGAAGGTCTGGGGGCCTCAGCATCTATACTCTGTCCTCAGTAACATTCTTTCTCTCCCAATTCCATTTTTCTTAACAAACCCCATTCGATGAATAGTGGCCAAGAGTAAAAATCAGTATGTCTTAATTCCTTCTTTGGCTCACTATCACCAAATACAATCCCTTGGCTTTGAAATAACTTAGTTAAAACCATGCCATAGGGAAACTTGATTTCTTTTTCCCCCACAATCTGCAATATACCATATATCATCCGAGGTAGATTGATGGGCTTCCCAGAAACAACAGCATCCATAACAAAAATATCTCTCTCAGAACATAGTCAAATCTGCCTGTCTTGGGAAACAAAATCCTGCTGCAGATATTGTGAAGTAATCTTAATTCCAAAGGCAATTGACTAGCAAAACTTCTTCAAATCCTCAAAATTTCTGTTCAATATCTGTGAGGGCTGGAGATCTATCTCTGGGGCAAAGGTGGATGGTCCAGATAGGGGTAAATTCAACAATCTAGATAGAATAGAGGAAGTAATGTTCAACCAATGCCTCTAACTTGCTCACCAACCATCATCTCCTCTAGTCAAATTCTTGTAAAACTCTTTAACTAAGCAGGGTAGGTGGGACAGTCCAATGAACATATTTCTCAAATCCCATCTCAATTAGTTGTCTACCTATTATGAATCCCTTCATTCTCAAATAATTCAAAATCAACCTTTCTTCCTGTGTGACAATCTACTGGCAAGATGATCTACCTGAGGAGTAGGAGCTGGAGCAGGAGAATCACTCCGAAGGGGTAGAGGAGAATCCGGAGACGGCTCGCGGACGGGTCGTCGAACGGTCTTCTTCCTCTTCAAACCGGCGCCACTGCTAGCTCCACGGGTTTTGGGTGCCATGATCTTGAAGGAGTGGTTAATCAGAGGTTTTTGAGGTTTGGAGGGTTTGGGAAAGTTTTGGAGAGGATTTGGAAAGATTTGGAAGATGAAATGTCCGTGGGTCGACTCGTGCCCTAAATAATCGACTGGGACCACGTCGAGTCGACTCGCGCAAAGTGTGGAGTCGGCTCCCGACTAGTCACAGAGCACGGACACGATCTCGAGTCGACTCGCTCAGAGGAGGGGTCGACTCCTGAGTTTCAGCAGAAACTCGAGTCGACTCCGATACTCTCGAGTCGGCTCCGACAATTTCAGAAAAAAAAAAATTAAGATTCAGAGAATCTGAAATGAGTCCGGAATTTGATCTTTGAGTATGATTAAAAATCATGGATTTTGAGAGATCAAATTGATATGAGTTCTAGATAAAATTTCCTTAAGATTTTGAGAAATTGAAAGAACTCTAGATATATTTCCTTAGAGGTTTCAAAATTTATTCAAAAGGATTACAAATTCCTAACTCTCCTCTAAGATAACAAAATCTTTCTTCGCTTAAAGGTTTTGTAAAGATGTCAGCTAATTGTTCTTCAGTGTTTACATAATCTAAACAAATTTCATCATTAGCTACATGTTCCCTTATAAAATGATATCTAATTTCTATGTGTTTTGTCCTTGAGTGTTGAATTGGATTTTTAGTTAAATTGATTGCGCTAGTGTTATCACATCTTATGGGTGTTTTATTAAGTGTGATACCATAGTCTTCAAGTTGTCGCTTAATCCATAGGATTTGCGCACAGCAACTTCCAGCTGCTACATATTCAGCTTCAGTAGTTGATAATGCAACTGAATTTTGCTTTTTGCTAAACCATGTGATTAAGTTACTTCCTAAGAAATGGCATGCACCACTTGTGCTTTTTCTATCTAATTTACATCCAGCATAATCAGAATCTGAATATGCAATTAGGTTTAATGTGGAGTCTCTAGAATACCATAAACCTACATTTTTGTTCCATTTAGATATCTTAAAATTCTTTTAACAGCTATTAAATGTGATTCTTTAGGTTCAGATTGAAATCTAGCACATAAACATACTGAAAACATAATATCTGGTCTACTTGCTGTTAAATAAAGAAGGGATCCGATTATACCTCGATAATACTTTTGATCAACCTTTTTACCTTCTTCATCTTTGTCCAGCTTGCATGAAGGACTCATTGGAGTTCCGAGGGGTTTCATTGTTTCCATACCAAACTTTTTGAGTAGTTCTCTTGTGTATTTGGTTTGGTTGATAAAGATTCCCTCCTTGCATTGTTTGATCTGGAGTCCAAGGAAGAAGTTGAGTTCTCCCATCATGCTCATCTCGAATTCTCCCTGCATCAACTTTGCAAATTCTTGACAAAGAGAATCGTTAGTAGCACCAAAAATAATGTCATCTACGTATATTTGTACTACAAGTAAATCTTTACTTTTTCTTTTCAAAAAAAGTTTTATCAACATTTCCTCTTGTAAAATCATTTTCTATTAAGAATTTACTTAACCTATCATACCAAGCTCTAGGTGCTTGTTTCAAACCATATAAAGCTTTGTGCAATTTAAAAACGTGATTTGAAAACTCGTGATCTTCAAAACCTGGTGGTTGTTCTACATAAACTTCTTCATTATAAATCCATTTAAAAATGCGCTTTTTACATCCATTTGAAATAAGTTAAAATTCATATGACATGCAAATGCAAGTAATAGCCTAATGGCTTCTAATCTAGCTACAGGTGCAAAGGTTTCATCAAAATCAATACCTTCCTCTTGATTATATCCTTTAGCAACCAATCTAGCTTTGTTTCTAATTACTATGCCATTTTCATCTAGTTTATTTCTAAAAACCCATTTTGATCCTATTACTGAATGATTTTTAGGTCTTTCAACTAAAGTCCAAACATTATTTCTAGTAAATTGATTTAGTTCTTCTTGCATTGCTAACATCCAATTATTATCTTTTTCAGCTTCTTCTATAGTTTTAGGTTCAATTTGTGATACAAATGCAAGATGATTACTAATATTTCTCATGTATGATCTAGTTCTTATTCCTTGAGATGGATCGCCTATAATCAATTCCTTAGGATGACTATGAGCATATCTCCAGTCTCTTGGAAGATCTATATCATTATGATCAATATTGACATCATCGTCCTTATGTGAATCATCATCTTTAGCCTCTTGTTCATGATCAGAAGATACTTCAATATTAAGTTTTTCAAGATCTTTTTCAATTATGTTTGTATCTTCCTCATCATCAATCTTTTCAGATCCAGTTGCTAAAGATTCATCAAAAACTACATGAATGGATTCTTCAACTACTAAGGTTTTCTTGTTAAAGATTCTATATGCCTTACTAGTTGTTGAATAACCTAGAAAAATTCCTTCATCAGATTTAGCATCAAATTTTCCTAAGTTGTTTTTACCATTATTATGAATGAAACATTTACATCCAAATGCATGAAAGTATTTTATATTTGGTTTTCTTTCATTCCATAATTCATAAGGTGTTTTCTTTAATATTGGTCTTATTAAAGCTCTATTTAAGATGTAACATGCTGTGTTAATTGCTTCCGCCCAAAAATACTTTGGTAAGTTGCTTTCACATAGCATGGTACGGGCCATGTCTTCTAGAGTCCTATTTTTCTTTCAACTACACCATTTTGTTGTGGAGTCCTAGGGGCTGAAAAATTATGATTAATTCCATTTTCAGAACAAAAACTTTCAAATAAGTGATTTTCAAATTCTGTTCCATGATCACTTCTTAGAGATACTATAGTAGTGTTTTTCTCATTTGTGACTTTCTTGAAGAATTTCAGGAATATCGAGAAAGTCTCATCTTTGTGAGCTAAAAACATTACCCAAGTATATCTAGAATAATCATCTACAATCACTAGACCATATTTCTTTCCTCCTAGACTTGTGGTTCTAGTTGGTCCGAAAAGATCCATGTGAAGTAGCTCTAGTGCCCTAGAAGTTGAAACAATGTTTTTAGATTTGAAAGAACTTCTAGTTTGTTTTCCAAATTGACATGCATCACATATTTTATTATTTTCAAAATCTAGTTTAGGTAATCCTTTAACTAAATCCATTTTAATTAGTTTTGAAATAAGGTGTGTGCTTGCATGACCTAATCTACGATGCCACAACCAACTAATTTCATTTATGTTAGCATTGTCAGCAATTAAGCAATGATCACTCAAAGATAATTTTTCTAAGTCAACTAAGTAAACATTGCCATGTCTATAACCAGTAAATACAATGCTATCATCAATAGAATTAGTTACAGTGCATATAGAAGATTTAAATGAAACATTAAAGTTTTTATCACATAATTGACTTATACTAATTAGATTATGCTTCAAACCATCAACATAAAGTACATTATCAATAAATGTAGATGGAGTTATGCGAACTTTACCAAGGCCCATAATTTGACCTTTACCGTTATCGCCAAACGTCACAACTCCACCTTTCTTTTCTTCTAGGGTGATGAATTCATCTTTGTCACCCGTCATATGTCTTGAGCAGCCACTATCAAGGTACCACTTTTTCTTTGATCTTTTGGCTACAAGACATTCCTGCAATATAATCAAACTTTATGTTTAGGTACCCAAGCTTTCTTGGGTCCTTCATGGTTAGTAGCAACAAAAATTGTTCCTTTCGGAACCCATATTTTCTTAGCTTTAACATTTAACTTGTTGTTATTATTTAATGTTTTGCATTCAAATGATTTATGACCTTTTTCATTACATTTAAAACAAGTTATATTACTTTGGTTGGCTTTTACAAAAATATTCTTTAAGATTTTTGTTTCCTTAATGTGTTATATCCTAAACCAGCTTTGTCAAAAACAGCTTTTTGACTATCTAAGATCATGTTAAGTTTAGTTGAACTTAAAGTGAATTTCTCAACAATGTCTTTATATTTTTTAACATCTTTCTTAAGAGAGTCATTTTCTTTAACTTGCTGTTCTTTTTCTAAAGCTAAAGTTTCTATTGATCTTTTAAATCTTTTGTTGAGTTTTTAGTTTCAGATTTTAACAAATCTATTTCTTGATTAAGATTATCTCTTTCTTTGCTAAGTTCTTCTTTTTCATTAGTTAAGTTCTTAACTTCTAAAGCTAATTCATTTTTACTTTTAGCTAAGCTAATATTGTCATTTTTCAAAAACTTATACTTCTTTTTCAAGGATTTAAAATCAATCATAAGTTCATTGAAAGCCTCAAACATTTCATCAAATGTAAATTCATCATTTGAGTTTTCAGAACTTACCTCATTGTCGTTGTCGTCGTCGTTGGCCATGAAGCAGATATTGGCAACTTCTTTTGTTCTTCTTCTTCGGAAGAAGATTCTTCACTATCAGTCCAAGTTGCCATGTATGCTTTCTTCTTTTTCTTGTAGGCCTTTTTCAGCAAAGGACAATCATATCTAAAGTGCCCTGGCTTTTTACACTCATAACATACTAAGGGCTCTTTTTCTTTTTCTTTCTCCTTGTCCTTTCTCTTATCCTTTTCTCCATCAATTCTTGCTCCAAATTTCTTTTTATGGAAGGGCCTTTTTCTCATAAACTTTCTGAATTTTTTGGCCAAGAGAGCAGTTTCCTCATCATCTTCATCATTACTTTCACTGCTGCTCTCTTCCATTTCTGCAGTTTTGAGGGCAAGTGTTTTCTTCTTTTTGTTTCCTCCTCAACATGCTGCTTCATTGTTAACTCGTGGGTCATTAAGGATCCTAGAAGCTCCTCTAAGGTAATGCATTGAGGTCCTTTGCTTCTTGGATAGCAGTGACTTTTGCTTCCCACGATCTTGGTAGTGACCTAAGAATTTTGCGCACAAGATCAGCATTAGAATAAATTCTACCAAGACTTTTCAAACCATTCACAATATCAGTGAATCTAGTGAACATGCATGTGATGGTTTCAGTTTGTTCCATGTAAACAATTCATATTTATGAACCAAAATATTTATTTTTGATTCCTTTACTTGGTTTGTTCCTTCATGTGTTATTTCCAACCTATCCCAAATTTCTTTTGCGGAATTACAAGTTGAGATTCGGTTGAATTCATTTGAGTCTAAGGAACAATATAAATATTAATGGCTTTAGCATTTAGTTGTGCCATTCTCCTATCATTATCATTCCAATCCCTTTCGGGCTTAGGAACAATAGTGCCATCAATAAGTGTGTGGGTGTACTAGGTCCATTATTATTACTCCCCAAATTCATAATCAGAAGCTTGAATGAATATTCTCATTCTAGCTTTCCAATATGAATAGTTGGTTCCATTAAATAAAGGAGGTCGATTCGTAGAATGACCTTCAGCAAAACATGAACCACTTTGTGTTGCCATAATGGATCTTTAGCCCTTGATCGTGAGATCAAATTCTAAATGAGCACTTGCTCTGATACCAATTGTTGGCCCAGATGGCAACCCAAGAGGGGGGGGTGAATTGGGTTCTTTAAAAATTTAAGACTTTTTAACTTTAATTGATTAGTTAGCAAGATGTGCAAGTGAGAGGCTAACTAATAAGCAATGCACAAGCAAATATAAGAGAGATAGAGAAAGAGAAAATATGGCACGGCAAACACAAGATAATTTTATAGTGGTTCGGTGCAACCAACACCTACGTCCACTCCCAAGATTCACTTGGGTCCACACTATAATCTCTAGATTACAGCCGAGTTGTTTTCCAAGCTCACAACTCAAACTTGTTGTTTTCCGGTGAACAACGAACCCAGCACGGGGCACCACGAACCCAGCTGGTTTTAACTCGGGCTTACCAGCACAAAACCCTACACGTTGTTTTTCACGGGCTCACAACTAACCCAACACAAGCACTCCGGCTTGTAACGAGGTATACCAACCTCCACTGATTCAATCCACTGATTGAATCAGCAAACAATAAAATAATAGTGTTTGAACAATGAATGCTCCCCTTGAGCAAATATACAAAAAGTACAAAAATAAAGGGTTAGAAAAGCCTGATTGTATTGCAGATGGTAGTGGCTTTGGCTTTCTTCCTTCTTCTCTTTAACTCCTCTTGAAAGTTGAATCACGCCTCAGCAAGATTCTTGACCGTTGAAGTCTTTGGAGTTGAGATGAAGCTTTTTCCTCTTTTGAAAATCCTCGATTTGACCTTTGAAATGCTTTGGATTTTCTTTTGACTCTTGTGGATTGATGAGAAGGAGTAGACGAAACTTTCACTTGGATTTCACTCCTTTTGAATCACTCTCCTTTGAGCTAGATGATTTTTCCAATATGCTCTGTTTTTTCCTCTTTTCAAAAGATATTCTTTTCTCTCTTTGATTTTCTCGATCTTTTGATTTGAAAAGAGCTCCTCTATTTATAGAATCTGCAAAAATATATCCGTTAGAAACACAGAAAAATAGCCGTTATTTAAAAATCTTACCGTTGGGGCTGATGTGTCATCGTTAAAAATCGCGCCCAGATTTCGCGGAGTCGACTCGAGCTTTGTGGGAGTCGGCTCGAGGTCGATTACTAAAAATAGAAACATTTTAAGCATTGAAGGGTCGACTCGCGAAAACTAAAGTGTCGGCTCGCGAAAGTTGGGAGTCGACTCGAGGAAAATGGGGAGTCGACTCGAGAAGTGCTCAAAAAATATGGTTTCTGTTGTTTGAGCGGAGTCGGCTCGCACAGACAGGAGTCGGCTCGCACAGAGTCAGGGGTCGACTCTTGAAAACCAAGGGTCGACTCGAGAAAAACGAAAATTCAGCTTACAGGAGTCGACTCGGAAACCCTTGAGTCGGCTCGGGAGCGATACAAAAATCAGAAAAATGTTCTGATTGACTTTAAAATTTATCCCAATAAATTTAAAATATAAATTTGACTTGAATACATTGAATATGACATTAAGCATGGATTCAAGACATGTTTCAAGAATTCATCGATTGAATTATAATGTATAAAAATTTTTTTTGAAATCTTTTAAGCATAGAGCTTGAAACTCCTTTTTCTAACGGATTCAAAACTCATTAAATATAACCATTGATATTCCATTCCTTTCAATTTGAATAGCTCAAGGTTTTTGATAAATAAACATTTTATTCTTTAAGGTACTCATGGCTTTTGGAAATCATCAAAATCAATAAAGTTGGGGCAATTATGTTTCAATAATTTCTCAACATTTATAAGACGGGTGTGGGAAGAAAGAGTTTTTACTTTGTGCTGCGGCTGACATTTTCTCCAGAAGTTTTTTTACATAGACTCCAGTATCAAGGTTTCCAGTCCAGTAGCTGAAGTATTTTCAGCCTCTAAGCTGAAAGAAACAGAGTTCTTCTTGCACAGATGACAGAAAACGTAAAATGGCGCTAAAGGGCATTTTCGTTCGCACAAAAATTTTAAAAAAAAGCGAACAGCTTTAAATGGCCGTCACGTTCAGTACGTTACGTCAAAGCCCAGCCATACCGCCTGTCAGGTCATCCACGTCGGATCCACGTGGACCAATCGGAAGATGCGGTGCAGTCCACGTCAGCCTTGCTGCACCGAGGCCGGTGTACAAAGTGTTTTCCATGGAAACAAACTATCATGTTTTGATTTGAAATTTGAAGGTTAGTCCTCCTCACCAGCTAAACTCTTTCGATGTTTTGATTTGAAATTTGAAGGTTAGTCCTCCTCATCAGTTGCAACATTGAGGGGGGGGGGGGGGGGGGTTGATCAGGTGGTGGGGGTGTTTGAGGAAAATAATGGAGGGTAAGATGATCATTATGCTTTAGGGCAAATTAGGTATATATATATATATTTGTAAGTATGGGTGTGGAGAGTAACTTTTGCGGTGTATATAGAAATTCCCTTTATATTTTCTATAGTGATCTAACTAATTTATTTTGTAATGTTGTACCTATTTTCTCGTCTGAGTAAAATCTAGTATCGCTTAGAATAATATATTTGTATTTCTTAGTTGATCGATTCATTGCATGAATGAAGACTCGATCATCTTGGATTTACTTCATCAACAATAACAACAATAATGATAATAAATTACTTGAAACTTATTGGCTTTTTATTGAGGCATATGTCAATTGATAACGAGAGTTCAATTGGGAATTGAAACAAAAAATTAATCAACACTATCCCCAAAACCCAAGCAGAGGAACATAAGAATGAACATTGTCATTGGAGAATGTTCTTTTTTTTGAAAAAAATTCATAAAAAAATGAGCTAAAGTTTGTAGCTTTCTTCAAAGTGTTAAACTAAACTGACAGTAATTATTTGGCCAGCAAACTAAACAGTTTAAGCACCTATGTAATTTTTTAACAGAGAAAAGGGAAGGACATCATTCATAATGCCTCAGAGCCGAACAATTTCTTTTTTGTTAATGGAGCAAGGGATGGACATGTTGCTCAAGTCAAAATCTACAATCCAAGGAAGCCCGAAAAGGCGAGCAACTCGTTAGATAACCATGATTTAAGCGTCTCGATTACATGGTCCATATTATGATCAAGGTGGCAAAGCAATCCAAAGACCAGAATATGCTGACGATACCAAGAATCATGAAGATGTGTCACCTTAGAGGCAATGACTGTGAGCTCTAAAATCCTCCTTCAGCCTTTCTGTTTTAGTAGAATCAGATAGCTTAATCTTTAAAGACGGTCTCTGATCACAGCAGTTTGTCCAATACATCACAACGCCCTGGAAGTGACTTAGTGCACCGCCCCGGGTGCACTAAGTCGTGCACCGGTGCGCAGCCAATGCCGCGTTCGTACAGACGCGCGTGTGAAGTGCGCCATGGCCCAATGGACCGTAACACTTGCGTTTACACGGGCGCGTCCAATACCGCGCGCCAGTGCATGCTTCCTGCACCGTCCCCGGTGCAGGAAGACTTTTCCCAACGCCTTTCTCGTATTGCATCACAACAGAGCCCACGAGTTCCTAAGGCTCTTCAAAGTCGCAAGACACCCTCTCCGATTCTTCAAGACAAAAGGGACAAAATCTCAGGGAAGCAAGTCTCAATTTATCCTGATCCTAGCCATAGGCTAAACCAAGTATAGTCCTTCTGAAAAAGTCCAATGGTCAACAAATGGGCAGGCATGACAAAGGGAAGCTTCTTCAAACGGAAATAGGCATTAAAAATGATATATATATATATATATATATATATATTGTTTGACAACATCGGACACAAACAGTTGAAAAAACTTCCAGCATGATCATCAAAATACAACATATTAATACAGCACCAATTGCTCATATGGAGGTGGAACATAGCTCGTACTGTTCAGAACACAAACGAAGGGATCTAAATTCCTCCTACAAGCCTAGATTACAAGGCAGAGCAGCTGCCTCTTGACAGCAGACAAGTCCTCCTCCATACACCTGGCTTCTCCATTGGCTCCAAATGCAACGCATGGTACTGAATCCTAAGAAAGTGTTTCAGCTTAAGACGGGGAAGATGCGGGTAACATGCTCAAACGGGATGTTGTCCACCGAGGTCCTCTTGAGCTCTGGGTGGTTGAACTCATTGCGAGGGAGGACGATATGCCGGGCGTGGCCATGGCCCTTCTCAAGAGCCCAGCCACTGTTGGCCACCTGGTGCTCCAGAAACTTGTCCAGGGAGAGACCTTCAATGTTGATGGCCTGTTCAGACATGAAAGAACAAGAACTTGAATAGGCACAGCGAATGACACCCGAAATCAATAGCCTAAGCCGCATTCCCATGCATTAGCTTGAGGAAAAAGAAAGGTTTTCTACTGGCGTTACACACTGACTCTTCCCAGATGAAGCATTACACATAGGTTAATCAATCTCTCCAGCAGTGTGATGAGGTCTGTATAAATGCACCTAGGATGAATTACATTAGTTCAAAGTTTCGTCTGCCAACTCTAATTCATAACCCCATATCCTTGCAACATGGGGACAAGAAATGCAGTTGAGAACCAGTAGGCAGGACATATCACACGGTTATGCCAGTGATTGCAATTTAATACAGGAAAAAATGGAAATTTTAATGTCTCCTGAGTTACTGATTTTGCCCCCTTGTAATGGATGGCAATATGGACATTAAGCATGGAAGGTTTGACTATCAAAGAGTCTAGACACTGACCAGTAAGTCATAATAAGATAGGCCCAAAGTTAGGAGCAACAAATAGTATCAGTACTAGTTCTGCAGCCACACGATACCTAGCAAGTTCTGGAGAGAAAGCATCCGTGGGTTACAGACAGACACCTCAAAACAGCCTGAAAGCTTGACATACATGGGCCACAAAGATCATCAAAAATTTGTGATAACCTCTTAACTACACCCCAAGATCACAACTTGCACAAAACTGGAAAAGAAACAAAATAAAAGACCACACTGGTTGCATTAAAATATCAGCACAATAACCAGTAATATACTGAGCCTTGTCTAGCACATCCTTAGCTCCAACAATGCTTAATATTGATATGCAGAGGACTAGCAATGAAAGGACTAGAAAATCACCCATAATGAAGTATTCAGATGCCTTAGCAGAGCCAACTGAAAGCAGAAGTTCACAATGATGCAACCAGACATGCAACTCAGTATTTTGAATAGCAAACAACAAATGAAAAGCAAAATTTAGACCCTTCCCTGCTCGACAGCGAATTTTGATATGCAACTCATGAAGTAATCCTCATTATCAGCTGCCTTATTAGTAAGCTTCTGCAAATCACACAACACTCTATGCCCAAGCAAAGAGTTATTAAAATGCGTTTCACCATACACCAGACACATTCAGTGCAGATAATAGCAAAGAAAAAAGATTGCAAAGAGGGCAACATTACCTCTGCAAGAACAGGCCTGGGAACTTTCTGGTATGTTAAGGACAGGACATGAATTGCATAAGCTTGGATTGCTTGCTCGAAACCTATGCCATATTTGTTCAAATCAAAGTAAATTAACTGTGAGATAGACATGCATGCGCACAAACATGGAGAGAGAGGAGGGGTGGAGGGAGAACAAAAGCTTTAAGATGTGTTCTTGATCTTGGTTAAAAAATCCCAAGAGGTTGATGACTGTCAAATCCTACACTAATAATAAACAACAACAACAATAAAGACTTAATCTCAAACTGATTGGAGTCAATTACATGAATAGTTTTTCTCCTTTCTGCTGAATTTTGAATCATATTTTTTTAAGTAAGATGCAAAGATTTTAAATATTTTATTCTCGTTTCCTCTTATGCAATTTTCAGTTTACCTTTACCTCTTTTTCCTTCTATACATATTAAATCACTCCTTCATATTGAAGCATCCCTAGATTTACGTTGTAAATGTCAAAACCATTTAAATTGTCCTTCCCTTAATTTGTCTTCAATTGATGCTATTTTCATCATCTTATGAATAACTTCATTTCTTATTATATTTTTGTTTATATTACCATATATCCATCTCAACATTATTATTTCAGCCACATTTATCTTATGTATATATAATTTCTTAACTATCCAATATTCCGTATCATAAAACATAACCAATCTTACAGCTGTCTTATTAAATTGTTCCTTTCACTTAGCAAGTATTCGATGATTATATAATATTTCAGTAGTATTTTTCCATTTGATTCAACCTGATTTAATCCCATAACAACATCATCCTCAATGTTTCTTTCCTTGTGAAGAATCAATCTTCTACCAAAAAACTAGGAAATCCAACCGGAATATCTTTTCCCAAATCAACTTTTCCCCAATACAATAAAACATTGGTCCATGGCTAAATAATTAGCCAAGCATCATATGAAGTTTTGGAGAAGTTAAAAGTTGGATAGGTAGTGAGACTCTACAGGTATAAGCCCCAAAAAGTCAATGAAGTCACATGTTGCTCAAGCTTTCTCTCAGCTCATAAACATTAAGAAAAGTCGCTCTCTCATGATGGCCTATGTCAAGAGTTTCTGGAACAAAACTTTTCTTCACAGAATGGCTTTTGTGAGTTTTAACAAAACAAAGCATTTACAATGGAATAAAAGGGTACGCAGTTCTTCAAACAGACAGTTGGGATCATACCAAAGTTACAAATGATAGAATGGATATGTAAAATTTTGGTTAAGTAGTTCAAGTGCTTTGAAGGATAACTCTTCCAGTACTGCTTTCCCTTTTAAAACAATATCTCAAGGAGCACTTCAAGAGAGTTTGTCAAATTTAAAGAAAGCAGCATCTCTATAATGCATGGTTTCGGGCAACTTAAGGATGGTTCCATTCATAGTTACCATTGACACATACTCTACTGACAGCTTATTATAAAAAGTTCATTTGGGTGAGCATTGATAATTATACAGAATAAAGGGGAAAGGACAGGAAAGAAATATATATAGCTAAGCAAACACAAATTGAATGATGAAACAAATCATGTCTGAAGCGTACTACCCCCCCCACCCAACTCCTTAAAAAAAAAAAAAAAAGAGCATTCGTGAGATAAGAAATGTTGAAGAAGATTTTGCTTGGGGTAAGCATGATCCTTGTGAACATATGAGGATGGATTGGGAACATTTCCATCTCTTTACCTGGAACAATTTCAACTGTGCTGCGGTTTTTCGCAGCTTCATCCCAAAATTGACGAAATCTTGCAGTCTGCAGTTACCCAACATTTTTAAGATTGGCATTGTTCATTTGAACATAAGTGGAGAACAGAATTAACCATGATGCATACTTCTAGATAGTGAGAGAGAACAATCAGTGTCTTGAACTGCTCCTCCATTTGCTGTACATAGGAAGAAAGGAAAAGTGAAGATCAGAGTGATAAGAAATTTATTTCCCATAATTATTGCAAGTCTGAAAGCAAAGTAATTGTGAGGAGTGAGCAATTGAATCTCAATGTGTAGAATTATTCAGATGTAAACTAATCTAGGTAATACGAAATGGTTAATGGAATGCCAAACAAGCGCAGAGGGTGAAATCCAACCAAAACTCGTGCTATGTGATTCTGATAGAACCATGAAGCTGTCTGTAATATAGGACATCTAACCTCAAGCAATGATGTGACAACAAAGTAAATTAATTGCCGCTAGAATGATGCATGCATATCAAAAACTCCATATGAATATGCATAGCCTCATTAGCATCATTCTGTTTCTCTATGCATGAAACTCATGCAAAAATGTCCTTCTCAGGCATACTGTTAATTATCACAGACAAGAACTCACATTTCTCCAGACAGGTTCACGTGATAGGGAAAAACACATGCAGATATACATTCTCAAAAGAAAGGTATAGCATACCACTTGTTCAGGAATCAAGAAGAGACAAAGGCTAAAATCTGGCGCTGGCATTGCCATGAGAGCCTGTTAAAAGATAAGGTAAATGGTAGTGTTGCCATGAGCTGTAGCAAAGCATGGAAAAGAATTTATTCATAATGAATTGATATCCTGCTTCCATGTGTTAATTTTGAAATTAAACAGACCTTGATCAAAATCCGAGCTACAATTGGAATGCTCATTCGTTCTGGCTCAAACTACAGAGAGAAATTAATGTCAGTAGAGGAAAAATTAATCATAGTTTTACAAGCATATATTCAGCAGAAAAAAAAAGGATATAAATAACCTGATAAAGCCGAAGAAGGCAAAGATTTGCATCCAAACTGTATGTTTGAGATGAAACCTGCATCACAAAGCAATGAAGGAAAAACTTGTAAATATGTAAAGAAAGAATTGCACCTAAAGCAGCAAGCTTCATCAAAGTTCAAAATTGATTCATATTCCATAATCTAAAATTATAAGGTAAACGTAATATACAAGTAATTTTAGCTCAAGTTTAAAAGAAATATATTAAATAATATCTTAAACCAAGGAAAAGGATGGCTGACACGCTGAAAGCATGCTTATAAACTAGAACCCCACAAATGATGAGCATGGCAGTTGGTGCACTACACAAATGAGCAAGAAAGATAAGGTTTCAGTCCTTGATGAAGCGGAAACTCAGGCTCACCTGCCATACAAAGTGGACACTGATTTGAAAGCAGCTGCCTAATAGTTTTCAAGCATACCCCTTCATATGTGATCGCAAACACATCTCTCAAAATCCTCCATGTATGGCAGGCAGGCCCAAAGTGGAAATTAAGTTCCTACTTTGCAGCAGAATAAACCGTATCCAAAAATGTATGCCTTGAGCATTCAAATCTGACAAAATTAGTCCCTTATTCCTCTTTACAAATCTTAAACCTTGTTTTCAAATTTAAAAAAGAGGCAGGAAAGACCCATATCTGCTTTTATAAACCATATGGCATGAAAGTGGTCAATGAGTAAAGTGCTTCACGTTCTATCAAATCTTACAACAAGTGTACAGCAAGGCATCTGATTCTGACAACTGTGAGATTGGTTTCATTAAATGAACAGGATGATGTCAGAAATTGAATATATTTTTGTAGAAAACAGCAATGTTGTGCCTAAAGGAAAGTCACATAATCAGCTTGAAGTCTAAACTTTGTGAAGTCATGTGAACATAATATTCAGCAAAATGGTGATTCCAAACTATATATTTCTCATATAGCATTAGGTCATTCCATTTGAGAAATGGCATGAAACAAGATGATGTTGAATTAAGAAGAAATTCCTGTGGTATCCTGTTGGTGATGATCCTATTTTATTTTATTTTATTTGGTAACACTTGCAGATATATCTCAATCTTTTGGAGATAATTCTCAACAATATCCATTCACTAATTAATTAAGTGATAAATATATCTTTTAAAATTTAAAATGCCTACTTTGATGGGAGTAGGCGGTGGAAGGGAGTTAAGAAAATCTCCATAAATAGAGATCCCTGGTAAGGTTTTTGATATCATCACATCATAGTGAGAAAACTATACGG
Source organism: Calamus simplicifolius (assembly GCA_900491605.1). Lineage (NCBI taxonomy): Eukaryota > Viridiplantae > Streptophyta > Magnoliopsida > Arecales > Arecaceae > Calamus > Calamus simplicifolius. The sequence goes on from UESW01001885.1 coordinate 24,642, forward strand.
AAGTAGAGAGAGATTGGGTCCCTTGATCAAGAGCAAATCCTGAGGGCATACACCATCGTTGAAATCGTTGTGCGATTGCTCGTTGATTGAAAGCACTCAACTCAATCAAGATCCAGATCCTCAGGAGGTACATCATAAACAATGGCTGAAGGTAATATATTGATCCTGTTAATATTTCTGTGTAGATTTTTTTAATAGATCTTTAACAGTTGGTATCAGAGCCTCATTACCTCTGCCTTGTTTTGTTTTGTTAGGAGTGTTTCCATTAATCTTCATTATTTTGGAATCTAATTAAATCTTCTAGAGCAACTTATTATCTCATTCTTATTGTTCGTGTGAAAGGCGTTCTTGGTCTCTATTTCTCTCATCTAGGGATAGTCCAAAAGGGAGGCTACTGGTAGTACCCTGAACTATTTGATCCAACGGACGTATGGTAGGGATATTAGGGATGCACCAATAAGGAGGCTACTGGTAGTACTTTGATGCGTTTGGCCCAACTACCTACGTAACAGAAGAGTTAATAAGCCGAGATTCTCTTTCCTGCTTGGATATGGTTTAAATGAAAGAAAAATTATTAAAAGATGAGAGAAAAGGTTGGTGGCATGGTGGTTGGTCCTTGGTTTTAAGAACATGAGGTCTTGGGTTTGAGGGTCTTCGTGGCCGTTCAGCAATGAGGGTGCCATTTAAAAAAAAAGGGGGAGAGAAAAGGAATTTTTTGTTGGCAAGTATATCTATTGGGCTAGCCTATTTGGACGCGCAATTTTTGGGCAATAAGGGATAAGATAACATCTTATCCATTTAGCTGAATTTTAAATGAATACTATTATCTTTAATGTGTTGACATGATTTATTTTATTATATCATGTAATATAATTTGTTTTATCATCTGTTTCTTAAGTTTAAAATTTTTTATTAAAATACGCCTCCTGAGCCTCTATGCCTATGGTGTTTTGTATAAACTGGCCCAAAGAAATAATGAGCTACGGTCGAACGTATTTTAATTAACAAAAAATTTTACTTAAGATGATAATTTTGAAATTACATTAAATAGATGCTTAGTATGCTATTACTCCTGTTTTGCATATTAAATTTTATATTATGCATGAACAAAATTATATTTAGTGATAGTATGAAAAATCGCAATGCAAATCCTTTTAAGGTTTGATTGATCAATTGGTGTCTAGAAAAGTAAAGAGATCGTGATTACTTAATTAGTTTCCGTTGACTGACCTAAGAAAAGCAATGGAGGACCCTCACCTCTCTTCCACTGGCTTGGCCAATTCGATTGATTCAGACCTTGATTTGGAAATGTTATGTTGATTAAGATCACTACCTAATAATCGTGCTAAATTGGTTAATCTATATGCATATAATAGAGTTTAAATGTCATATGGTCAATATGATTTTGATTAATTGAGTTGCCATAGTATCTTTAATTAATCAAAATTATATATTGAGTTGCAAAGATCACATAAGATTAGATGACATTAATTATAATTAATTATATTTAATGCAATAAATCTTATCCCACATGAATTTTTATTGCATTGATATAATTAATTAGGATAGGATAACAAATTATTTTCTTAATTATCCACAAGAATTAAGAAAGGAATATAATTTGCTAGTTACATCATTAAGTTAATGAATCTATTTAAGTATAATAACTTAGCCCACAGGTAGTTATTATATGTTATTGATTCATGTTATTACATGCTTACATTGGTAAGACATGACATTGAGTTGTATGCCTCAAATTCAGTTACATGAACATAATTTTTTTATTTTGTGCAGCTGTTTTGCTTGTTAATATTTCTGATATGAAATGTGATATTCCGAATTTAAGTGGTGACAATTATAAAGTATGAAAGGAAAGAATTCTTCTTCAATTAGGGTGCATGGACATTGACTATGCTATCAGGAAGGATGAACCACATTCAGTTACATCTACTAGCACTCAGGTTGAGATTGCTGCGTATGAATGATGAGAGCGATCCAATCGCCTCAGTATGATGTTCATACATACTAAGATTTCTGCTAGTATACGTGGTTTAATTCCTGAGTGCAAAAAATATCAAGGAACTTTTGAAGTCTATTGATGCACAATTTGAGTTTTCAGATAAGGCACTTGCTAGCACCCTAATGGCAAAGTTGTCATCAATGAAGCTCACTACTATTGGAGGTGTGCGTGAGCACATCATGAAGATGAGGGATATTGTAGCTCAGTTAAAATCCCTAGAGGTTGAGATGTTAGAATCTTTCTTAGTGCACTTTATTTTGAATTCACTCCTACAGTAGTATAGTCCCTTCAAAATATCTTACAACACACATACGGGCAAATGGTCAATTAATGAACTTCTGACCATATGTGTTCAAGAGGAAGGAAGGCTGATTCTGAAATAAGAGAAAGTGCACATTTAGCTACTTAGAGAAAGACTAAAGCTGCTAAAGCCAAACGCAAAGAAAAAGGGTAAAGTACCCATCCATACAGAAGACAAAACGAAATCTGAGTGCTTCTTTTGCAAGAAGAAAGGGCATATAAAGAAGGATTGCCTCAAATTCAAGGCTTGGCTTGACAAGAAAGGTACTCTAACCTCATTTGTATGTTATGAATCCAATATGGTTGTTTGTCATAATACATGGTAGATTGATTCTGGTTCTACAATTCATGTTTCAAATACCTTGTAGAGTTTTCTAAATCAAAGGAAACCATTGGAAAGTGAACAAAACATCTATTCAGGAAATAAGATGGGTTCATATGTGGAAGCGATTAGGACGTGCAGACTTATTTTAGATTCTGATTTTGTTTTAGATTTAGAAAAGACTTTTTATATTCCAAGTTTCTCTAGAAATTTGATTTCAGTGTCAAGATTTGTACTCTCAGGATATTCCTTTAATTTTAATAAAAGCTCTGCTGATTTATTTTATAAATCTAAGCTTATTGAGAATGGTACATTGTCTCACAATCTTTTCCAAATCAATTTGAAAAACAATACCTCTTATAATGTCATGCACGCCCAAACTAAAACAAGTATAAAAAGATGTGTTGTGAATAAGAATTCCTCTATTTTATGGCATCGAAAATTAGATCACATCTTCATTGAAAGAATTAAAAGATTAGTAAAAGATAGAGTACTTGATACTCTTAATTTTACTGATTTTGACACTTGTGTGGACTGCATAAAGGGAAAGCAAACCAATAAGCCCAAGAAAGATGCCAAGAGAAGTTCATAAATATTGAAGATCATATATACAAATATCTGTAGTCCAGATATAGACTCGTATGGTCAGAGATATTTTATCTCATTTATTGATGACTATTCACGATATATGTATCTCTACTTGCTTCATAATAAGAACGAAGCATTAGATGCCTTTAAGGTATTCAAGACAGAAGTAGAGAAACAATGTAGCAAGCAAATTAAGATCGTGAGGTCATATAGAGGTGAAGAATATTATGGTAGATACACTGAGGATGGACAAGCACCTGGTCCGTTTGCTCATTTTTTGAAGAAAATGAATTATTGCACAATACACCATGCTGGGTCTCCAGACCGAAACGGTATACCTAAAAGAAAGAACCGAACACTATTGACATTGTGAGGAGCATGATTGATAGCACCAAGCTACCTAAATTCTTGTGGACTGAAGTTCTTAAAACTACCGCATATATATTAAACCGAGTCCAGCCAAGGCTATTTCCAAAACGTCATTTGAGTTATTTAAAGGTTGAAAACCAAGTTTGAGACATATACGTATTTGGGGATGCCCATCTGAAGTAAGAGTTTATAATCCACAAGAAAAGAAACTAGATCCTAGAACTATTAGTGGATATTTTATTGGATATGCTGAGAAGTCCAAGGGTAATAGATTTTATTGTCCATCTCACAGCACTAGGATTGTGAAATCAAGAAATGCAAAATTTCTTGAGAATGACTTGATCAGTGGAATGATCAATCTCAATATTTGGCTTCTTCTGAGAAAGAACATTCAAATATTCCAACTTTCACTTCAAGTAAGAGATTGGTTATCATTCATAGCACCCCTTAAGCTCAAATAAGTACTGGACAATCAGTCATTGAGATTCCATAAGCTGCTGATGATAATCTAGAAGATCTTGTTGTTCAACAACAATCAGTTGTGCAAGATATTCCTCAGAAATCATTGACACAACATAAAGAAGATCAACTAGAATAAAGATATCAGCAATTCCTAGTGATTATATTGTGTATCTACAAGAATCTGACTATAACATTAGAGCCGAAAATGATACTGAAACATTTTCACAAGCCATGAGTTCTAAGGAATCAAACTTGTGGTATAATGCCATAAAGGATAAGATGGAATCTATGACATCTAATCGAGTCTGGGATCTTGTTAAGTTGCCTGATGGTGTAAAAGCCATTGGATGTAAATAGATCTTTAAAACAAAGAAAGACTCACAAGGCAATATTGAGAGATATAAAGCAAGACTTGTTGCTAAAGGGTTCACTCAGAGAGAAGGAATCGACTTCACGAAGACATTTTCTTCTAAATCCAAAAAAATTCTTTTTGAATAATTATGGCATTGGTAGCTCATTTTGATTTTGAGTTACATCAAATGAATGTGAAAACTGCATTCCTTAATGGAGATTTAGAGGAAGAGGTTTACATAAAACAGCCTGAAGGATTTTCCTCTAGTGATAGTGAGCATTTGGTTTGCAAGCTTAAGAAATCTATATATGGATTAAAACAAGCCTCACGTCAGTAGTATTTAAAATTTTATGATGTGATCTCTTCCTTTGGTTTTGAAGAAAATATCATGGATCAATGTAAATATCAGAAGGTTAGTGGGAGCAAAATTTATTTCTTAGTCTTATATATGGATGACATTCAACTTGCAACCAATGATAAAGGGTTGCTATATGAAGTGAAACAATTTCTCTCCAAGAATTTTGATATGAAAGATATGAGTGAGGCATCTTATGTCATTGGCATTAAGATCCATAGGGAAAGATCTCGAGGCATTTTAGGATTGTTTCAAGAAACTTAGATCAATAAAGTTTTGAAGAGATTTCAGATGAAAGATTGTTTACCAAGCATTGCACCCATAGTGAAGGGTGACAGGTCCACTTTAAACCAGTGCCCTAAAAATGAACTTGAACAGGAATAGATGCACAACATTTGAATATATCAAAGTAATGTATGCTCAGGTTTGCACAAGACCTGACATTGCATTTACAGTAAGAATATTGGGAAGATATCAAAGTAATTCAGGTTTAGACCACTAGAGAGCTGCTAAAAAGGTCATGGGATATCTTTAAGGAACCAAGAACTACATGCTTATGTATAGACGAATTGATCATTTGAAGGTAGAGGGTTACTCATATTCAAACTTTGCTAGCTGCATTGATTCTCGAAAATCAACATCGGATTTATATTTATGTTAGCTGATGGAGCCATATCATGGCTCCGTACAAAACGGACTTTGACTGCTACCTTACTATGGAAGTAGAGTTTGTTACTTGTTTTGAGGCTATATCGCATGGTGTATGGTTGAAAGTTACATCTCAAGGCTTAGAATTGTTGATTCTATTGCTAGGCCAATTAAATTGTACTGTGACAATTCAGCTGCTATATTTTTGGCTAAAAATCACATGAGTGGTTGTCGAAGTAAACATATCGACATTAAGTATTTAGCTATAAGTGAACGTGTTAAAGAAAACAAAGTAGTCATAAAACACATTAGCACTGAATTGATGATAGCTGATCTTTTGGCTAAAGGCATGCCAATTAAGAATTTTAAGAATCATGTGGTACGAATGGGAGTTTGTCCCATGATATAATTTTGTTGCATGACAACTACTTGTACAAGGAAACTCTATTGCAGTTATTTGTTTATTTCTCATTTGGATGTACATATTATTTGACTTTTGAGAAATGACAAAAAAAAAATTGGACTCTGAATAAATATAGGGTTTATTCATTCATTTATGTTGTCATATTTAGAATAGTGGTAAAGAAATTGAATGCATTGTAATACATGGAAGATAATACTCAATTATAGAGGATCTATCGCTATGATTCATGTATTTAGCTTTTTGTTCAGTGTTGAGGACTATGGATTAAAATAAAATATACGGACCAAGTGGAAGAATGTAGTATCCCGTTGGCGATGATCCTATCTTATTTTATTTTATTTGATAACTACTTGCATATATATCTCAATCTTTTAGAGATAATTCTCGACAATATACATCCACTAATTTATTAAGTGATAACTATATCTCTTTTGAAAATTTAAAATGTCTACTTTGATGGAAGTAGGCGGTGGAAAGGAGTTAAGAAAATCTCCATAAATAAAGATCCTTCTAAGGCTTTTGATATCATCGCATCATACATGAAAAAATCATACGGAAGCAGAGAGAAACTGAGTCCTTGATTAAAAGCAAATTCTGAGACATACACCATCGTTATGCGATTACTCGTTGATTAAAAGCGCTCGTTGATTAAAAGCACTCAATTCAATTAAAATCCAGATCCTCAAAAGGTATATCATAAATAATAGCTATAAGTAATACATTGACCTTCAGAATCATTAGCAATATATATTTGGGAAGGAACCCATTAGTGGATCAACATTTAACCATACAAAGGTCTGATGTGACCTAAATTCATGGTAAGAATGCATAAGGACTAATAAGTTGAGAAGGGTCAATTTGGCATTGCTAGGCAATTAATACTAGAACAGTGGTTGCTTGAACAACTTAAGGCTTATCATTGTCATTGAACACTAGATATTGGACAAATGAGCACAAACTAATTTCACTAGTTTGATAGGATTGAAGCTCCAGCACAGTTTGCTACCATACAGAAGCCTATACCACGGATGCCAGGTTTAAGGAGGCAAAACTTCCAGTTGTATTTAATAGTTTATGGAGCCAGCCTCATATTCAGGCATCCTAAGTTACCCTCAACCTACCTTTGAGCTTTCCTTCATTGGTGGAAAGCGTTTCTAACGTAATGAGGACATGAAACATTGTTGAAAGTTTCACCAAGCCAAACGCCAATTAAATAGATGTTCGATATCGATTATATAATCACTGAAAACATCATCCCCCGCTGCAGAAACTCAAAACACAAATGAAAAAAGCCACCGTCTTTGCAATTAAATAGATGTTCGATATCGAGGAGGAAATCAAGAGCTTGATTCGAAGAGGATCACCTGCTCATTGACATAATTCTCGAGATCAGCGAGGATGTCGGGGTTGTAGGGGTTCACGCCGACGAGCTGCTCCACCGTGTACTGCTGCTGCTGCTGGGGTTCTCGTTCTTTCACCATCTCCCGATCGAAACCCTAGATCAAAACCCTAAAAGCCCTGGAATGGAGAGAGATCTCCGGCGAATCCAGAGAAACGGGAGAGAGTGAGAAAATGGAAACGGAGCGATCTCGAGGAATGCCCAAGTGGACTGCAGTCAGATGATCTCGGCCGTTGGATTTATGATCCCTCCCTATTGTTGTTTCGTCCCTTCTCTCGCCCTGCATCCCAACAGCATCTCAAACAGGGCAAACAAGGAATGATTCTTCGCCATCCTCACCTGCGATTCTCTATTTTCCGTAAGAAACCTTCGATCATATTTTTTTAATCTAAAGTTGGTTGTCGACTTTAGATCTTGATTATATTAAAAAAATAATAATATACTAAAACTTGTTGCTACAAATTTTTGTTTTCAGGTTTAGGATCAAAGTAGCCACTCACGGTCAAAATTCGGATGATGCTTTTTATCTTTGTGGACCTATAAAACAATTCTTACATATGGATTAAGGTGGATGGTCTTACAGAAGATCCTTCAACGTCTAAGTCAGTGAGAAGATCCTTCAACGTCTAAGTCAGTGAAAACCTTTTGGCCACAGAAAAAAATGAAGAAGATTGTTTAGAGAAGGATACTCCATAGTAGATTTCTGGAAAGCAATGGGGTTTTTCTGTGTACTTATCTGAGAGGTCTTGGGACCTGATATTTATATGTTGTAGAGATGATAAGTTGTTACATGATTCCTCGAGCGAAGTTGTGGAAGTTGGTAGCTGATAAGGCTGATTGATGTATACCTTTTCGGGAGATATAAGATCCCGTTGATCATGGAGGGAATGTCATATACGGCCCTCGTTTCTGTTTAGTGAGGCTCATCCCGAGATCCTTGCGATCAAGGTGATCTGTTTTCTGAGATGTTCGGTGCGATTCAGGCATGGATGATATTGGTCAAGAGGAGACGGGGCTCGGTCTTGCCAAGGTTTTGGGGACTTTGCTTGGCCCTGTCAAGGTATGGAGATTTCGCTCGGTCCTACCGAGATTCGAAGACTTTGCTCGGTCCCACAGAGGTTCGAAGAATGCTTAGCCTTGCTGAGGTTCGAAGAACGTTGCTGGTGAAGCTGTCCCTTACTGCGGTGGAGAGTGAACCTTTTCTAAGTGTCACAGTTGACTGGCCATGGTTCAAAGGTGGCCCCCACCGCTGTTACATTATCCGAATGACGTAGAAATAATTTTATTCCGCATCACATGCCACCCACTTCCTAGTCCGAAACATAGGTTCGGGCTTAGGGGGTAGAGTTCTGATGACCAAATTTTATTGGTGGAATTGAACCCTTGGAGGTGTAACATGATGATGCCATAAATGCTGAGCCGCCGTGCCATCATTTCTGCCCATCGACGAGGAGAGTCTCCTCGATTTTTGATCGAAGACAATTAGCAAAATCACATATGGCAGAATCGGAGATCACGGTGCCTACATCAAAGGCTCTCAGCTTTTAGGGTTCTCCGCTGATGACGTTTTGTCTCTTCGTGCAGCTTTAAAAGTAGATGATTAATATCTTCCATTGTTACATCTTTTCAAACCTTTGGCTCCATCCCTTCCTTCCGAGATTAAGCTCTCTCAGTTGGAGACCATGGCTAGCTCCGTTGCCATACACTCTGAGGAGATGGAGCGCTCGACTCACGTAGCTTCGACCATGACCTCGGTGGATCTGGAGAGGATCTGCCGTGAATATTGGATCCCCGATGAGTATTAACTGCAAGTGCAGGATCCCGAACAGAGAGTGACGAATGCATTGGATTCGAGGACTTTCTTCTACGAAGAATGCTTCAAGGCGGGGCTGTGTCTTCCTCTTCATCCATTTATCGAGGAGGTGATGAGGTTCTATGGCATCTACCCCTCGATGGTGGCTTTGAATAGCTGGCGGCACATTGTGGGATTCATCTTCATGTGTTAGTTGGTCAGGGTGACAGATATAGTACCTCTATTCCGGGCCTGCCACAATATTGTCTTCCCCAAAACTTTCTTCTGGCCTTACATTGGCCTCCGAAGGGCCATCAAGAGGATATCGGGGGTTCCATCATCTATTAAGGGGTGAAAAACCCATTTCTTCATTATCCATTGGAGCGGCGAGTATCGCTTCCCTGGAGCATGGGAGACATTTTCTGAGGACTTGAACAGAGCTCCGGGCCTGTCGACGAATGAGACCAACAATCTTCGCATGCTTTCTGATGGGTTGATGCTTTCAGTCGGAGTTCTTCTAGCTGAAGATACACTTTTTAATGTCGGGCTTAGCAGCGTCGATCCTCGAGCAACTAAGTCAGGCTTTAGAGCCCGGATGAGGGAGATTTTGAAAAAGGTCTCCTGGAAGCACGATAGTGACAAGAGAGACAAGGTCGAGGAGCACGACAACGATGGGAGGATAAGAGGAGAGACGAGAAGAGGCCTCGTTCGCCCTCGTTGAGCCCATGAAAGAAGAAGGTCAAGCATGGCTCCCGGTCTTCCCCACTTATGGAAAAGATTGAAGAGATGCCGGCTCTGAGGGAAGTGGAGCTGGACGAAGAGCAACCAAACTTGCCGTTGGTGAGGTCTCAGGAGCCAGAGAGTAGTTGTCCGGCGAAGTTGGAAGATGAGTCCCAGGATGAGGAGGATGCTCTGATAGATAAGTTCCTTTATCCGATCGTCGATGATCCGAACGTTCCCCTTCCCCCTAGCCTGGGGAGCGTTGAGGATCTTGAGGGGCATCGTAGGACGAAGAAAATTGTGAAGACCGAAGGGATGGAAGCTGCCATTGCGACAAGTAGTGATACCATCCCTCCATCTGCAGATAGGCCTCCCCGCCTAGCATAGGGAGAGGCCAAGAGGAGCGCCGAGGGTTAGGGGGAGCCTTCGGTTAGTGAGCCAGGGCCCTCGAAGAAAAGGGCTAGCTATGAGGGGGAGTCTGGTGAACAGGTCCTCCTCCTTTTGGTGTAAGATACGAGGTCTAGCCGTACCAATCATGACTCGAAGCGCTCTGCTCCATCCCTTTCTTCGATAGCAACATTCCCGATGGTGAAGATGTGGGAGACGGGGCGTATGACAACAACTTTCATGGTCAAGGGATATGAGATCCCTAAAGAAATGAAGGACCCAACATTGCTTGTGAGCAACATCCTTTTGAGGGAGATGAATAACTCACCATTAGGGTATGCAGGGGCTTCCTCTCCTTCTCCTTCTTCTCATCTTTCTTTCTCTTCTTCTTCTTGTTCTTTTTTTGGGTAAGTTTTCTCACTTTGTTTTGTTGCAGACGATCGTTCTCTAAAAAGCGATCAATGAGCTTTTAAGCGCCATGGAGAAGACCTAGGACCGAGCACTAGAAAAAATCACCAAGCTTCTGAATAAGGAGAGTTCGGCTAGCCAGCTTACAGAGTTGGCTAAGGTCCGGGCCAAGCTTAAAGAAGCCAATAAATCCACTGAAGCGGCCAAATAAATTGGCTGAAGAGGCCAATAAGTCGGCCAAAGAGGCCAATAGTTAGTCGAAGAAGCTCGGTTGGAACTAACAAATTACCAAGCAAAAACTATGGAAGAAATAAACATGTTGAATAAGAGGCTTAATTACGAACGTTGCAAGTTTGAGTTCAGTCAAGGGTAGGCGGCTAAGGCTATAGCTGACCTGGCAAATGAACAACATTAGACAGAAAAGGATCTGATGCAGCACAAGGGCAGAGGGTGATTATGCAATCAATGAATTGATAAAAATTAATTTTTTTAGGTATTTTAGAAGATGGCTAATTCATTGAAATTAAGAGAAAGAGAAAGAGTGCAGATTATGTGGTGTAGAAAGTAACGGTTCAAGAACAAAACTTTTAGAAAAACAATGAAGCATACCAGGAAAGTCTGGAATTGAGAAACTCCAGAACACAGAGTAGGGGAAAGGTTGATTTACCCGATGATGATGCATTCCGAATGTTGGTAGAAGATCTCTCGCTAGCGGGCAGAATTTTTGGATGAGAAAACTATCTTCCACGTAAGGTTCCTTGATCTCAATTTAGTGGCAAAGAAGGCATCCTCAGCTTTGGAGATGAATCTAGAGAGTGGCAACGGCTTTGGAGAGAGAGGGCGGTGGCTTTGGAAATAAATCAAGAGAGGGGCGATGGTTTTGGAGAGAGAGGGCGACGGCTTTGGAAATAAGTCAAGAGAGGGGTGGTTGTTTTGGAATGAAGGGAGGACGGTGGCTAGGGTTCCAAGTATAGATGCTTAGAATTTAGGGGGGGGGGGGGGTCGGTTATGGTTGTTGACCCAATTGAGGATTTTGATGATTAACAAAACTATTTGAGTATAACATTTGATGTTACTAATGATTTTGATTAAGTTTTTCAGATTATAAGTCTATTTGATGATCAAAATCAAGAGGCAAATCAAGTTCTGGTTTGAATCTAATGTCAAGGTAAGACTGCAGACATTAGAGTCGACACATGGAATCACAGAGCCGACTCCGGAAAATGGCACAGACTTAGAGTCGACTCCGGGACTGTGAGAGCCGACTCTATCAGAAATAACAGAACGATGGATTTTCAGGCCATGACTTCGAGTCGACTCCCAGACTGTTAGAGTCGACTCTAGAAGAATTTTGTGTCGACCCCAGAAAAGTTAGAGACGATTCCAGATCGAGCGGATTAAATAATTTCGAGTTAGAGCCGACTTCAGAAAAGTTAGAGCCGACTCCAGAATGTCAGACACGGCTCCAGAACTGTCAGAACGACTCTAAACTTTATCTTTATCTATTTTAATCCCAACGACTATTGTTATTTATGGATCTAATCCTTTTTACACTTGCATCTAACGGATAGTTTCACACTATTTGTGGATTAATCGGATCTATAAGAAGAGGGTTGATTGCATCCCAAAAAGAGAGAAGAAAGAGGCAAAAAGAAAAGAATAGAGAAAATCCTTGAGATCCATCAGAAAAGAAAAGAGGGAAAACCTGTAAGGAAAGATCATACTCATTCCCCAAAAGAAGAGAAAGAGATTTCAAGCCTTTGCTGTTCTATTTAGAAGAAATCTCAAGAGAAGGAAGAAGCCCTAGTTTTTCTGATCTTCTGAGTCTCAAGAGCATATTCAAAGGAAGATCCATTCAAAGGAAGAGAAGGAAGAAGCCACCAAGATCTTCGAATCAGGCTTTGGTTCCTAATCTCTTTTTATTGTTTCATTATTGTATATTTGCTCATTGAAGGAGCAGTTTGTTTTTGTAAAATCAAATACTGTTTGCTGGGTCAATCTGGTGATTGATTCAGTTGAGGCTGTTAGCCTTGAGCAAGCATTAGCTTGTGGTATTAGGTTTTGTGCTGGTGAGCCTTGAAAACCAGCTGGGTTCATTGTGCACCAGGAAAACAACAAGTTTGAGTTGTGAGCTTGCAAAACAACTCTGCTGTAATCAGTTTGATTATAGTGTGGACCCAAGAGGTACTTAGGAGTGGACGTAGGTGTAGGTACACCAAACCACTATAAAATCTCTTGTGTTTGCCGTGATTGTCTCTTTATCTTCAACTCTCTATTTATAGTTGCTTAGTTTTAAACCTGTGAATCTAAGTTTTTATTTCCGCTGGGGGTTATCTTTCAAAAGAGTTTAATTTTTTGAGAAACCCAATTCACCCCCCCTCTTGGGTTGCTATCTGGACCAACAATTGGTATCAGAGCTAGTGCTCATTTGATTTGATCTAACGATCAAGAGTCAAAGATCACATGGCAACTCAAGCTGGTTCATCTTTTTTCGAAGGTCAATCTACTAATAGACCACCCTTATTTAATGGTTCTAACTATGGTTATTGGAAGGCTAGAATGAAAATATTCATTCAAGCACTTGACTATGATCTATGGAGTATTATAGTCAATGGACCACACACACCCACTACTAGAGTTAATGGCATGGAGATTCCTAAACCGGAAACGGAATGAGATGAACATGATAGAAAATTGGCACAACTCAATGCCAAAGCAATGAATGTCTTATACTGCTCATTAGATGCAAATGAATTCAATCGCATATCTATTTGCATTTCTGCTAAGAAAATCTGGGATAGACTTGAGGTTACCCATGAGGGAACAAATCAAGTCAAGGAATCCAAGATTAACATGCTAGTTCATAAATATGAATTGTTTAAAATGGATGCATGTGAATCTATTGCTGATATGTTTACAAGATTTACTGACATAGTTAATGGTTTAAAAAGTCTTGGTAAATCTTATGATAATTCTGATCTTGTGAGAAAGGTCTTGCGTTCCTTGCCTAGGACTTGGGAAGCTAAGGTGACGGTAATACAAGAGGCAAAGGATCTAAGTACACTACCCTTAGAAGAACTGTTGGGATCCTTAATGACTCATGAGCTTCAAATCAAGCAACATGTTGATGATGATGAGTCAAAGAAGAAGAGAACTATGGCTCTTAAGATTTCTGAATATATGGAAGAGCCTCATGAATCCGAAGATGAAAGTGATGATGAGGACATGGCACTCATCACAAGAAAATTTAAAAGATTCATGAAGAAGAAGAAGTTTGAAAAGAAAAAGCCCTTTGCAAGAAAAGATGAGGACAAGGGCAAAGAAAAGGAAGTTATTTGCTTTGAATGCAAGAAGCCGGGTCACTTTAAATCTGAATGCCCTCAACTAAAGAAAGGCACCCGGAGGTTCAAAAAGAAGGCAATGATGGCCACATGGAGCGATTCGGAAAGCACAAGTTCCGAAGAAGAAGAAAAGAGTGAAATGGTCAATCTATGCTTCATGGCGGACAATGATGAGGTAAGTCCGAGTTTTCTTGATGACTTCAATTTTGATGAATTGCATAGTGCGTTTTATGAATTAATGGATGATTTTGCAAACCTAAGTTCAAAGAACAAAGATTTGAAAACTCAAATGCAAAAACTATCATTAGAAAATGAAAAGCATGTTGTTGATAAAGAACTTTTGATAAAAGAAAAAGAAAGTTTGAAAAATGAAGTTGATAGACTTAAGCCTATAGTTGATAAATTTACTCTAAGCTCTATCAAACTTAATATGATTTTAAAAATCAAAAGGCTATTTTTGATAAAGCTGGATTAGGATATAATCCACTTAAAAAGCAAAAATCTTTGAAGAATATTTTTGTACATGCTGAAAAATCATTAAACATTACTTGTTTTAAATGTGGAAACAAAGGACATAAATCACATATGTATAAATCTTCACATAAAAAGAAAAAGATGATTTGGGTTCCCAAAGGAACAATGTTTAATGCATCTAACCATGAAGGACCCAAGAAGGCTTGGGTACCTAAAATTAAGACATAAATATTTTGCAGGAGTGTCTTGCAGCCATCAGACTGAAAAGAAAATGGTACCTGGACAGTAGTTGCTCAAGACACATGACGGGTGACAAAGATCAATTCATCACCCTTGAATCAAAAAGAGGTGGAGTAGTTACTTTTGGTGATAATGGTCAAGGCCATATCATGGGTATTGGTAAGATTCAAATTACTCCATCTACTCATATTGATAATGTTTTATATGTTGATGGACTTAAACATAATCTAATAAGTATTAGCCAACTGTGTGACAAAGGGTTCAAGGTTTCCTTTGAAGCTTCTGTTTGCACTGTTACTAATCCCATTGATAATAGCATTATTCTTGTTGTTAAACGCTATGGCAATGTGTACTTAATTGATTTGAGTAATTTATCTCCAAGTAATCATTGCTTAATTGCTGATAATGCTAAAATGAATGAGATTGGTTGGCTATGGCATCGTAGATTAGGTCATGCAAGCACACACCTAATTTCTAAATTATTGAAAATGGATTTAGTTAAAGGTATTCCTAGTCTAAATTTTGAAAATAATCGAATATGTGATGCATGTCAATTTGAAAAACAGACAAGAACTTCTTTCAAATCTAAGAATGTTATTTCAACTATTAGGCCACTAGAGCTACTACACATGGACCTTTTTGGACCTACTAGAACCACAAGTCTAGGAGGAAAGAAATATGGTCTAGTGATAGTAGATGATTACTCTAGATTCACTTGGGTAATTTTTGGCTCACAAAGATGAGACTTTCTCAATATTCATGAAATTTGTTAAGAAAGTCACTAATGAGAAAAACACTACCATAGTGTCTATTAGAAGTGATCATGGAACTGAATTTGAAAATCACTTATTTGAAAAATTCTGTTTTGAAAAAGGCATACATCATAACTTCTCTGCACCTATAACACCACAACAAAATGGAGTTGTAGAAAGGAAGAATAGGACTTTAGAAGACATGGCCCGTACCATGCTATGTGAAAGCCAACTTCCAAAATATTTTTGGGCGGAAGCTATAAACACAGCTTGTTACATTCTAAATAGAGCCCTAATTAGACCTATCCTTAAGAAAACTCCCTATGAACTTTGGATCAATAGGAAACCAAATTTAAGTTATTTTTATGCATTTGGTTGTAAATGTTTTATTCATAACAATGGTAAGGATAATCTTGGGAAGTTTGACGCAAAGTCTGATGAAGGTATCTTCCTAGGATATTCTACATCTAGCAAAGCATATAGAGTATTTAATAAGAAAAGCTTAGTTGTAGAAGAATCCATTCATATAGTGTTTGATGAGTCTTTAGCATCAAGTTCAGATAAAATTGATGATGAGGAAGATACATCTTTGATTGAAAGAGATATTGAAAAATTAAATGTATCTTCAGATCAAGAACCTGAAGTTAAGGATGATGACTCACCTAAGGATGATGGTATTGATACTGTTCAAAATGATCAAGATCTATCTAGAGATTGGAGATATGCTTATGGTCATCCTAAGGACCTAATCATAGGTGATCCATCTCAAGGTGTAAGGACTAGATCATTAATGAGAGATATCAATAATCATCTTGCATTTGTATCTCATATAGAACCTAAGACTATAGAGGAAGCCGAGAAAGATAGTTATTGGATGTTAGCAATGCAGGAAGAGTTAAACCAATTCACTAGAAATCAAGTCTGGACCCTAGTTGAAAGACCTAAAAATAACCCTATAATAGGATCTAAATGGGTATTTGAAATAAATTAGATGAAAATGACATAGTAATTAGAAACAAAGCTAGACTAGTTGCAAAAGGATATAATCAAGAAGAAGGTATAGATTTTGATGAAACTTTTGCACTGTTGCTAGATTAGAAGCCATTAGGCTACTACTTGCATTTGCATGCCATATGAATTTCAACTTATTTCAAATGGATGTTAAAAGTGCATTTCTAAATGGTTTTATAAATGAGGAAGTTTATGTTGAACAACCTCCTGGTTTTGAAGATCATGAATTTCCAAACCACGTCTTCAAACTACACAAAGCACTTTATGGTTTAAAGCAAGCACCTAGAGCTTGGTATGATAGATTAAGTAAATTTTTAATTGAAAATGACTTTTCTAGAGGAAATGTTGATAAAACCTTGTTTTTGAAAAGAAAAGGAAAGGATTTATTAATCGTTCAAATTTATGTTGATGACATTATATTTGGTGCTACTAACAATCTCCTTTGTCAAGAATTTGCTAAGCTAATGCAGGGAGAATTCGAGATGAGCATGATGGGAGAACTAAACTTCTTCCTTGGACTTCAAATCAAACAAGAGAAAGCGGAATTTTCATTAACCAAACAAAGTATACAAAGGAAATACTCAAGAAATTTGGTATGGAATCTGCTAAACCTCTTGGTACGCCAATGAGTCCCTCATGCAAGCTGGACAAGGATGAAGTAGGTAAGAAAGTAGATCAGAAGCATTACAGAGGTATGATTGGATCACTTCTTTATCTAACTGCAAGTAGGCCAGATATCATGTTTTCTGTCTGCTTATGTGCAAGATATCAATCTAATCCTAAGGAATCACATTTACTTGCTGTTAAAAGAATCTTTAGATACTTAAATGGAACTAAAAATATAGGATTATGGTATTCTAGAGACTCAACCTTAAAATTGATTGCTTATTCTGATTCTGACTATGCTGGTTGTAAATTAGATAGAAAGAGTACAAGTGGGGTATGCCAACTTTTAGGAAGTAACTTAATCTCTTGGTTTAGCAAGAAGCAAAATTCGGTTGCATTATCCACTGCTGAGGCAGAGTATGTTGCAGCTGGAAGTTGCTGTGCTCAAATCCTTTGGATTAAGCGACAACTTGAAGATTATGGTATCACACTTGATAAAATACCTATTAAATGTGATAATACTAGTGCTATCAATCTAACTAAAAATCCAATTCAACATTCAAGAACTAAACACATTGAAATTAGACATCACTTTATTAGAGAACATGTAACTAACAAAGATGTTTGTCTTGAATATGTTAATACTAATGATCAATTAGCTGATATTTTTACCAAACCCTTGAGTGAGGAGAGATTTTGCTATCTTAGAGGAGAATTAGGAGTTTGTGATCCTTTAGAATAATTTTCTGAAACTCTTAAGGACAACAACTATCTAGACTTCAATAATTTCTTGAAAATCTCCTTTATCCAATAAGGAAATCTATCTAGAAATTTGATTCATTGTTTCCCCAATTATTAAGGAACACTTATCTAGAATTTGATGATTAATTTGATCAGTTTCAGATCCTTGAAATTTGATTTTTTCTCTGAAACTATTGTGGAGTCGATACCTGCAGTTTGTGGAGTCGACACCTTCTTATTTTGATGTTCTGTCTGGGCAATTAGAGCCGACTCTGGCTTCTGTAGAGCCGACTCTAATTCGGGCGCTGACAGATTCTCTGGTTCGGAGCCGACACCTTGTTTTTGGGAGTCGACTCTAAGTGGAACTAGGTCAAAATAAAAAGGGCGGAGTCGACCCCAAACGATTTCTATCGTCTCCTAAACCATTTTCAAGCTATTCCAAACTGATTCCAAACCCTCCAAATCCCTCAAAACCCTTGATTACTCATTCCAATCGAATCCCATGGCTCCCAAAAAGCGTGCTATCATTGGTGGTTCGACTGTTCCGATGAAGCGCCGTTCAAATCGGAGGCAACCTTTATCATCTTCTTCATCTGCCACTCAAGATGACTCTCCACCCTCACCATCTTCTCCTCGAGTCGACCAATTAGCTGGTAAGGCCATTACTACCGGAAGAAAAGTTGATTTTAACTTTTTTATTTCGGAGGGCTTTGCTATTGGGCGGTTGTTGAAAGAAATGGGATGGGAGAAGGTTTGTTCTTTGGATATCCCTACTTACCCTGCCCTAGTAAGAGAGTTTTATAATGATTTATGTAGAGGAGAGGGAGGCTTAGTGAGTGTTGTAAGAGGAACAAAGGTAATCATCACAGCCGAATCCCTTGGTAATCTATTGGAAATGCCTACCGTTGGCCTTGTTGAATATCATCATGAAGATAGAGGAGGTGCACTATCAAGGATGTTAGGAGAGAAGTTTCTGAGTTTGAGGAACTCTTGGCAAATCAACTTAATTTGGAACTCAGATTACTTCACAATATCTGTGGAAGGATTATATTTCCTAAAATCGGAAGGTTTGAATATGTCTCGGAGCGAGACGTCTTATTGATGGACTGCATACTCACTGGTAGACCTATAAATCTTGCTGAAATGATGATAGGATATATGGCGGAGGCAGCTACTAAGAAGAGATCTACATTGCCATATGGTATGGTTTTAACATTGGTATTCAGAAACCAAGGTGTACTTATAACGGACAATGAGCCACTAAGAAAATTAAGACATACAGATTACTATAGTGTCTCTACAATTCACCGAATGGGCTTTAGAAAAGAAATGGAAACTGGATTAAAAGAGGACATGAGGCCAGAGCTGAAGAGGTTAGAGTTGAGGAAGTCAGAGGAGAAGACATTCCTGAACCATCTGCTGGACCTTCTGCTGGACCATCTGCTGGACCCTCAGAAGCTGGACCTAGCTCTCAACTTCCACATCAGTCAGCATTGGCATCTGAAAGATTTTCTAAGGAGCAAATAGGTCAGCTCAGAGCTTTACTGGCTGAGTATGACAGTCAAAGATCAAATGATATGTGTAAATTAAGAGAGGAGTTCAATCAATTAAAGATGAGATTAATTCAAGACTTGACATGATTTCGTTTTCAATTAGCAATTTCGTTGAATCCTTTAGCACTGATCTTCATAAAATTTTTGAAAGGATGGAAGGCATTGCAGACGGTTCTGGAACTTATCTTCATGCTACCAGTCAACTGAAGAAAGATATCGACCTCGCCGTCTCTCAAATTGAAGCTTGTCTTGAAAGTTTTAAGAAGACCCAAAAAGATGATGTTATGGAAATGATTGGACATTTAAAGAAAATTGTGTATAAGCATATTTGATTTTGATATTCAATCCTAGGTTGTATCTTAGGATTTCTTGCTTTCTTTCTTAGCATGTATCTAGGATTTACATACTTAAATCTGTCATTTTAGAATACATGTAATGGATCTTGCTTTGGAATACAAATGTTTGAATGAATATTACACTTTTATTACAAATTTATCTTTGATTGAATGTCAATGAATAAGTTTCCTATCCTTATGTTTATTCGAATCAACATCCTCGCTTTGATAACATTCTTTATTTGCCTTTAAACTCACCTTATTGTTGATAACAAAAAAGGGGGAGAGATAAGTGTATATGCATATAAAGAAAAAGAGAATGAAGAGAGAACAATTCTGAGAATAGAAAGAAAGAGAGAATTTTTTAGAAAGAATTCAGTTTATCTACATAGGGGGAGCTATTCAATGCAGGGGGAGCTTAATAAATTTCTCCATATAAAAGTTAAATCATTTTGATTGATGTCAAGTTTTGTTTATTTTTATTCATTTTGAATATTGGCATCAAATTCTCTATTAGGAAGTCTCTAAGCTTTAACAATGTCTATAATTCTCAATTCAAATGAATTTTTTAATGCATATACTCAAAGTTTTTGTCATCATCAAAAAGAGGGAGATTGTTGACCCAATTGAGGATTTTGATGATTAACAAAACTATTTGAGTATAACATTTGATGTTACTAATGATTTTGATTAAGTTTTTCAGATTATAAGTCTATTTGATGATCAAAATCAAGAGGCAAATCAAGTTCTGGTTTGAATCTAATGTCAAGGTAAGACTACAGACATTAGAGTCGACACATGGAATCACAGACCCAACTCCGAAAAACGGCACAGACTTAGAGTCGACTCCGGGACTGTGAGAGCTGACTCTATCAGAAATAACAGAACGATGGATTTTCAGGCCACGACTTAGAGTCGACTCCCAGACTGTTAGAGTCGACTCCAGAAGAATTTTGTGTCGACCCCAGAAAAGTCAGAGACGACTCCAGATCGAGCGGATTAAATAATTTCGAGTTAGAGCCGACTCCAGAAAAGTTAGAGCCGACTCCAGAATGTCAGACACGGCTCCAGAACTGTCAGAACGACTCTAAACTTTATCTTTATCTATTTTAATCCCAACGGCTATTGTTATTTATGGATCTAATCCTTTTTACACTTGTTCTAACTGATAGTTTCACACTATTTGTGGATTAATCGGATCTATAAGAAGAGGGTTGATTGCATCCCAAAAAAGAGAAGAAAGAGGCAAAAAGAAAAGAATAGAGAAAATCCTTGAGATCCATCAGAAAAGAAAAGAGGGAAAACCTGTAAGGAAAGATCATACTCATTTTCCAAAAGAAGAGAAAGAGATTCCAAGCCTTTACTGTTCTATTTAGAAGAAATCTCAAGAGAAGGAAGAAGCCCTAGTTTTTCTGATCTTCTGAGTCTCAAGAGCATATTCAAAGGAAGATCCATTCAAAGGAAGAGAAGGAAGAAGCCACCAAGATCTTCGAATCAGGCTTTGGTTCCTAATCTCTTTTTATTGTTTCATTATTGTATATTTGCTCATTGAAGGAGCAGTTTATTTTTGTAAAATCAAATACTGTTTGCTGGGTCAATCTGGTGATTGATTCAGTTGAGGCTATTAGCCTTGAGCAAGCATTAGCTTGTGGTATTAGGTTTTGTACTGGTGAGCCTTGAAAACCAGCTGGGTTCGTTGTGCATCCAGGAAAACAACAAGTTTGAGTTGTGAGCTTGCAAAACAACTCTGCTGTAATCAGTTTGATTATAGTGTGGACCCAAGAGGTACTTGGGAGTGGACATAGGTGTAGGTACACCGAACCACTATAAAATCTCTTGTGTTTGCCGTGATTGTCTCTTTATCTTCAACTCTCTATTTATAGTTGCTTAGTTATAAACCTGTGAATCTAAGTTTTTATTTCCGCTGGGGGTTATCTTTCAAAAGAGTTTAATTTTTTGAGAAACCCAATTTACCCCCCTCTTGGGTTGCTATCTGGACCAACAATGGTGGTTTAGGATTAGGGTTTCTTGGGTGAAGCTTGGTAGAGGAGATGGACTAGATTAGGGTTTGGTAGTAAGAACACTTTGGCCTCACGCCTAACTCCCTCACGGAGGATCAATTGCTCAAAGTAACGAAAATCTTTGGCCTCACGCCTAACTCACTTAGAGGATCCATTGCTCAAAGCAACGAAAATCTTCAGCCTCACGCCTAACTTCCTCACGGAGGATCAATTGCTCAGGGCAATGGAAATAGAACTTGGAAATAAATTTTTATATATTCATATTCTGTTCTTTCATCATTTCAAGAGAAGGGTTTTATAGCCCTCTCATGCCATTACAAGGTAAGTGCAACAAATAGAGTAATAAATGATAGGAATTATAAAATATGGTAGAACTATAGAGCAAAAATCTTCTTTCCTTCATTTGATTTAACCAAAATGGCAACAGCAATATATAGTTCCAATTGGAGGTGAGGGACCACAAGCAAAGAAGGAAGCTTTGGAGTGACATCCTTATTTCTTTCCTTTTGTCAACTAGGTCCATATGGGGTGCAAGATCTTTTCCAGAATGGTTGAGATGCTGATCTTTATTTCCATTAAAGCATAGCAACCGATTTTTTCCTTATGGGGTGCCCAAGGTTGCCAACATTGTAGGTGGTGACATGAAGGGAGAAGATTGATTCCACATCATTAATCTGGGTGAAAGCGGATCCAATGGAAGGAGAAGATTGATTCTACATCATCAATCCTGTTGTAGGCGGATCCAATCCATGCAGAGCTCCAAGGGTAGGATATGAATAAGGTTGGAGAAGATCGGATGGTTGTTCAATACTATCTAATCTGGGGGGGGCTTCTTCTGAATATCTTCAGCAGGGTTTCAACAAGAGTAATATACTTTCCTTGAATTATTACAGAATTCAAATACAATGAAAATGCATGATCTAGATATTGGACTAAATCAAACTTGACTGACTTAGTAACAGACTAGACTCAACAATTAGGAAAGAAAGAAAAAAATTAAGGGACTTATAGGGTTCAGAGATCCAAATAGAACCCTGCAGCCTTTTTCTCACTCTTGCTCCTGCACCAATGTCCTGGGATGGAAGAAACTCAACCCCGTCGAGTAAGGGTTGGTTCGACTCTGATACTCCTCTAGCAGGTTCATGTTCAAACTTTGCAAATTTTTTCTAGAAATCCATGAATCCTCAGATTTGGGCCAACCT
Organism: Calamus simplicifolius; assembly: GCA_900491605.1. Lineage (NCBI taxonomy): Eukaryota > Viridiplantae > Streptophyta > Magnoliopsida > Arecales > Arecaceae > Calamus > Calamus simplicifolius. Next base: position 47,464 of record UESW01001885.1, read on the forward strand.
TGCCAACGAACCAAGTATCGCTGGTAACCTCTGTTTCAGGTCGAGATAGCTTGATCATCCAGAATCCACTCAATCCTATCCTTTCGCTTAGGCCAAATAGTAGGTGGACACACAAGGGTGGGCTCGCTCTCAAAGGAAGGGTTATGTCCGAAAGCCTCACTAGGTATCATCGCTGGCTCCCTATACTCTACTAAGTCTGAAACATTGAAAGTAGAGCTAATGCCTAACTCAGGAGGTAATTCTAGCACATAGGTTGTTGGCCTTATATTGATTTTGATGACTACAAAACAATTAAGTATGATACTAATGATCTTGTGGTTGGTTAAATAAATTTCAGATGAATCATCAAGAAGATAGTGTTACTTCAACCCAAGGTAAATTGTGATTCAAAATGAAAGGTGATGTATTAATTCTATGGATATGCTTTACAATTTAAATTGTTTTCAAAAGGTTTGGAGCAATTAAATTATTTTGTCAAAGGATTTGGATTTCGTAATTACTGGATGATTTTTATATGTTTGGACAGTTTGCTTGACAAATGACTTTCAAGTTAATTATATTTGCATTGTCTTGAACTGGGTTTAATTATTTTACAAATCATTCTTACAATCTTCGCAATCAAATCTTTATTCTATAAAGTTTTATTTAGCCTTTACGTGTCGTGAATATTTTCTTGAAATTGATTGAGTGCTAAAACTATTTTTCAAATATTTATTGGATGACCAAAATTTTGTGTTGAATGATTAAGATTTAAAAGCATTCGGCTCCCTGGCACCATTTTTGGAATGCTAATGAATGATTTTGGAATGCCAATTCTCAAACGTTCTCCGCCGGTTCCTTGTTTCTTATTTTTGGAATTCTAATTCCAAAGTGAATTCGGCTAGCTTCTTCTTGAATAAAAATTGGAATGCCGATCTCAAATTTTGGAATGTCAATTCTCAAATGCTCTCAGCCAACTCCCTATCATTTCTTTTTGGCATGCTAATTGTTTCATTGGAATGCCGATTTGGGATTTCTGGTATGCTAATTTTTTAAATCAATCGGCTGATGGTTTTTGGTAGCATTGTTGGAATGCCAATTCTTCTTTTGATTTATTTTTCCTGTGGCTGATGGTTTTTGGAACCTATTGTTGGAATGCCAATTCTCTCTTGGAATGCCAATTTTGCTTATTTGGAATGTCATTTTCATGTTTTGGAATGCCAACTCCTTGGTCTCTTCGGCTGGTCTATATTTCCTCTATTTCACAACGGTAATATGCAACGGCTATATTTTTTCTTCTTCTATATATTGAGTTGTTGATTGATTATTCTTGAGCAAGAAAAGAGGAAAGAAAAATAGAAGAAAAAGAAAGAAAAAAATAGTGAAAAATCATGTGAAAAATAGAGTAAAAATCTTGTTGAAAATCTTTGTGAAAAGAATCATTTGAAAGAGAGATTTATTCTTGGTTTATTGGAGAGTTACATTCATTATTTCAAAGCCACCAAAGTTCATTTATTTCTGATTCTTGGCGTGGTGATTCAAGCTCCAACAACCATTCTTTGAAGAGCATTCAAGCTTTAATTAAAGGCTTCATTGGTGCTCCGATGTGCTCAAAGGAAGAAGTCATCTTGTAAAGTGTTCTTCAATATTTTGATAAGTATTTATTCTTAAATATCTGCTCATTTATTAGGAGCTTGTTGTATAATCTTGATATTATTGTGCTTAAACTTGTAAGGCTTGCTTGTGCCCATAAACAAGTGTGCTAGCCCGAAAGGCTAGAGTGTAAGGTCCCCTTGTACCCGTAAACAAGAAGACTAGCTTGAAGGGCTAGTGTGTAAGGTCCCCTTGTACCCGTAAACAAGAAGACTAGCTTGGAGGGCTAGTGTGTAAGGCTTGATTGCTTGTGCCCGTAAACAAGTTTGCTAGCCAGGTAGGCTAGTGGTGATAGTGGAATACCCAAGGTGTTCTTAGGGAGTGAATGTAAGTGTAAGTTGGCACCGAACCACTATAAATCCCTTGTGTTTGGTTGTGCTCTTTATTGTGTTGCTTGCATATTATCTTCACTGCACTACACTTAGCTTATTTGTGAAAGAAAATTTAATTGCACATACTTGCTAATTAGTCTAGTTAGTTTTTGAGAAATCCAATTTACCCTCCCTCTTGGGTTGCTATATCTGGGCAACATAGACATTGGTTCCCACTTTCTTCATCATCCTAAAAGGACCAGCTCCACATGTAACTTTCTAACGGCTTCCGAAGGAAACTGCTCAGGCCTTAACCTAACCATGACATAATCTTCTTCCATAAACTCTTGGACTCATTTTTAAGAATTAGCCAACCATTTATATATTTCATTACTTAAGTTAATCTTTGCACTAATCTCCCTATGCAAGTCCTTAATATGCTATTCAAATGATGTTGCAAACTCGTAGACTTGTGTGTGAACAGGTAATAAAATTAAGTCAAGTGGCTTGTTGGGCTGGTACCCATGGACAATTTCGAATGGGCTCTTTCCAGTGGACCTATTGATCGAAGCATTGTAGGCAAACTCAGCTCTAGGTAGCAACAAATCCCAATTCCTGATATTTTTTCCTACAAGGCATTTCAGAAGATTATCTAGACTACGGTTCACTACTTATGTCTGGCCATCGGTTTGGGGATGGTAAGCTATGAAAAAGTTCAATTTAGTCCTTAACTTAAGCCAGTGGGTCTTCCAAAAATAGCTGATGAACCGAACATTCCTATATGAAACTATGGTTTTAGATAAGCCATGGAGTCTAATGATCTCATCAAAGAACAATTGGGCTACCCTACACGCATCGAAGGTCTGGGAACAAGGCAAAAAATGAGCCATCTTGGAGAAAATTGATGAAGCACAATGACTCAAACTTTCTCTAATAAAACCTTTCTTAAGTAACTCTTCAACCTGTTTCTGCAACTCTAGATGTTCAGCTGGATTCATCCTATAGTGGAACAGGTTGGGCAAAGTGGCTCCCAGGACTAGATCAATGGCATGCTGAATATCCCTAAGAGGTGGAAGGTGGTCAGGAAGGTCTTCGGGAAAGATATCTTTGAGATCTTCTAAAATTTTTCTAACTTCCTGAGGGTGCTCTACAAGGGTCGGATCTTGAGTTTTCCTAGCTGTCAACATCCAAATGAGTGAACCCTCATTGATTTCTTGTTCTAATTCTTTAGCATTAATTAGGTTCAATTCTGGCTTCTTCTCTTTTAATTGACTCGAACCTCTCTTAATGTCATCCTTAGGTGAGGTAAGGTAAACCATAATTTTCTCGATGTATTTAGAAACAGTTTTGTTACCTTAGCTTAACCTTTGACATTGTTCTAAGAGTTTCTGTTGGTAGGATATGGATGCATACTTCTCTCTTAGTCTAACTTTATGGCTCTCCAGGTGGTTATGGGAACATCACCTCTTCGTCTAATCAACATCTCAATATTCCTCCAATATAACCTAGCCTGTCGAACTAATCTAAGTTTGGCAAATTTATATTTTCTCTCCTCGGTCATCTCGTACCACTCAAAATATTGATCCATTTTACCTTTTCAATCGATATATACCTTAGGGTCTAAACTCCATCAAAAGTGGGTGCTTCTAACCTAATATTCCTAAGAATTCTCTCATCTGGATCCACAATATTAGGATTGGGTCTCCTATGGTAGTACTCTGGATCAGCTCTTCTAGGCTCAGGTAGACGAGGGTCTAACTCAGGCTTAGTCTTGGTCTTATGACTCTCCTCTAGGGATCTCACTCGGTCATTCAACAAGGTCAACTATTCAGTAATGGTCCTAAGCATGGCTCTAAAATCATTATCCATGGATGGGTCAGATGGTGACTAACTCTAATTTGGTTGGTATGGGGCTCTAGATCTGGTGGTCATACATGACTTATGCAAGACACAAATGACTCAAGAATGACTCGTACTATAGTTTACTAGACCTAGCAGTCCAAGAAAAGTGAATCGACTAAGTCACAACCATGATAACAAGTATGTTGTTCACTGGCCAAGTAGGAGGTGGGAGTGTGGGAGGCCTCCCTGCTTTCGCAGGGACCAAATTAAAAAAAACCACAATACCACTTAGTCATTTGACTCTTGACCCCCAGTCTTAGACACCAGCTTCTAGACACAAATATTGACTTGAGTGCAACTAGTTTTTCCCAAGTTAAATTGAACTAAACTCGTGGGTTTCCCTAATGCTCAATTAAGTGCTACTCGATTTTAAAATTAAGGCTTAGGTTCACAATGCAGGTTGATGATTTTCTGGGCCAAGGAAGGGTAATGAAATCCCCACCTTATCTTAGATACTTGGTGCCCTTAAATAACTTAAAAAAGATGAACACTCAAGACATGAATTAGCATATCGGGTCCTCAACCAGAAAGATTCATATCTGGCCTTGGCTCAGTACTCCCATGGGTTATAAATATATTTGCATATACCCGCTCAGGAGGCATGACACTTTAGGGTTCAGGAATGCAACAATACAGAATTTCAGCATGGTTTGATTTCAGCACCAGCAGGTTGCATAAAATCTCAGAAAATAATAGTAAGGAATTTAATAATAAAATTTTATATGAACATAGCAGAGGCAAGGTAAATTATCAAAAAAATAATTTTAAATTAAAATAATCACATTCTGATATGTTTCATAACAGAGGAAGTTGCAGGTCATGTGCAAAAATTACAGCAGAACAGAAATCCAGTGTATAATGCAAAACATGTCTAACCTATGCTCCGATACTAAGATTGATGCAGCACAAAGGTAGGGGGTGATTATGCAATCAATGAACTAATGAAAATTAATTTTTTTAGGTATTTTAGAAGATGGCTAATTCATCAAAATTAAGAGAAAGAGTAAGAGGGCAGATTATGTGATGTACAAAGTAACTGTTCAGGAATAGAACTTTTAAAAAAATGAAGAAGCATACCAGAAAAGTCTGGAATTGAGAAACTCCAGGGAACACATGCTCATGAACTTTCACAGAATCAGAATTACAGTGTAGAAGAAAGGTTGATTTACCCGATGATGATGCACTCCGAATGTTGGTAGAAGATCTCTCGCTAGCGGGCAGGATTTCTGGATAAAAAAATTATCTTTCACGTAAGGTTTCTTGACTTAATTCAATGACAAAGAAGGCATCCTTGGCTTTGGAGATGAATCTAGAGAGCAGCGGTGGCTTTGGAGAAAGAGGGTGGTTGCTTTGGAAATAAGTCAAGAGAGGGGCGGTTGTTTTGGAATGAAGGGAGGGCGGTAGCTAGGGTTTTAAGTATGGATGCTTAGAATTTAGGGGGTGGTGGTGGTCGGTTATGGTAGTATGAGGATTAGGGTTTTTTGGTGGAGCTTGGTAGAGGAGATTAACTAGATTAGGATTTGGTAGTAAGAAATACTTTGGCCTCACGCCTAGCTCCCTCACAGAGGATCAATTGCTCAAAGTAACGAAAATCTTTGGCCTCACGCCTAACTCCCTCACGGAGGATCAATTGCTCAAAGCAACAGAAATCTTTGGCCTCGCGCCTACTCCCTTATGAAGATCAATTGCTCAGGGCAACAAAAATAGAATTTAGAAATAAATTTTATATATTCATATTCTGTTCTTTCATCGTTTCAAGAGAAGGGTTTTATAGACTTCTCATGCCATTACAAGGTAAGTGCAATAATTAGAGTAATAAATGATATAAATTATAAAATATGATAGAATTGCATAGCAAAAATCTTCTTTCCTTCATTTAATTTGACCAAAATGGCAGCAGCAATATATAGTTCCAATTGGAGGCAAAGGACCATAAGCAAAGAAGGAAGCTTTGGGGTGACATCCTTCTTTCTTTCCTTTTGTCAACAAGGTCCATATGGAACGCAAGATCCTTTCCAGAATGGTTGAGGTGCTAATCTTTATTTCATTAAAGCATAGCAGAGACCACCGATTTCATCCTTATAGGGTGCCCAAGGTTGCCAACATTGTAGGTGGCGACATGGAGGGAGAAGAGTGATCCACGTCATTAATCCGAGTGAAGACGGATCCAATGGAGGGAGAAGATTGATTCCACATCATCAATCCTGGTGTAGGCAGATCCAATCCATGTAGAGCTCCAAGGGTAGGATATGAATAAGGTTGGAGAAGATCAGATGGTTGTCCAATACTGCCTAATCTGGGGGGCCTTCTTCTAAATATCTTCAACAAGGTTTCAACAAGAGTAATACACTTCCCTTGAATTATTACAGGACTCAAATAAAATAAAAATGCATGACCTGAACATTGGACTAAACTAAACTTGACTGACTCAGTAACAGACTGGACTCAACCAACTAGGAAAGAAAGAAAAAAATTATGGAACTTCTAGGGTTCAGAGATCCAAATGAAATCTTGTAGTCTTTTTCTCACTCTTGCTCCTGCACCAGGATCGGGTAATGCTGGACCACCCTAGAAGGAAGCTTCACCAATACAGAAAGGAGAAGGAGAAGCTTCAGGAGCAAGTCACTGAGACAGAGAGAAGGGCCTCTCGGCACGCTGAGGTTATAGGTATGCGTCCATTACTTCCCTCCTTCATTTTGGTCTCCACTAGAACTGACCTTTTTTGAAAAATAAGAATGAAGCCAGGGTGGCAGAGAACATGAAGATGCTGACCGAGGAGTTAACCTCATGGCGCCAGCAGTGCTCTGAGCTTCGGCTCCAGGTGGCCAAGGTTGACAATCAAGCGGCTTTGGCAGTGAAAAAGTACAAGAGCTTGAATGAATTCATTGAGGAGAAGCTATCATTTTCTAAGAAGGCCTACTCAATGGCAGCAAAGGAGACGCGGTAGAAGATCGCTCAGCAATACCCGACCTAGTTCTTTCATTCTTAGAAGAATGGTATTGCGTTTCTTCACCAATAGATCCATCGGTCGCATCTCAGTTGTCTGCTAAGGCTGAATTTGAAGAAGGTGCCTTGGACATTGACTATGAAGAGATTCTAGAGGTGGATTCAACTGTAGCCCCACATGCTGCTGAAGAGCTAATCCAGCCTGCTCCAACTCTTTCTGCTTCGGCAGTTCCTCTCGATGAAGATGCAATGCCAATCGAGTCTTGAATTTATTTATTTTTCATTATACCATAGAAAACTCTTTGCTTTTCGGGTGCCATAGCGAACGTGTATTTCTTTAATCCATTAATAAAGTTTTCTTTTTCTTCAGCTGCATGTGCCTTGGCTCCTTGGCTTGCACTTTTCATGTTTGCCACCAAGTGGTCGTTTTCCCAGGATGCCATGCCTTAGTTAGGCTCAACTACTTAGGCTTTACAGAAAAGATGTAAGGGAATTATGGTTGAAAGATTAGGGAGTAAACTCATGGATGTTTTGATTCGACTAAAAGTTCAGAGAGACTATAGGATGGACTCGGTCATGCCAAAGTCCATATCATTTAAATACTCGGCCATGCCGTGGTACAGAGAAGATACATGCTCAACCCCGCTGAGTTCCAAATAACTTTGAGTACTTGAGTGATATGAGATGTATCATGCAAAAGATTAACGTAGAGCAATAATTCAGATTTTAAGGTGCTTTACTTTTCAAAATGAGTAAGAATAAACTAAGGATGAATATGCAAAGAGTAAAGTAACTACTTATAGAACACGATTCACTAAATAATAAAAAAAATAGGATCCTAAGATTGAAAAACTACTATTTAGAACATGCTCTTTCTTCAACAAAATAGAACTTATAAGAAGGGATGGGTCTAATTACCAGACAATGATGGTCTTCCTACTAAAAGATTGGATCATACAACTCCGGGATAGGCATCTAAAAGAAGAAGCTATACTCTTACAGATGTTTCGACTTTTCTTCAGATGGTTCTGAAGGCAAGAAGGACTTCATCTAAGGATTGTAGCACCTTAGTGTCTTGGGGCTGGGATGCTTGGAACAAGTGTTGGAACGGGATTTGTTGGGCCTCTCACCTTCTCCCTCACGGAGTGTCAATGCTCAGGAGCACAGAAAAATAGAAGAAGAAGACTCTTTTTATTAATCATCAATCGTTCTCTACAAAAAGAAGGAAGGGGTTTTTATAATAAACCCTAACCCTTAAATTACATAAAAAAATAAGGGTGCCATATTATTTCCAAATAAGAAGATAGGTGGCATCTTGAAATAAGAAAAGAGATCAGGGGATAGCTTTCCAACTAAGAAGATAGGCAGCATTTTGAAACAAGAAAAAAAGATCAAGGGATAGCTTTTCAAATAAGGAGATAGGCGGCATCTTGAAACAAGGAAAAGAGATAAGGGGATGGTATCGTATTTTGCTTTCCATAAGGGGTGGACGGTAAGTCACTTTCCATAGGGGCTTATTTACTTCCTTTTATGCTAAGATGACTTTATAAAAATCTTGGGATACCCTAATTGAGTAGATGGAGCCTGCTTTGACTAGGATTCTATATGACTACTGAGGTGGCGCACTGAATATAGTCCTTCATGGTCTTGAATCTTCAACTTCTTACATTTTGACTCAATAAATCTTGACTTGACTCAAATAAAATTACTAGACTAATACTTAACTCAAATAAAATTACTGGACTCATACTAATAAAATTGATTACAGGACTTAAAGTCAAACCAACATAAAGTAAGAAATCCATAATGAGCTTAGTAACCTCTGTTTGATCTTGGTGCCCGCACTAATTCTTCGAGATAAAAGGAACTCAATCCTGTCGAGTAAGGATCAATCCGACTCTAGTAATGCTCCAATAGGTATGGGTCAAGACACTGCAGATCCTCTCGAGTGATCCATGAATCCTCATATCTGGTCGACCTTTCCAACGAACTAAATTACGTTGGAAGCCTTTATCCCGGATAGTAATAGCTTGTCATCCAAGATACGCTAAATCCTTTATATGCTTCTAGCTAAATTTATTTGTGGACACTCATGTATGTGTTTGCTCTAAAGAATAGGGTCAGATCCAAATGGCTCACTAGGTATTATCACTAGCTCCCTATACTCAACTAGGTCTGAGATATTGAAGGTTGAACTAATGCCAAATTCAGATGATAACTCGAGTACATAGGCATTAGGTCCAACTTTCTTTATTACTTTGAAGGGTCCAGCTTCACGGGCATGTAACTTTTTCACGGTCCCCAAGGAAATCACTGAGATTTAAGCCTAATCATCACAATCATCCTCAGTAAATTCTTTAACTCTCTTTCAGGAATTAGACATGTTTTTATAAGTATCATTGCTTAAATTAATCTTATTGATAATTTTCTTATGCAGATCTTTAACATGTTGTGCAAATGATTCAGCTGACTCAGAGGCTCGTATTGATAATTTTCTTATGGGCAAAGGGATTATGTCTATGGGTCTATTAGGCTTATAACCATGGACAATATCAAATGGACTTTTGCCTATGATCCTATTAACTGAACCGTTGTAAGCGAATTCGGCTCTAGGTAACAAAAGGTCTTAATTTTAGTGTTTTCACCTATAAAATATCTCAACAAGTTTTTAAGAATTTGGTTCACTACTTCAGTCTGGCCATCAGTTTGAGGGTGGTAGAAGGTAGAAAATTTGAGCTTAGTTCCTAATATGTGCCAGAGAATTTTTCAAAAGTAACTCATGAATTGGACATCCCTAAATCAGACATCCCTATCAAATGCAATGATTTTTGGTAGGCCATGTAACCTAACCACTTCATCTAAGAAATGTTTGGCCACCTTAGAGGCATCAAAGTGGCTCAGTGGGATTCATCCTATAATGTGAAAGATTAGGCAAAGTGGCTCCTGGGGCTATATCTATAGTATGTTGGATGTCCCTTAAAGGTAGTAATTGATCAGGAAGTTCTTCAGAAAATATATTTTGGAACTCTTTCAAAAATTCTACTACCTCTTGAGGGTGTTCTTTTTAGGTTTGATCATGAATTTTTTTAGTAGTTAAGATCCAAACTGATAAAACCTCGTGATCTCACGCTCTAGTTCTTTAGCGTTGATCAAATTTAATTCTGATTTCTTCTCTTTCAGGTTACTAGATTTTCTCTTAATGTGATCCTTAGGTGGAGTTGGGTTTATTACAAGCTTCTTCCCATAATGGTTAAAGGAGCAGGAGTTGGATTGACCATACATGGTAGCATCATGATCATATAATCAAGATCGACCTAAGATGATACTGCTAACTCCCATAGGAAGGACATCAAACCATACCTTTTCTTAATAGGATTATAGTTGGATCATGACTTGGCATCTCAGTTTAATGGGGATGTAAGTTGAGTCTATTCAGGATACCTTATAGGGATTGGGATGGGGAACAATAAATAAACCTAGGGTTTTGACAGCACTGGTTGAGATGGCATTAACATAGCTCCCGCTATCTATGATGATTTTATATACCTTTTCTCCTAACTTCACAAATGTCTATAGGATATGGGTCCTATGCCAATCCTCTTGTTCTTTGGTTTGGGTCAAAATACATCTAACAACTTTCGATAAATCAGATGACTCAATAACTTTCTCAGCTCCTTCATATTTATCCACTAAGTATATATATTCTAGCTTCATACATTTCTCCTTCATGCTCATCATGGATTCAAGATCTTCTTCCTTTAGTTCTCTTATGTGGAGGGATCGGGTTGGGCATTGATTAGCATAGTGTCCAATTTATGACATCTAAAATAAGGAGCATTAGGATTAGGATTTCTCTGAACTTCAGGTAACTTACCCTTATCTTCCTTGCAGGTCAATGGGGTGCTAGGTGTAGGTCGGCTTTGATGCACTTGACTGGACCCTTGTTTTTGATTAGGGGTACCATTCCTAGTGGGTTCAAATCGATGGATTATGGGTCTCCTTTGGAATCATTCATAGTCTCTAGCTATCTGATAAGCATGTTCAAGGTCATGGATTTCTCTTAAGAATAATTCTCTCTGAATGTCCTTACGTAGTCTAGTCCTAAATCTAGATAGGGACACAGCTTCAGATTCATCTATGCTATACCTCATAACATATTCATCAAATTTGGCTGTGTATTCAGATACAGTCTTGCTTCCCTGACTCAACCACTGCCATTGATCTAAAAGTTCGGGTGATAGGATATGGGAAGATACTTTTTTCTAAGCTTAAGTTTCATGGCTCTCCAAGTAGCTATGGGTATGTCTTCCCTTTGCCTAGTTATCCTTTCAACATTCCCCTAGTATAGTCTAGCCTGGCAACTAACCTGAGTTTAGCAAACTTTAACTTTTTCTTTTCAGACATTTCATACAACTCAAAGTACTGGTCCATATCTCCTTCCCAATCAGTGTATACCTTAGGGTTAAGACTGCGATCAAATGTAGGTGCATCGAGTTGTATGTTCCTAAATACTCTTTCCTCCAAATCTACAAAGTCTTGGTGTGGTTGTCTAGGGTTATGTTCAGGGGTAAGATCAAGACGATGGGCTCTTGGATCAAGGAGAGTTGGTCTAGGTGATTCAGGTTCAGTGTGGTTCAATTGATTCTCTTCAAGGGTCTCGATTCACTCTTTCATTTGGTCAAACCTATTGTTTAGTTGTCTAAATTGTTCAGTCATGGTTCTCATTAAAGTTTCAAGATTAGGATTCATAGTGTAACTTGGTTGTGTTTGAGGATGTTGGTAATCGACTCCTGACCTGATGGTCATCCAACACATGAAATTCGTTCTAGGATTTCTAGACCTAGAAGCTCAAGTAGAATGAATCAACTCAAATTACAATCAACTCAACAATTATCCTTTTTACTAGCCAAGTAAGAGGTGGGGTTATGGAAGGCTCTCTCCGCTCTTGCAGGGACCTAATTAGAGAATCAGAAGTCCATTTAATGCGTTTATCATTTGACCCCTAGCCTTAGACACCACTTTCAAGAAATAACTAAAGGATTGAGTGCATCAGTTTCATCACAATACTTGGAACTCAACCAGTGGGTGTCCCTAGCTTTGCTTTAGGTTTCTACTCAATTTTAATTAGGCTTGGGATCGAGATGAGGATGGTTATTTTGGGCCAAGGAAAGGTGATAAAATCCTTTCCTTATCTGAGATAGAGAAATTGCCCTTAAGTAAATTCAGTGATGTATGCATACACATATGAAAACCTAAAGTAAAATATAGATATATATGTATATATTTTATTTTATTTTATTTATTATTATTTTTATTGTAGATCTAAAATAAGAAAAAATTACAGATTTAATGAAGATTAATTAGATGATTATAAAATTTTAGCACTATGCATGAACATATCCCAGGCTCTAATACCAAACCGATGTGGGATGTACCATACAAAAGATTAACGTAGAGCAATGATTCAGATTTTAAGGTGCTTTACTTTTTGAAACGAGTAAGAATAAACTAAGAATGAATATGCAAAGAGTAAAGTAACTACCCGCAGAACATGATTCACTAAGTAATAAAGAAAACAGGATCCTAGGGTTAAGAAACCACTATTTAGAGAATGCTCTTTCTTCAACAAATAGAACTTATAAGAAGAGATGGGTCTAATTACAAGGCAATGATGGTCTTCATCCTAAAAGATTGGATCACACAACTCCCAGGATGGGCACCTGAAAGAAGAAGCTATACTCCCGCGGATGTTTCAGCTTTTCTTCAGATGATTCTGGAGGCAAGGAGGACTTCATCTAAGGATCGTAGCACCTTGGCGTTTTGGGACTGGAATGCTTGAAATAGGTGTTGGAATGGGTATTTGTTGGGCCTCTCACCCTTTCCCTCACGAAGTGTCAATGCTCAGGAGCACAGAAAAATAGAAGAAGAAGACTTTTTTTCATTAATCATCAATCATTCTCTACAAAAAGAAGGGAGGGGTTTTTATAATAAACCATAACCCTTGAATTACATTTAAAAAAAAGAGAAAATAAGGGTGCCATATTGTTTTCAAATAAGAAGATAGGCAGTATCTTAAAACAAGAAAAAGAGATCAGAAAATAGCTTTCCAACTAAGGAGATAGGCGGTATTTTGAAACAAGAGAAAGAGATTAGAGGATAGCTTTCCAAATAAGAAGATAGGTGGCATCTTGAAACAAGGAAAAGAGATCAAAAAATAACGTCATATTCTGCTTTTCATAAGGGGTGGGCGGCAAGTCACCTTCCATAGGGGGCTTATTTGCTTCCTTTTATGCTATGATGACTTTATGAAAATCTTGGGATGCTTCAATTGAGTAGATGGTGCTTACTTTGACTAGGATTCTATGTGGCTACTGAGGTGGCACATTGAATGTGGTCCTTTATGGTCTTGGGTCTTCAACTTCTTACACTTTGACTCAATAAATCTTGACTTGACTCAAATAAAATTACTGGACTCATACTTGATTCAAAAAAAATTACTGGACTCATACTAATAAAACTTGATTATAGGACTTAAAGTCAAACCAACAGAAAGTAAGAAATCATAATGAGCTCAGTAACCTCTATCTGATCCTGGTGCCTGCACCATCAGGCATGCCGAGGTTCGAAGAATACTCGACCATGTCGAGGTTCGAATAATACTCGGCCCTTTTGAGGGAAGATTTCTTATCCCGCATCATGTGCCCCCCATTCCTAGTCCGTTGTTTTCATTCGAGCCTAGGGAATAGGGTCCAGATAGTTCATTCCCACCAACGAAAGTTGAGATCGAGGGGGCACCATTTCTGATACGGTGTGCCATTACTTCATCTCATTAGGTGAGGAGGGTCTTTTCGAGTTTCGACTGAGAGCAACTGACTGGACGACATGTGGCCGAATCAGAGATCAAGGTGCTTAGACAGATGGGCCTCGATTCTCAGGAATTCTCCCTAATAATGTCTTTTGCCCCTCTTCTGATGGCTTTAAAAAGGAGAGGACCGGCGTTGTCCGCAACCACATTCTTCCAAATCTTTGGCATTTTGCCTTCTTGTCTCTTTGCTTTGTTCTCGAATTGAATACTCCTCGCTAAGGAGGCAAGCTGTGGATGTTCTACTTTTGCGCATGCTGAGGAGCCAGAGTTCGGAGCCTTCTTCTATAAAGAATGCCATGAGGTGTGTTGACCCAATTGATGATTTTGATGATTAACAAAACTACTTGAGTATAACTATTGGAGGCTCTAATGATTTTGATTTAGTGTTTCAGATTATTAGACTGTTGAATGATCAAAATCAGGAGTTACATAGTGTTCTGGATCGAATCTAATGTCTAGGTAAGAATTGCAGACATTAGAGTCGACTCCGAGAATCACAGAGCCGACTCCGGAACTGTCACGGACGTTAGAGTCGACTTCGAGAATGTTAGAGTGACTCTCACAGACAAAGCAGAAAGTCAATTTTTCTGGTCCCGACCTAGAGTCGACTCCGGGTAAGTTAGAGTCGACTCCGAAAAAGTTTCTTGTCGACCCCAGAAAAGTCAGAGACGACTCCAGAAATATCGTTTTGAGATGCCTCGAGCTAGAGCCGACTCCAGAAAAGTTAGAGTCGACTCCAACCCACCTGGAACGAAAAATCAAGTTGCCAGATCAGCTCTAACGGTAATATTTCTATTTTACCTTATTTCTAACGGATATATTTTGATACAAGGTACACTCCAACGGATAGTTTTCTTCCAAAAATGGCCTGAAAGAAATCTATAAAAAGGGAAGACTCTCATTCAAAAAAGGGAGAACGAAAAAAAAAAGAGAGAAAGATAGAAAAATCCATTTCAAAAATCCGAGAGCTTGAATCTTAAGAGGAAAACCTTCTAGCTCAAATCCACTCCACTCCAAAAGGCTCAAGAGGAATCCAAAGCATTCAAATCAAAGTCTTGGTGGATTTCCCAACTTGGAGAAAGGAGATTCGTTTCTTGCTTTTCAACTCTTCTCAACTGCTTCAACTGTGAAGAATCGGAGCTGAGGCTTGATTCAATCCAGCAAGGAGAAGAAGAAAAGAAGAAAAGAAGAAAAGCTCAAAAGCCAACCAATCTACAAATCAGGCTTTTCTAAACCTTGTTATTCTTAATTTGTATATTTGCTCATTGAGGAGCTTTGTATTTCAAAAACAATACTTATTTTGTTTGTGCCTAGTTCAATCTGGGGGATTGAACTAGAGGAGGTAGTTTTACCTCGGTTCAAGCTTGGTTAAGCTTGGGTTAGGGTTTTTGTGCTGGTAAGCCCGTGTAAAACCGGCTGGGTTCGTTGTGATCCCGGAAAAACAACAAGTTTGAGTTGTGAGCTTGTAAAACAACTCGGCTGTAATCTAGGAAGATTATAGTGTGGACCCAAGTGAATCTTGGGAGTGGACGTAGGTGTTGGTTGCACCGAACCACTATAAAATATCTTGTGTTTGCCGTGCTCATTTGTCTCTCATCTCTATCTCTCTTATATTCTGTTTGTGCATTTTATAAGTTAATTTCTCTCACTTGCACATCTTGAGTTAATTTGTTTAAAACATTTCAAAAAGTCTTAAATTTTTAAGAACCCAATTCACCCCCCCCTCTTGGGTTGCCATCTGGGCCAACAATTGGTATCAGAGCAAGTGCTCATTTAGATTTGATCTCACGATCAAGAGCTAAAGATCCTTATGGCAACACAAAGTGGTTCATTTTGCTGAAGGTCATTCTACGAATAGACCTCCTTTATTTAATGGAACCAACTATTCATATTGGAAAGCTAGAATGAGAATATTCATTCAAGCTTCTGACTATGAATTGTGGGGAGTAATAATAATGGACCTAGTACCCACACACGTAGTTGATGGCACTATTGTTCCTAAGCCCGAAAGGGATTGGAATGATAATGATAGGAGAATGGCACAATTAAATGCTAAAGCCATTAATATTTTGTATTATTCCTTAGACTCTAATGAATTCAACCGAATCTCAACATGTAATTCCGCAAAAGAAATTTGGGATAGGTTAGAAATACACATGAAGGAACAAACCAAGTAAAAGAATCAAAGATAAATATTTTGGTTCATAAATATGAATTATTTACCATGGAACAAAATGAAACCATCACATGCATGTTCACTAGATTCACTGATATTGTGAATGGTTTGAAAAGTCTTGGAAAAGTATATACTAACTCTGACTTGTTCGCAAAATTCTTAGGTCACTTCCAAGGACTTGGGAAGCCAAAGTGACAGCAATCCAAGAAGCCAAAGACCTCAACATCCTACCTTGGAGGAGCTTCTTGGATCGCTAATGACCCATGAGCTTCAATGAAGCAACATGTCAATGAGGATGAGTCAAGAAAGAAGAAGACCATGCCCTCAAGGCTGCAAAAGTTGAAGATAGCAGCAGCGATGATGAAGATGATGATGATGATGAGACAGCCCTCCTTGCAAGGAAATTCAAGAAGTTTATGAAAGAAGGAGGCCCTTCCACAAGAAGAATTTGGATCAAAAATGGAAGGAAAAAAAGAAAAGATAAAAAAGGAAAAGGACAAGGACAAAGAGAAAGAGCCCTTAGTATGTTATGAATGTAAAAACCAGGGCATTTTAGATATGACTGTCCTTTACTTAAGAAGGCCTATAAGAAAAAGAAAGGCCTACATGGCAACTTGGACTGACAGTGAAGAGTCTTCTTCCGAAGAAGAAGAACAAAAGAAGTTGCAAATGTTTGCTTCATGGCGGACGACAATGAAGAGGTAAGTACCGAAACCCCCGATGATGAATTTACTTTTGATGAAATGTTTGAAGCTTTAATGAATTGATGATTGATTTCAAGGCTTTGAAAAAGAAACAAATCTTTGAAAACTGAAAACTTAAATTTAATTAAAGAGAAAAATGAATTAAATCTTGTAGTTAAAGATTTAAAAGAAACAATTCTTAATGAAAAAATGATTCTGCTCATAAGATTGATTTGATTAAATCTGAGAATGAAAATCTAATTAAAGAGAAAGAATCAATCTCTAATGAAAATGATTTTTTAAAGAAAGATGTTAAAAAGTATAAAGACATTGTTGAGAAATTTACTCTAAGCTCAACTAAACTAAATGATTTTAGATAGTCAAAAAGCAGTTTTTGACAAAGCAGGTTTAGGGTATAACACATTTAGAAAACAAAAATTATTGAAAAATATTTTTGTAAAAGCTAACCAAAGTAATATTACTTGTTTTAAATGTAATCAAAAAGGACATAAATCTTTTGAATGCAAAACAATAAGTAATAATGAAAAATTAAACACTAAAGGAAAGAAAATTTGGGTTCCGAAAGGAACAATTTTTATTGCTACTAACCATGAAGGACCCAAGAAAGCTTGGGTACCTAAACATAAAGTTTAAATTATGTTGCAGGAATGTCTTGTAGCCAAAAGATCAAAAAGAAAGTGGTACCTTGATAGTGGCTGCTCAAGACATATGACGGGTGACAAAGATGAATTCATCACCCTGGAAGAAAAGAAAGGTGGAGTTGTTACGTTTGGCGATAACGGTAAAGGTCAAATTATGGGCCTTGGTAAAGTTCGTATAACTCCATCTACATTTATTGATAATGTACTTTATGTTGATGGTTTGAAGCATAATCTAATTAGTATAAGCCAATTATGTGATAAAACTTTAATGTTTCATTTAAATCTTCTATATGCACTGTAACTAATTCATTGATAATAGCATTGTATTTACTGGTTATAGACATGGCAATGTTTACTTGGTTGATCTAGAAAATTATCTTTGAATGATCATTGCTTGATTGCTGACAATGCTAATATAAATGAAATTGGTTGGTTGTGGCATCGTAGATTAGGTCATGCAAGCACACACCTTATTTCAAAATTAATTAAAATGGATTTAGTTAAAGGTTTACCTAAACTAGATTTTGAAAATAACAAAATATGTGATGCATGTCAATTTGGAAAACAAACAAGAAGTTCTTTCAAATCTAAAAACATTGTTTCAACTTCTAGGCCATTAGAGCTACTTCACATGGACCTTTTTGGACCAACTAGAACCACAAGTCTAGGAGGAAAGAAATATGGTCTTGTGATAGTAGATGATTACTCTAGATTCACTTGGGTAATGTTTTTAGCTCACAAAGATGAGACTTTCTCGATATTCTGAAATTCTTCAAGAAAGTAACAAATGAGAAAAACACTACCATAGTGTCTCTAAGAAGTGATCATGGAACTGAATTTGAAAATCACTTATTTGAAAGTTTTTGCAATGAAAATGGAATTAATCATAATTTTTCTGCACCTAGGACCCCACAACAAAATGGTGTAGTTGAAAGAAAAATAGGACTCTAGAAGACATGGCCCGTACCATGCTATGTGAAAGTAAACTCCCGAAATACTTTTGGGCGGAAGCTATTAACACAGCATGTTACATCTTAAATAGAGCCCTAATAAGACCAATCTTAAAGAAAACACCTTATGAATTATGGCATAAAGAAAACCAAACATTAAATATTTTCATGCATTTGGTTGTAAATGTTTTATTCATAATAATGGTAAAAACAACTTAGGTAAATTTGATGCAAAATCTGATGAAGGAATATTCTTAGGTTATTCAACAACTAGTAAAGCATATAGAGTGTTCAATAAAAGAAGCCTAATTGTTGAAGAATCTATTCATGTAATTTTTGATGAATCTTTAGCATCAAGTTCCAAAAAGATTGATGATGAGGAAGATACAAACATTCTCGAAAACAATCTTGAAAAACTTAATATGATGTATCTTCAGATCATGAACAAGAAGCTAAAGATAATGATTCACCTAAGGATGATGATACTAACGCTAATCATAATGATGTAGATCTACCAAGAGATTGGAGATATGCTTATAGTCATCCAAGGAATTGATTATAGGTGATCCATCTCAAGGAATAAGAACTAGATCATATGAGAAATATTAGTAATCATCTTGCATTTGTCTCTCAAATTGAACCTAAAACTATTGAAGAAGCTGAAAAAGATAATAATTGGATGTTAGCTATGCAAGAAGAATTAAACCAATTCACTAGAAATAATGTATGGACATTAGTGGAAAGACCTAAAAATCATTCAGTAATAGGATCAAAATGGGTTTTTAGAAATAAACTAGATGAAAATGGCATAGTAATTAGAAACAAAGCTAGATTAGTTGCAAAAGGATATAATCAAGAAGAAGGTATTGATTTTGATGAAACCTTTGCACCTGTAGCTAGATTAGAAGCCATTAGCTATTACTTGCATTTGCATGTCATATGAATTTTAACTTATTTCAAATGGATGTTAAAAGCATTTTTAAATGGATTAATAAATGAAGAAGTTTATTGAACAACCACCAGGTTTTGAAGATCATGAATTTTCAAATCACGTTTTTAAATTGCACAAAGCTTTATATGGTTTGAAACAAGCACCTAGAGCTTGGTATGATAGGCTAAGTAAATTTTTAATTGAAAATGATTTCACAAGAGGAAATGTTGATAAAACATTATTTTTGAAAAGAAAAGTAAAGATTTACTTGTAGTACAAATATATGTTGATGACATTGTTTTTGGTGCTACTAACGATTCTCTATGTCAAGAATTTGCCAAGTTAATGCAGGGAGAATTTGAAATGAGCATGATGGGAGAACTCAATTTCTTCCTTGGACTCCAAATCAAACAAAGCAAAGAGGGAATCTTTATCAACCAAACAAAGTACACAAGAGAAATTCTAAAGAAGTTTGGTATGGAATCAATTAAACCCCTCGGAACACCAATGAGTCCTTCATGCAAGCTGGACAAAGATGAAGAAGGTAAGAAGGTTGATCAAAATATTATCGAGGTATAATCGGATCCCTACTTTATTTAACTGCAAGTAGACCAGACATTATGTTTGCTGTTTGCTTATGTGCTAGATTTCAGTCAGAACCTAAAGAATCACATTTAATTGCTGTTAAAAGAATACTAAGATACTTAAGTGGAACAAAAAATGTAGGTTTATGGTATTCTAGAGACTCCACATTAAATCTGATTGCATACACTGATTCTGATTATGCTGGATGCAAGTTAGATAGAAAAAGCACAAGTGGTGCATGCCAATTTTTAGGAAGTAACTTAATCTCATGGTTTAGCAAAAAGCAAAATTCGGTTGCATTATCTACTGCGGAAGCAGAATATGTTGCAGCTGGAAGTTGCTGTGCTCAAATCCTATGGATTAAGAGACAACTTGAAGACTATGGTATCACACTTGATAAGACACCTATAAGATGTGATAATACAAGTGCAATAAATCTAACTAAAAATCCAATTCAACATTCAAGAACAAAGCATATTGAAATAAGATATCACTTTATAAGAGAACATGTAGCCAATAATGAAATTTGTCTTGATTATGTGAATACTGAAGAACAACTAGCAGATATATTAACAAAACCCTTAAGTGAAGAGAGATTTTGTTATCTTAGAGGAGAATTAGGAGTTTGTGATCCTTTGGAATAGTTTTCTGAAACTCTTAAGGACATCTATCTAGATTTCATCATTTTCTTGAAAAATCTTGATATTTCAATAAGGAAATCTATCTAGATCTTGATTCATTGTTTCCCCAATTGCTAAGGAACATTAATCTATAATTTGATGATTAATTTGAATAGTTTCAAATCCTTGAAACTTAATTTTTTATCTCTGAAACTGTTAGAGTCGACTCTGACAGTTTGTGGAGTCGACACCTGAGTTTTTGATGTTCTGTCTAAGCGATTAGAGCCGACTCTGGCTTTTGTGGAGCCGACTCTAATACGAGCGCTGACAGATTTTCTGGTTCGGAGCCGACACCCAGTTTTCGGGAGTCGACTCTAAGTCGAGCTAGGTCAAAAATAAAAAGGCGGAGTCGACCCCCAATCATTCCATTCGTCTCCAAAACCTAACCAAAAAGCTCCAAAGCCTTTCCAACTTCCCCAATCTACTCAAAACCCTTGATTAATCCTCCAATCTTCTCAATGGCACCTAAGAGGCGCGGATTCGTCGGTGGAGCATCCGTTCCAACGAAGAGACGCACTGTTCGGAGGCAACCCTCGCCTTCTTCCTCTTCGGCCACTCAAGAGGATTCACCTCCTTCACCATCTTCACCCAAGGTTGATCATTTAGCCGGTAAGACCATTACCACTGGGAGAAAGGTGAATTTTGATTTCTTTGAGTCGGAAGGTTTTTCTATTGGAAGAAATTTGAAGGAAATGGGATGGGAAAAAATTGTTCACTTGATATACCCACATATCCAGCCTTAGTAAGAGAGTTTTACAACGGTTTAAGCAGAGGAGAAGGTGGATTAATAAGTATAGTAAGAGGAACAAGAGTGACAATAACCTCTGAGATTCTTGGAAACTTATTGGAAATGCCCACAATCGGATTAATGGAATATCAACATGAGGATAGAAGTGGAGCATTGACAAGAATGCTAGGAGAGATGTGACTGAGTTTGAAGAAATCTTTGCAAATCAATTGAATCTAGAACTCAGATTACTACATAATATCTGTGGAAGAATCTTATTTCCAAAAATTGGTAGATTCGAGTATGTCTCGGAGCGAGACGTTCTGTTGATGGATTGTATAATTACTGGAAGGCCAGTCAATTTAGCTGGCATGATGATTGGATACATGGCAGAGGCAGCTACAAAGAAAGATCAACACTGCCATACGGTATGATTCTGACACTTATCTTTAGAAGCCAAGGTGTGCTCATTATGGAGAATGAACCTTTAAGAAAATTGAGACACACTGATTATTATAGCATATCTACTATTCATCGGATGGGCTTCAAGAAATTGAATGGTGTTTGGATGAAAGGAGGAAGAGAGGAAAGAGCAGAAAGAGATAGAGCAGAAGAAACCAGAGTAGAAGACATCCCAGGACCATCACTGAGGGACCATCTGTCCCTGATCCATCTATTGCGGGACCTTCTTCAGCTGGACCTTCAGAGGCCGGACCTAGTACTATTCCCTCACCTCCACATCAGCCTATAACAAATTCTGGGAGATTCTCTGATGAACAAATTGATCAGTTAAGAGGTTTACTTGCTGAGTATGATAGTCAGAGATCTCAAGAAATTTCAATTAAAAGAAGACTTTAATCAGTTGAAGAAGAATTTAATTCGAGACTGGACATGATCTCCTTTACCTTAAGCAATTCTGTTGAATCCTTTGGGCTGATCTTCACAAAATCTTCGAAAGGATGGAAGGCATTGCTGATGGGTCAGGATCTTATGTTCATGCAACGGGTCAATTGAAGAAGGACATTGACCTTGCAGTCTCTCAAATCGAAGCTTGCCTTGAAAACTTTAAGAAATCACAAAAGGATGATGTAATGGAAATCATAGGTCATTTGAAGAAAATTGTATTCAAACATATCTGACCTTGATTTTGATTTTGATAGTTTGTACTTAGGAAGTTTTTGAATATCTAATGTATTTCATTTTGAAATGTATATGAATCAACTAATGTAATGGTTCTTGCTTATGAAATGCAATTTCACATTTTCAAATATTGATTGCTTGGATCCTATGCTTTATTGAGTCTACAAATTTTTTTAATACTTTCTTTATCTAATACTCTCCTTATTGCTGATAACAAAAAAGGGGAGAGATGGTTGAGATGATTGAATATGACTTGTGAGATATGCAAAGAAAGATTGAATATGAATATTGAATATGAATAAAAGACTTGAAAATTTTAATGAAGGGAGAGATGGTTGTATATGCATAAAGAAAGAAAGAAAGGGGGAGAAATAATTGTTTATGCAAAATGACTTGAAATGTTAATCAGTTAAAATTTGATGCTTATATATAGGGGGAGCTATTCAATGCAGGGGGAGCTTAACAAAAAGCTCAATTGCAATTTTATGCACATTAAGATTAAATATTCATAATTGATGGATTATATTGAACTCATGCACAATTTTAAAAGTTTACTTTGAATATTGGCATCAAATCCTTCATTTAAAATGTTTAAGTTTCAAAATGACTATAATCTTTAGTTTGAATGAATTTTTGAATGCATATACTCAAAGTTTTTGTTATCATCAAAAAGGGGGAGATTGTTGACCCAATTGATGATTTTGATGATTAACAAAACTATTTGAGTATAACTATTGGAGGCTCTAATGATTTTGATTTAGTGTTTCAGATTATAAGACTATTGAATGATCAAAATCAGGAGTTACATAGTGTTCTGGATCGAATCTAATGTCTAGGTAAGAATTGCAGACATTAGAGTCGACTCCGAGAATCACAGAGCCGACTCCGGAACTGGCACGGACGTTAGAGTCGACTCCGAGACTGTTAGAGTCGACTCTCACAGAGAAGCAGAAAGTCGATTTTTCTGGCCCCGACCTAGAGTCGACTCCGGGTAAGTTAGAGTCGACTCCGGAAAAGTTTCTTGTCGACCCCAGAAAAGTCAGAGACGACTCCAGAAATATCGTTTTGAGATGCCTCGAGCTAGAGCCGACTCCAGAAAAGTTAGAGTCGACTCCAACCCACCTGGAACGAAAAATCAAGTTGCCAGATCAGCTCTAACGGTAATATTTCTATTTTACCTTATTTCTAACGGATATATTTTGATACAAGGTACACTCCAACGGATAGTTTTCTTCCAAAAATGGTGAAAGAAATCTATAAAAAGGGAAGACTCTCATTCAAAAAAAGAACGAAAAAAAAGGGAAAAAAAAAGAGAAAATCTGAGATAGAAAATCCCATTTCAAAAATCCGAGAGCTTGAATCTTAAGAGGAAAACCTTCTAGCTCAAATCCACTCCACTCCAAAAGGCTCAAGAGGAATCCAAAGCATTCAAATCAAAGTCTTGGTGGATTTCCCAACTTGGAGAAAGGAGATTCGTTTCTTGCTTTTCAACTCTTCTCAACTGCTTCAACTGTGAAGAATCGGAGCTGAGGCTTGATTCAATCCAGCAAGGAGAAGAAGAAAAGAAGAAAAGAAGAAAAGCTCAAAAGCCAACCAATCTACAAATCAGGCTTTTCTAAACCTTGTTATTCTTAATTTGTATATTTGCTCATTGAGGAGCTTTGTATTTCAAAAACAATACTTATTTTTTATGCCTAGTTCAATCTGGGGGATTGAACTAGAGGAGGTAGTTTTACCTCGGTTCAAGCTTGGTTAAGCTTGGGTTAGGGTTTTTGTGCTGGTGAGCCCGTGAAAACCGGCTGGGTTCGTTGTGATCCCGGAAAAACAACAAGTTTGAGTTGTGAGCTTGTAAAACAACTCGGCTGTAATCTAGGGAGATTATAGTGTGGACCCAAGTGAATCTTGGGAGTGGACGTAGGTGTTGGATACACCGAACCACTATAAAATCTTTGTGTTTGCCGTGCTCATTTGTCTCTCATTCTATCTCTCTTATTTCTGTTTGTGCATTTATAAGTTAATTTCTCTCACTTGCACATCTTGAGTTAATTTGTTTAAAACATTTCAAAAAGTCTTAAATTTTTAAGAACCCAATTCACCCCCCCCCCCCCCTCTTGGGTTGCCATCTGGGCCAACAAGGTGGGCGTTCACCCTTCACTTGGCAATTAAGGGGATGATGGAATTCTATGACATCCCCTTCTCCTGGTGGTGTCACTGGGTAGTTAACACTACGTTGTAGGCTTCACCTTTGTGCACAAGTTTGTGGGGACGCCAACGATGACATCTTTGTTCAGGGAGGGACTAACTGTGAGGAGCCTAATGGGGCTCTGCCCATGTCGACATTGGAAATTGAAGATCTCGTGGTCCTCTTCAGCATCCAGTTCAAATCCTGGACCATAGATGAGGGAACCGCTGAAGAGAAAACTGAGCAGGAAAGGCAAGGGACGGTTTTGCCTGGTCTTGCTGAGCCATAAGTGAAAGAAAATCAAGGTCGGCTCCAAACCTCCTTCACCGACAGAGAAGATTGGAGAGTGTAGAAGAGGATACTCTTGTAATTCTTTTGTATTAAGAACTTCAATGAATGAAAATTCATTATACAAAATGTGCCTTTTGCTAAATGACTTTTGCTCTATCACTTCCTTAGCTTCTTAGGTGTCATCGAAAGCTATATATGAGTGCCCCAACAAAGAGTTTCGGAGAGAGCTAATAGATGTCTCTACTTGACTGAAGGTTCAGGGCAATAGGAAGCACTTGGCTTTGCTAAGGTCCAGAGATACGACGAAATAGGGACTTAGCCCTTTTCAAGATTCATAGATAGAGCAAAGTAGTTTCTAACTTGGTCCCATCGATGTTCGGATATAAGCTTAACCCTGCTGAGGTACGAAGGATAGAATATATTTTACTTGGCACTACTAAGGTACAAAAAAACCACTCGACTCAACCGAGGCATGAGATAGCTCGATTCTATCAAGGTATAAAGAATAGTGCATATTTACTTGGCTGACCAAGATACGGAGAAATCGCTCGGTCCAACCAAGGTACGAAGAAATCGCTTAGCCCAGCCGAGATACTGAGATTGCTTAGCCTTGCCGAGGTATGAAGAATTGAGCATGTTTTACTTAGCATAGCTAAGGTACAGAGAAATTGCTTGATCCAGCCGAGGTATGGAGATAGTGCATGATTTACTTGGCATGACTAAGGTACGAAGAAATTGCTTGGACCAACCGAGGTACAAAGAAATTGCTCGGCCCAGTCGAGGTACGAAGATTGGACCCATCGGGTCAATAACCGGGAGAAAACCTATTCCTCACCAATGTATTGAAGAAGATGGTCATTTGGAGAAAAGACCTTCACATATGAAAAAGTTTATTACAATGAGCAAAATGATTCAAGAATACTTTACTGATGATATATCCAAAGATTGTTTGAGTTCCATGTTCTGGGAATGGATTTTCTGTTGAGGTCCTGAAGCCGGTAGGTGCTGGGCCTGATGACCTCTGTCACTTGGTATGGACCTTCTCAGTTTGGTGTTAGCTTACCTTGTTCCATTGGTTTAGAGATCAAGGCTTTGTGAAGCACCAGATCACCAAAAAGGAAAAGCTTCCCCTTCACTCGTGAGGAATAGTACTGGGCCACACATTGCTGATACACGACCATCCTGATATGGGCTTTCTTCCTGACTTCTTCAATTAGGTCGAGGTTGATCCATAGTTGTTTGTCATTCATTTCCTTAGAGTAGCTTTTGACTCTGGGCAAAGGTAGGCCTTATCTCAACTGGGATGACAGTTTGGTGCTGAAGGCCATCTTGAACGGAGTTTCTCCTATTGGAATTCTTTGAGTTGTCCAGTAGGCCTAAAGGACATGATGAAGATCATCGTCCATCTGCCATGTGCTCTATTTAATCGAGCCTTTACTCCTTGCAGTAGGGTTTGGTTTGCTACCTCTGCTTTTCCATTGGTTTGGAGATGTCCTACCAAAGTTAGCCAATGGTTGATGCCATGGTTCTCGCAAAACTCTCTGAACCTCGGATTATTAAATTGCTGGCCATTGTCGGTAATGATTGTATGTGGAAGGCTGAATCGGCAGATAATGGATTGCTAGATAAAGATTTGGCTTGAGCCTCGGTAATTTAGGCAACTGCTTCGGCTTCAATCCACTTTGTGAAGTAGTCGATGGCAACGAACAAAAATTTTCTCTACCTTGTGGTGGGGGGAAATGGACCAAAGATTTCCATCCCCCATTTTGCAAAGGGCTTGGCGATTGTGATGGGTGTTAGAGATGCTGACATAAGTCTTTGGATGTTTGAATGATGTTGGCACGAGTCGCAGACTCGGACAAGGTTATCCGAATCTTTCATCATAGTGGGCTAGTAGTATCCTTGCCTGAGGACTTTGTGGCAGAGAGCTCGGCTTCCTATATGATTGTCGCATATACCTTCATGGACCTCTCACAGAGCATGGTCAACTTTTGATGGTCCGAGGCACTTGAGCATCGGCATGGAGAAGGAGCGTTTGTAGAGTTGTCCACTATGCAGAACATAGTGGAAGGACCGCATCTTTAGCTTTCTAGCTTCCCTTCTGTCCGTAGGGAGGGTTCCATCCCTAAGATATGCCAGAATGGGGTTGACCTATGATGGCTCGGATTTGAGCTGTATCATGGCATGTCCACTATACTGGGCCTTTCTAGAAATTTGAGATGAAATTTCTGCTCCAGATCCATGGAGTCGATAGTGGCTAGCTTAGATAGAAGGTCTGCCCGAGCATTTTTTGCTCTTGGAACCTGAATAACCTCAAGCTCAGAGAAGTCATATGATAGCTCACGTACATTCTGCAAGTAATGGATCATATTCGGCTCTCAGGCTTTGAATTCTCCATGTATGTATCCGGCAACCAACTGAGAGTCGA
Source organism: Calamus simplicifolius (assembly GCA_900491605.1). NCBI lineage: Eukaryota > Viridiplantae > Streptophyta > Magnoliopsida > Arecales > Arecaceae > Calamus > Calamus simplicifolius. Next base: position 74,555 of record UESW01001885.1, read on the forward strand.
TGTAGATATCTAATTTCTTGACTTTTAGACTCAGTGCAATGCGGAGCCCAATGAGCAAAACTTCATACTTGGCCTCATTGTTGGAGGCCAGGAAGGTGAAGCGAATGGCATACTCAAACATGATTCCTTCTGGGTTGGTGAGGACCAAGCCTGCACCAGAACAAGACGCACTGGAGGACCCATCTACATGCAATAGCCACCTGGCTTTGGTCTTCTCTTGCTCAGAATTTTTCATTGTCGATCCATCCTCCGAGATTGTGCACTTGAGGAGAAAGTCCACCATAATTTACACTTTGATGACAAGGCAAGGTTAGTAGTGCACATCATGCTCGCTTGGCTCTACCGTCCACTTAGCCATTCTTTCCGATACTTCGGGGAGGTGAAGAATCGTCTTGATCGGCTGATCGATGAGGACTGTGATAGAGTGCACTTGGAAGTAAGGTCGCAACTTCCATACAAATGTCACCAATGCTAGCACCATCTTTTTGATCTAGGTGTACCCGGTCTCGGCATCCCGAAGTAGCTTGTTGATGTAGTAAACCAGCTTCTGGATTTTGTTCTCCTTTCAAACCAATATAGAGCCAACAACATTCTTCGAGATAGCCAAATACAAATATAGGAGCTCCCCGAGCTTTGAGCTACTAAGAAGTAGGGGCGAGCTGAGATGCCTTTTGAGATCCTCGAAGGACTTCTGACAGTTGGGGGTCCATTGAAAGTTCTTTGCTAAGCGAAGTGCCTTAAAGAAGGGTAAGCACTTCTTGGTGGATTGAATGACGAAGCGACTAAGGGTTGCTATTCGTCCTGTAAGACGTTGAACTTCTTTGACCAACTTAAGGGATGCCATCTCTTGAAAAGTTTGGATCTTCTGAGGGTTTGCCTCGATGCCCCTCTGGGAGACCATGAAGCCTAAGAATTTTTTGAAGCTTACTCCGAAGGCACACTTAGTCGGGTTTAGCTTCATTAGATATCTCCTAAGGATGGCGAAATTTTCTATTGGGTCAAAAATGTGCTGGGATGCCTTTCTATTTTTCATTAGCATATCATCGACTTAGACTTCCATATGTTGGCCTATCTGATCTTTGAAGACTTTATTGACTAGCCTATAATAGGTTGCTTCGACGTTCTTTAGTTCGAACGACATAACTAGGTAGCAGTAAGTACCTTTATCAATAATAAAGGCGGTCTTTTCTTCATCTTCGGAGGCCATCTGTATCTGGTCGGTAGGCATCCATGAAGGTCAACATTTGGGGGCCGAAGGTAGAGTCCACTAGCTAGTCAATCCTTGGCAAAGAAAAGCTATCCTTCAGATATGCCTTATTGAGGTTTGTGAAGTCGATACAGATTCATCATTTGTCGTTCGCATTCTTTACCACGATGACATTCACCAACCAACTTGGATAATTTACCTCTCGGATGAAGCTTGCTTTGAGAAGCTTATCAACTTCTTCCTAAATCATCTTTTGGCATTCAGGGGCAAAGCTTCTCTTTTTCTGCTTGATCAGTCTGAATGTTTCATCCACATTGAGACGATGGACGAGAACATCCGAACTAATCCCTGGCATGTCAAAGGTGAACCAGGTAAATACATTGGCATTCTTTCGTAGGAAGTCAATCGGGTCCTGCCAAGGCTTTTCTTTCAATTTTGACCCAATCCGGATAGTTCGGTCGGGCCGAGCTTTCTCGAGTGGAACTTCTTCGGGCTCCTCGACGAGTTCTCCTCTTTTCTTGGCAAGGTCTTCCCGAGCATGAAGACCATCAACTTTTGGCCTCCAAGACTAAAGGTTGGTGATAAAATAATATCTTTCAGCAGCTTGATTTCCTCGGATAGTCACAAACACCCCATTCTGTGGGGAATTTCATAGCAAGGTAAGGGATGGAGAATACTGCCCCGAGGGACATCTGCCCGGGTCCACCGAGGATAGCATTATATGGTGATGAAAGTTTGGTCACTAGAAAATCCATGTAGACAGTTGTTGTGTAGGGCCATTCATCTGCCCGAACTATTAGAGTAATTACTCCTTCTGGTATGATGACATCTCTAGTGAACCCCATCAAGTTGGAGTCTACTGCTTGAAGATCTTTCATTTTCAATCCCATTTTCACAAAGGCATCGAAATAAAGAACGTTGATAGAACTTTCACTATCAACAAGAACCCGACGTAAATCATAGTTTTTCATCATAGGGGTATTGTATCCCCTGAAGATCATTTTTCGAGAATGCGAGCTCCTCATATCTAACTTTTTTGGATGGGTTCTCTTCATCCGACCTACTTGTTGGCCCAGATGATAACCCAAAAGGGAGGTTGAATTGGGTTTCAAAAATTTAAAACTACTTTTCAAAAATAATTCACAAGAATGATGCTGTGAAAAGATATATGTGCAGTGCAAGATAAGCTAAGCAGGATATGAAAGATAGAGTGGAGAGATAGGAGACGAGCACAACAAACACAAAGATTTTATAGTGGTCCGGTGTTAACTACATCTATGTTCACTCCTAAAGATCTCTTGGGTATCACTATAATCACTCTGATTACAAAGAAGTTATTTTGCCAGCTCACAACTCAAACTTATTATTTTACCTCAGGCTACGAACCCAGTTGATTTTCGTAGGATCACCAGCATAAAACCTTTTACAAGCCTTCTTAGCTTGCATGAGGCTAAATTGCTCTCTTGATTCAATTTTCTGGTTGAATCAACTTAAAAAAATAATAAAGAGTTGAAATACAACAAGAGTATAGCCCCAAAATGAGCAAATATAATAATATAATTAAATAGAAATAGAATAAGCCTGATTAGAAGATTTCGAAGTTGGACTTTTCTTCTTTTCTTCTTTTGATCTTTCTTAAGATGGAACTTGAAGCTTTTGGAAGATTCCTGATTTGAAGCTTGAATTAGATCTAGGGCTTTCTTCTTTTCCCTTTGATTTAATGGAAATCCCTCAAAATTTACTTCAGATGTTTGGGATTTTCCTTGACCTCTGTTTTCACTCTAGGGCTTTTGAAATTTTGAACTTTCCCTCTTGATTTCTCTTTTTCTTTTCTCTTTTCATTTTTTTTGAATCAACTTGGCATCTTACTTATAATCATCTTCCAAATCCACTTTCAGGAGAAAATTAGCCGTTGTTAGTAGTTGGAAGAGTGTTTAGCATGAATAGAAAAAGAGCCGTTGAAGACCATTGAGAAAATGCCAGGTTCTGGAGCCATCTTTGATAGTTCTGGAGTCAGCTCCTAACAGGCTCGAGTCGACTCGAATAGGTCACGAGTTGGCTTGAATGCGAGATATCCAAAAAGTTGATTATCTGTCCGTAGAGAGGTTGACTCTTGCTTTTCTAGGAGTTGGCTCGAATTTATTAGGAGTTGACTCAAACATCTTCGGAAGTCGACTTGAGCTGGATGCCAAAATTGCAGCTCTTTATATAACTGATCGGGTCAACTCGAGCTTCTGTAAGAGTCGACTCGAGCTCGTTGCAAAAATGCAGTCTCTCTATCTCTCTGACCGAATCGACTTGCCCTCTATTGGAGTCAACTCGAAAGCATGCCAAAAGTGTCAAGGCATGCCAGAACGTGCCATAGTCAACTCCTTAACTGTGTGAGTCAACTCTAAGTGCTGAAACTGATATTTAAAGCAAGACTAAAGTCCAAGCTCGATTTAATTTGCAATTTTGATTGATTAAAGATTTGGATTTCTAAAACACTTAATCAAAATCATTAGTAGCATAAGAAATATACTCATATGATTTTTGTTATTCATCAAAATTAATATTTGGGTCAACACTAGTCTTAGATGGGCCAACCATAGCTATCATGTTGACATTGCCCACCACTAGTGGGTTCGATGAAGGTTATTAGCGAAGCTCGGGTGGATACTCTGCTCTGACTTCCTCCTCTAGGGGTCCCTTATATCGCTCAAGCCTTCCTCGGTAGATGAGCTGCTCGATCTCTTATCTAAGCTGCCAACATTCCTCAGTATCATGGCCGTAGTCACTATAATACTGGCTGTACTTGATCATATCCTTCCAGGCCAGGTTTCCTCGGAGGGGCTTTGGCCGAGGGAGTTGATGCTCGATTTTCATCAGGATTTGAGCCCTCGGTACAATAAATGAAGCAAATTGGTTGAATTTCCATGCTGGGCTTCTAGAGCGCTACCTTGGTGATGGAGCCCTTTGACAGCAGGGCGAGCTTGCAGGGTGAGCCGGTCAACTCTTATCCGAACTTTATCTTTCTTTTTTCTTTGATTGTTCTGCTCGTGCCAATCTTCTAGACTCTTCAACCCTCGTATATTTATCCACCAAGGTCATCATATCAGAGAGGCTTCTGGGATAATTTACCTCAATTGTTAGGTAGAAGTTTTTCTCCTTTGATACTCCACCTACTAGGGCAAACATGGCCACCTCATGATTGAGGTGGTCAACTTCCAGCATGACCGAGTTGAAATGGCCTAAGAAACTCTTTAAAGACTCTCCCTCTCACTGCTTTATTTCTGAGAGGGAGTTCAATCTTCATCGGTAGCGATGGTTGCTAACAAACTAGTTGGTGAAGGAACGACCCAGTTCGTCGAAAGAATTAATTGAGTTCGGCTTTAAGGTGCCGAACTATACTCTAGCAGATCGTCAAAGAGTCCAGGGGAAGGCCCGACATAGGATCGCATCCGAGGCTCCGTAGAATAACATAATGGACCAAAAGCTGCTCAGGTGATCATTCGGATCGGTGGTTCCGTTATATGGCTCAATAGCGAAAAGTTTGATATGCGACAGGACCACCTCCTTCATGATTCTATTAGTGAAGGGTGGGCCCTGTTCCACCCATGGCTCCGGATGAGATGCGTGCTTAACAACGTCTAATTCCAAGCGCATATCCTGGATCTTTCACTTGATCACCTCGTTCTAGACAGTCAGAGAGGCTAGGTGGGGAGATTGTGGTCTTGGCGTTGAGTCGTGGTGAGAAAAAATCAGGGACAAGGAGCAGGCTCAGCGGGGCCAAGGGAAACTCATGTCTCCAATTTTTGATAGAATGGGCTCCGCTTCCTCCTCGCAACTAGGCTGTTGTAGGAGGCTCGTGGCCTCAACTGGTTGGATGGAGGAGATATTAGTTAGTGCAGCTACTTTGCCGAGATGTTGTTGATTAGGCATAGCTGGGGGAAAGATTCTATGGAGGCTTTGCACCAACTATGCCAATGCTTGAACTTATTGGACCAATGTGCCGAATTAGTCCTGTATAATGGGGGACATGAGCAATGATGGAACTACAGGCTGGGGCGGTTGTAAGGACATCGTATTTTGCATGGGATTAGGCCTTTGTAAGGTGGCCTAGTCCGAAGCATCTACGGTTACCCTTTTGCGGTTCGCTATCGAGGATGTGTCTTTCTTGTTTGAACCTTTTTATCCAGATTTTTAAGTTTTTAGGGACTTGGGGCTCTTTTTCTAGTGTCAATCTATTGCTACATATTTTCGTTCTTTGGCTTGGGATCGAAGTGGCAACTCACGTCAGGATCTGGATGGCGTTCTTCTGTCCTAGCGGACCTACAAAATAGTCCTTGTGCAGGGATTAAGGTGGATGGTCCCTGCGGAAGAGCCCCCGATGCCCAAGTTAATGGAAACCTTTTGGCCACAGATAAGGTAAAGAAGGTTGTTTAAAGAAGGACATTCCAGAGTAGGTCTCTGAAGAGCAATGGCGTTGGTAAGGGTTTTTCTGTGTGCTTAGTTGAGGGGTCTTAGGACCTGATATTTATACGCTGCCGAGATGGTAAGTTGTTACCTGATTCCTCAGGCGCAGTTATGAAAATTAGTAGCTGATAAGGCTAATTGATGTATACATTTTTGAAGGATATAAGATCCCATTTATCATGGAGGGGGTGTCGTATTCGGCCTCTATTTCTGTTTAGGGAGGCTCATCCCGAGATCCTTACGATCAGGGTGATCTGTTTTTTGAGATGTTCGATGCGATTTGGGCGTGGATGATATTGGTCAAGAGGAGACAGGGCTCGATCCTACTAAGGTTTTGGGACTTCGCTAGGCCCTATCGAGGTTTGAAGAATGCTCGGCTCTGCCGAGGTATGAAGACTTCGCTCAGCCCTGCCGAGATTCAGAGATTGCTCAGCTCTGTTGAAGTTCGAAGACTTCGCTTGGTCCTACAGAGATTTGGAGAATGCTCGGCCCTGCCGAGGTTCGAAGAACGTTGCTGGTAAAGCTGTCTTTTTCTGCGGTGGAGAGTGAACCTTTTTCTGAATATCGCAGTTGATTGGCTATAGTTCAGAGGTGGCCCCCACCATTGTTACATCAACCGAATGATGTGGAGACAATTTTATCCTGCATCAAAACTTATTATCAATTGAAGAGTATTTAAAATATCTACATTTAAGAGACAATATCAAACACCCATAGCACAATAAAAAGGCTCAAGCTTACATAACGACATCTATTTATCTTTCAAAAGAATGAATAAGCCTCAGAAATGAATTCAGATACACAGACCTCAATCTCTCCATCCCCATTTCTCAAAACTGATATCTTTTCAAAAATTTTCTTTGCCCCCACTCTCATCTCCACTTCAATGATTTAAAATTCAGATTAGATCGATTGGTCTAACCAGATTAACCAGGAACGGGTCCAATAGCCGATCTGGAAATCTATTAAAATTCATTTTTGGTTGTTTCATAAAAAAGCTTGCTTAAACTCATTTGAACCGCCTGGTTATCTGCTGAACCCGTAAATCGGTCATGGTTTTATGTAACTGGTTGGTTTTCATTTCATAAAAAAGCCTGCTTAAGCTTGTTTGAACCGCTGGATTATTCTCTGTACTTGTAAACCAATCACTATTTTTTGAGCTAAACTACACTATTAACCTTGGTTATATCACTTTAATTCTTGAACTTCAAAAAATTATATAAATGATTCCCAACTTTCTTTTTTTTTTTGTTTTACTTTGATCTCTACTGTTAAATAGGGGAAACATCGTTTGATTTTGTTGAGGGTAAAATCGTCATTGCATCAATATCCGTGCGAGGCGGCTAAGGCCGACCTCCTCCCTTCGACCTTCCCGGGCTTTCGTAGCTCGGCCTCCCCGGGCTTCCGTAGCTCGGCCTCCCCGGGCTCCCGTAGCTCGGCCTTCCCGGTCTTCCGTAGCTCGGCCCCCCCGGGCTCCTGTAGCTCGGCCTTCCCGGGCTTCCATAGCCCGGCCTCCCGGGCTCCTGTAGCTCGGCCTTCCCGGGCTTCCATAGCCCGGCCTCCCCGGGCTCCTGTAGCTCGGCCTTCCCGGGCTTCCGTGGCTCGGCCCCCCCGGGCTCCCGTAGCTCGGCCTTCCCGGGCTTCCGTAGCTCGGCCTCCCCGGGCTCCTGTGGCTCGGCCTTCCCGGGCTTCCGTAGCTCGGCCTCCCCCGAGCTTCCATGACCCGGCTCCACTGAACGCCCCATGATCCAATACTCACCTCCGCGGAACCTGACGCGGGAGAGCCTCAGCCTACTGTAACGGCACCCTAGACAAGGAATCATACTGAGAAGTGGTCTAGAACCTATCAAGGCCACCTGAGACCTACATATCTACCAGATCTCAAGCCATCAAGGGGCTCTCCCAGCCGTCGATCCCTAACAGATAAGATACGGATCCCAACAGCCCCACAACGGTCTGATTCGATCCACTCCCATATCCTAACAACCTCTGAACCTTCCAGAAGGCGCTCAAGATCCAGGTGACAGTCTATAAATAGAACTCCAAGATTCCCTCAGGTACGCACATTCGCGCGCGCTCACACCCTCATTCTCACTCTCCTGCTCTCACGCCGGCAGCTCGTCGGTGCTCTCGTCCTTTTTGAGCTCCCGATTGGCCGCCCCCGGAGAGGCTCCCGGAGAGATCCACCTCCCCATTATCTGGTTGATCGCCGATTTCTTCTCCACTGACTTGAGCGTCGGAGGGTCTTCCGCGGAGGGCCACCCCCAACGCCTCTCGCCGAGGACTTTTGTGCAGGTCCGCCCCCCTTTGGAGATCGACCGCGCCCGAGTCGGAGGACGGATCCCGGCGGCAACAGATTGGCGCTAGAGGAAGGGGCCTCAAGTCCCATTAAAACTTGAAAAGAGGAGATAAGGATCTAAATCCGGAGTAGAACCTCTCTAATGGCCAACCGGAGAAGAGCAACCTCAGAAGCTCAAGATCAGGTCGCTTCCCAGAGGCCTGATCCGACGAGCGGTGTAGCGCCGCAACCACCACCAGTCGAAACCCCGTCACCGCCTGCCATCCCGGTGACCCAGGACCAGTTTGCTTCGCTGGTCCAACAAGTTCAAACTCTGACCCATCTGGTCCAGGAGCGCCTTACACCTCCTCCTGCTCCACACTTTCACAAGGAAGCGGCGGTTCCTTCTTCACCGGCGACCTCCTCCTTCAGTCCGCACAAATCCGCAGACCCCCCACACCGACCTAGAGGGGACAAGCCGATCCCGCGAGGCGGTCACAACGGAGATCCTCCCAGATCTCGGCGAGCCCGGTCTCTCTCACCGGTGACTTCCCACCATGATTCGACGCCGTCTCTGCGATCCTCTCGCCCAGCTCCCCTATGGCTGGCGAAGAGGAGATCCGTCGTCAGATCCAGGAAATGCGTCAAGAGCTGGACGCCGCCAAGCAGGCCCATCCGCCCCAGCCCAAGGCAGAGCAGGGCATCCCTTTCTCTAAGAGGATCATGGAGGAAGTGATTCCCTCCCATGTCAAGTTACCAGCCGTCGAGCCCTACCACGGCTCTTCTGACCCGGACGACCATCTTAGCAGCTTCCGGTCAATAATGATGTTCCACGGAGCATCTGATGCGGTCCTCTGCCGCGCCTTCCCCTCCACCCTCAGAGGATCCGCCCGAACCTGGTTCAATGCTTTGAAGCCAGGTTCTATCGATTCATTTGACGAGCTGAGCCTGCCTTTTTATTGGTCAGTTCGTCAGCAGCCGCCGCCACCGACGAAGATCTGACTCCCTCTCCGAAGTCAAGCAGAGAGAGGGGGAGTCCTTGAGGAATTACCTTGGCCGTTTCAATAAGGCCATGTTGGAGGTGGACCACCTTAATCATGAGGTGGCCATGTCTGCCTGGCGGGGGGAGTTTCGAAGGAGAGCGACTTCTATCTAGCTATGGAGGTCAGCTACCCCCCTAGCCTATCTGATATGATGGCCCTGGCGGACAAGTACGCTAGGGTCGAGGAATCGCGGAGAATTGCCCGCGCTGAGCAGGCAAAGAAGAAGGAGCCCAAAGTCCCCGACAGGCACCGTCCCGCCCGGCGACCAAGTCCGCCTCGCCGCCAGAGAGTCCCTCCGCTGCCGCCAAGGAATCGCTCCCGGAGCCCTCCCAGGCGATTCAACCACTACACTCCGCTGACCGTGCCCCGGGCGCAAATCCTTATGGAAATAGAGCGCCAGCTCCCCGGCCAGTGCCTCTCCGAGGGAACCCGACCCGAAGAGATCCCACCAAGTACTGCCGTTACCACCGGGAGCACGGCCACGACACTGAAGAATGCTGGCAGCTGAAAAATGAAATCGAGAGACTGATCCAGCGGGGGCGACTGAATCAGTTCAGGAGGGCGCCCGAGCCGCAACAACAAGGAGGTGACCGCCAGCCCGAACTTCAACAACCTCCTCCTCCACCGAATCCGCCCGTGATCGGCCGCATTAATATGATTGAAGAGGCCGGCGGATCGAGCCCCAGGGGCGACAGTGATGGATCGGCGCCAAAGAAGGCACGGACGGGCGAGCTCTCCTTCTCCGATGATGATCTCCTAGGGATACACTCCCCCATGATGACGCACTAGTTGTATCCCTTAATTTGAACAACTATGATGTAAGCCGAATCCTAGTTGATAGTGGAAGTTCGGTAAATGTTTTGTACCTCGGTGTGTTTGCCAGGATGAAATTACTCATGGAAAACCTTCGAGCCGTGGATTCCACCTTGATGGGATTCACAGGCGACGTCATCGTCCCGGAAGGGGTCGTCACCCTGACGGTCCGCGGGAACCTGGCCCCTTGTGACTATTGTACAGACAGATTTCCTAGTGACCGACCTCAGATCCCCATACAACGCAATATTCGGCAGGCCCGGTCTAATGTCCCTCAAGGCAGTTGTCTCCATCCCGCATCTATCCATGAAGTTCCCCACCGAGCGAGGAGTTGGAGTTGTTCGGGGAAGTCAAGCCATGGCTCGGCAGTGCTTTGTTACAAGCCTTCAGTCTAGAATGCCAGAGGTTGATGGGCTAGATGCTCGCGAGGACTTCGCCGAACAAAGGGGAGAACCGGCAGAGGAATTGGAGGAGGTACCGCTGGATGAGGCTCGTCCCGACCGAACCATAAAAATCGGGTCGCTGCTCAAAGGAGAGCCTCGGCACAGATTGATCAGGTTCCTCCGAAGTAACGCTGACATCTTCGCCTGGTCCGCCTCCGACATGCCAGGGATCAGCCCGAGGTTCTCGTCCATCATCTCAATGTGGACGAGATGCACAGGCCCGTCAAGCAGAAAAAGAGGAGCTTCGCCCCAGAGCGACAAAAGGCCATTGAAGAAGAGGTAGACAAACTCATCAAGGCCAATTTCGTCCGGAGGTAAATTATCCGAGCTGGCTATCAAATGTCGTCATGGTGAAGAAGTCGAACGGCAAATGGAGAATCTGCATCGACTTCACCGACCTCAACAAAGCCTGCCCGAAGGACAGCTTCCCCCTCCCTCGGATCGACCAGCTCGTGGACGCCACCTCAGGCCACCAGATGCTGTCATTCATGGACGCCTATTCAGGCTACAATCAGATCCGAATGGCCCCTGAAGATGAAGAAAAGACCGCCTTCATAACCGACCGAGGTACTTACTGTTACCGCGTTATGCCTTTTGGTCTTAAAAATGCAGGTGCCACCTACCAGAGGCTGGTCAACAAAGTATTCAAGGAGCAAATCGGCCGGAATATGGAGGTGTACGTGGACGACATGCTGGTCAAAAGCAAGGAGGCATCGCAGCATGTCGAGGACCTCACAGAGAGCTTTGCCACGCTGCGCAAGTACGGGATGAGACTCAACCCGACCAAATGTGCCTTCGGTGTTAACTCCGGGAAGTTCCTCGGCTTCATGGTCTCCCAGCGAGGTATCGAAGCCAACCCCCAGAAGATTCAAGCTCTCCAACAAATGGCGCCCCCGGCATCTGTTAAAGAGGTCCAACGCCTAACCGGGAGATAGCGGCCCTAAACCGCTTCGTGGCGCGGTCGGCCGAGAGATGCCTCCCCTTCTTCAAAACTCTCCGATCGGCCAAAAACTTCCAGTGGACTCCCGAATGCCAAAGGTCATTTCAAGATCTCAAGAAGTACCTCGGCTCGCCCCCACTCCTCAGTAGTCCGGCCCCAGGAGAGACCCTATTCTTGTACCTGGCTGTTTCGGAAGGTGCGGTTTGCTCGGTGCTGATCAAAGAAGAAGGCAAAGTCCAAAAGCCGATCTACTATGTCAGCAGGCTACTCCGCGATGCGGAGACAAGGTACAGCAGAATTGAAAAGATGGTGTTGGCCTTAATCACCTCAGTTCGAAGCTGCGGCCGTACTTCCAAGCACATTCCGTGACGGTCCTGACCGACCAACCCATCAAGGCGGTGGTCCACCGTCCCGAGACATCGGGGAGAATGACCAAATGGGCCGTCGAGCTAAGTGAGCATGACATACATTTTCAGCCTCGTCCAGCCATCAAGGCCCAGGTGCTAGCCGACTTCCTCCTCGAGTGTACCATCCCGGAGGACGGTTCTACCCCAGACTCCCCCGAAGAACCAAAAGCTGGAGCCCGGTGGCTCCTCCATGTCGACGGGTCATCTAATGCCCATCACTCCGGTGCGGGTCTGGTTCTTACCAGTCCGGAGGGGAATTACCTTTGAATATGGCGTCCGATTCTCCTTCCCGGCCTCCAACAACGAAGCCGAGTACGAAGCCCTGTTAGCCGGTCTCCGAATCGCCCGCAATCTGAAGGTGGAGAAGCTCAATGCCTTCACCGACTCTCAGCTGGTAGCCGGCCATGTACGGGAGAGTTTGAAGCCCGGGAGCCGAACATGATTCGATATCTCAGGAGGTATGGAGCCTGCTTCCCCATTTTGCCGAATTTGAAATCATTCAGATTCCCAGATCCGAGAATGCCCGCGCCGACCTACTCTCCCGATTGGCAACCGCGGAGTCAATGGATGCCGAGCAAAAGTTCCACCTGGAGACTCTGGAAAGCCCAGCATCACGGAAGCCGACCGAATAATGCAAGTTGAGGCCGAACCATCTGGTTCGACCCTATCCTCAAATATCTCAAGAAGGGTCGCTTCCGTCCGACCGAAGAGAGGCTAGAAAGCTGAAGCTGCAGGCCACTCACTACGTGTTGATTGACAACCAGCTTTACAAACGGTCTTTTTCATGCCGCTGCTCAGATGCCTTCGCCCATCCGAAGCAGATTATGCTCTGCGCGAGGTACATGAAGGGATTTGCGGCAACCATCTGGGAAGCCGGTCCCTATGCCACAAGGTGCTGCGACAAGGCTACTACTGGCCGACCAAAAGGACGCGGACGATCTAGTCCGAGCCTGCGACCCCTGCCAGAGGCATTCAAGCATCCAAAGGCTCCCTTCCGCCGAACTAGTTTCCATATCCTCCGCTTGGCCCTTTGCCAAATGGGGGATGGACATCCTCGGCCCATTCCCGCTTGCCACAGGACAGCGGAAATTTCTATTCGTCGCCATCGACTACTTCACCAAATGGGTCGAGGCGGAAGCAGTTGCACAAATTACCGAGGCACGGGCCAGAGATTTTGTTTGGAGGTCCATCATCTGCCGATTCGGCCTCCCGCATACTATAATCACCGACAACGGTAAGCAGTTTGACAACTCTAAATTTTGCCAGTTCTGTGAGGAGCATGGAATCCGTCACCACCTCACTTCGGTCGGGCACCCACAAGCCAACGGAGCGGCCGAAGTGACCAACAGGACCCTCCTTCAGGGAATCAAAGCTCGCCTCTCCAGAGCCCAAGGCAGGTGGGCGGAGAGCTGCACCATGTCTTATGGGCCTACCGCACAACCCCGAGAATCCCGACAGGCGAAACCCCATTCCGAATGGCTTTCGGTACAGAGGCCGTTATCCCTGTGGAAGTCGGCCTCCCATCATTGCGGGTGGAAAGCTACTCAGAGGAAGCTAGCAACGAACAGCTCCGCACCAACCTCGACTTGGTGGAGGAGATTAGAGAGAAGGCCCGGATCAGAGTGGCCGCTTATCAACAAAGGGTGGCCCGTTACCATGCCTCCAGAGTCAAGGGAAAGCCTTCCTGCCCGGCGACCTTGTCCTCCGAAAGGCCTCTGTTTCCAAACCGCTGGAACAAGGAAAGCTGGCGCCAAACTGGGAGGGCCCGTACCAAGTAGCGGAGATCATCGGACCGGGAACCTACAAGCTACAGGATTTGGATGGGAAATCCATTCCCCGGACGTGGAATTCGGACAATCTCCGAAAATATTATCAATAGGGTACGTCCTCTTCGATTTATTTTCATATGCCTCATTATATCTTCCTGTCAGCACATTTTTCAATGCAAATCATTATGCACTACATTGCCAAAATTGCAAAAAGAAATAGATGCTGCTTACCCATCCTCGGCACGACCGAGCTACTTGTCTAAAGGAATTCTCCGAACCTTGGCAGGGCCAAGTAAAAATTCTCCGAACCTCGGCTGGGCCGAGAATTCTCCGAACCTTGGCAGGGCCAAGCGAACCTCGGCTGGGCCGAGCGAACCTTGGCAGGGCCAAGTAAAATATTCTCCGAACCTCGGCTGGGCCGAGCAACAAATTCTCGAACCTTGGCAGGGCCAAGTAAAATATTCTCCGAAAGGAAAAAGTATTCTCCGAACCTCGGCTGGCTTGGAACAAATTCTCCGAACCTTGGCAGGGCCAAGTAAAATATTCTCCGAACCTCGGCTGGGCCGAGAACCTTGGCAGGGCCAAGTAAAAATTCTCCGAACCTCGGCTGGGCCGAGCAACAAATTCTCCGAACCTTGGCAGGGCCAAGTAAAAATTCTCCGAACCTCGGCTGGGCCGAGAACCTTGGCAGGGCCAAGTAAAATATTCTCCGAACCTCGGCTGGGCCGAGCAACAAATTCTCCGAACCTTGGCAGGGCCAAGTAAAACATTCTCCGAACCTCGGCTGGGCGAGCAACAAATTCTCCGAACCTTGGCAGGGCCAAGTAAAAATTCTCCGAACCTCGGCTGGGCCGAGGAACCTTGGGCCGAACCTCGGCTCAAATTCTCCGAACCTTGGCAGGGCCAAGGAAATATCTCCGAACCTTGGCAGGGCCGAACCTCGGCTGGGCCGAGAACCTTGGCAGGGCCAAGTAAAAATTCTCCGAACCTCGGCTGGGCCGAGAACCTTGGCAGGGCCAAGTAAAATATTCTCCGAAAATTCTCCGAACCTTGGCAGGGCCCGAACCTCGGCTGGGCCGAACAAATTCTCCGAACCTTGGCAGGGGCCGAAAGTACCTTGGCAGGGCCAAGTATTCTCCGAACCTCGGCTGGGCCGAGCAACAAATTCTCCGAACCTTGGCAGGGCCAAGCCGAATATTCTCCGAACCTTGGCAGGGCCAAGGAAATATTCTCCGAACCTCTCCGAACCTTGGCAGGGCCGAAAGCAAAATTCTCCGAACCTTGGCAGGGCCAAGTAAAAATTCTCCGAACCTCGGCTGGGCCGAGCAACAAATTCTCCGAACCTTGGCAGGGCCAAATCCGAACCTCTGGGCCGAACCTTGGCAGGGCCAAGTAAAATATTCTCCGAACCTCGGCTGGGCCGAGCAACAAATTCTCCGAACCTTGGCAGGGCCAAGTAAAATATTCTCCGAACCTCGGCTGGGCCGAGCAACAAATTCTCCGAACCTTGGCAGGGCCAAGCGAACCTCGGCTGGGCCGAGCAACAATTCTCCGAACCTTGGCAGGGCCAAGTAAAAATTCTCCGAACCTCGGCTGGGCCGAGCAACAAATTCTCCGAACCTTGGCAGGGCCAAGTAAAAATCCTCCGAACCTCGGCTGGGCCGAGCAATTCTCCGAACCTTGGCAGGGCCAAGTAAAACGTTCTCCGAACCTCATCGAGGCTGAGTAAAAATTCTTCAGGTTAAGACACCGGCTGAAAGCCGAAGTGCGTAGGCCCCGATTAAGGCCGAGGGACTTCCAATAGTCCCCAAAATTTCCGCCGGTTTAAAACGAAGCACGCTGAGCAAAAAAACCGTTGACACACAAAAGGAAGGGCCCATTAAGCCCCGCGTAATCGGCCAAAAGCCCCGAGCAGAGCCAAGGAATTCCCCTCTGCTACTAAAATCTTTGGGTAACGCCCCTATAACCCATCGATCAAAGCGTCTACTTCGACGCGTGAACCAGTGGAGCCACGCCGACTCCCTAACTATTACGCGAATGACATGTTTAAAGCAAAAACTCTTGAAAAAGAAAGGTTATCAAACAAAGCCTCTTTCATTAATCCGAAAAAGGGAAGCACACAAAAAGAGACAAGAAAAGCAAAAGCACAAAACAAAAGTAACGGAGGCCCTAAATCAGGGGTCGGAGTCGCTTCCGGACGCCAGCAGATCCTCCAGGCGCTCGGTGAGATCAGCAACCTGCTGGCGAAGCGATTCGACCTCCTCCCTCTGCCGGTCTACCACCCGGCGCAGGGCCTCCGCCTCCTTGGTCGACACGTCCATGTACTCCTCGACGACCCTTACGAGCTGCTGATTGCTCGCAAGGGTCGACGCCAGACCCAGCCCGTCGACAGTGATGGTGGTGCGCCCCCTCTCCGAATACAGCAAACCATTGAGGGATGCGCGCAACTCTTCCGAGGATCGCCCTTGAGAAGCCATGGTCTGACACTATTTCACGACTTGAACCAAGGGATGACTAAGACCACACCCTCGGTCATATTTATACTCGTCAGGCAGGTATCTCAATCGGTCACACCGTAGCTACCGACCTATGAGAACTTGCCACGTGTCGTCACTTTAATGCCTGCAGAATCCGAGGTACCACACCCCATCCCGAGTGAGATCGGTAAGTGCGGACTGACTGATCGGGAATCCCCCCGAACAGACTACCTTCCGATCTGCCGCCCCCCGTAATAAATACTCCCAGCACTTCCCCAAGCTCCTTTTTCGGGAAGCGCAGAGGGAAGAGATCCGGCGTCTGGCCAATGACTTATCCCTCGGGAAGGGTAACGTCATAAATAAAAAGCGTGACAACATACCGCTCGTTCCGCCCAGGTGCCCCCTCACAAGCGCCATAGAGACCTTACACTATGGCTCACAGCGGCAGCTAAGCCATTTCTCCGAGCCCTGAATCTTCGAACCTTGGCAGGGCCAAGTAAAATTTCTCCGAACCACGGCTGGGCCGAGTAAAAAATTCTCCGAACCTCGGCTGGGCCGAGCTACAAGGAACCTCGGCTGGCCGAGAACCTTGGCAGGGCCAAGTAAAACATTCTCCGAACCTCGGCTGGGCCGAGCAACAAATTCTCCGAACCTTGGCAGGGCCAAGTAAAACATTCTCCAAACCTCGGTTGGGCCGAGCAACAATTCTCCGAACCTTGGCAGGGCCAAGTAAAACATTCTCCGAACCTCGGCTGGGCCGAGCAACAAATTCTCCGAACCTTGGCAGGGCCAAGTAAAACTTCTCCGAACCTCGGCTGGGCCGAGCTACGAGTTCTCCGAGCCTCGGTGAAGCCAAGCGCAAGTTTTCTGAACTTCGGCAAAGCCGACCTGCAAGGATGCGAGCTCCGATAAGGACGAAGCACAAAATACCAAACTTCGGACCGAAGTAAGAGCGTATTTCGCCGAATGATCCCTAAACTGTCGCTTGTGAACCTTGATTAGTTCGGATAGCGCGGGATCTTCGCCTAAGAACGAGCGAGGCACCCATGCCCAACAGCAACAACAAACTTGGCACAGAAGAGGTAAAGATTGAGAAACAAAACGGAACTCTCTTTATTGCCAATCAAGATCATTACAAATGCCTTGAAAGGCTTTACAAGAGCATTGAAATGCATAAAATAAAGACAAATACAAAACTCGGCAACTGCTCCAAAGCAGACCTGGGCAACCGTGGTGCTCCGGCATCCGACCGCCGAACCAGTTAAGCCGCATCCAGTCAGCTCGAGCTGATAATAGCCGGGCGACATGGACCAATCGTTGCGGCCAGCTTCAGTAAATAATGATATCTCGGTGACCCAACCGAGATATTTGGGTGGCCATCCCAGACCACCCAACCGAGGGACCCTCGGCGAGCAGATAGGGAGCCAGCGGACCCTGGCATCGGAACGCTCTCCCAAATCGAGTATGCACGCCCCCACCTTGCCATGGCTCAAGGACAAGGCGTCGGCGGGCGGCACACCATCTCCCCCTCCCCATGTGGTAAAAGATTCCCCAGCGGGAGCCCAGGAATCCAAGTCGGGGAGGAGGAGAAGTTCAAGCGAACATGGGGAGTCCGCGTGCACTTCCTACCATGCGTCCCCAAAGGGAACCACAAAGGTCACACTGGAAGAGTGTATGTGCTCCCCGTGTGATCTCTGCGCCCTCCATGTGCGCTCTCCATATGATCTCCGGGACTCATCCCCTAAGGGCGAGCCATCCTTCGGCAGCTCCTTCATCGCCCCAACTATCCGGAGGCAAAAAGCTTGCAAGAGAAAAGCTCAGTCCTCCCACTCGCAACAACAGAGAAACGAGCATGATGAAAGCTCTAATGGAAAAGAAACTTTGGGGATGCTTAGCGCTACCCCACTTTCCTTTTTTATAGGCCAAAAATGGACCGGGAACAATTACCAAGGCTATAAGCTCCCGATTTCAAACACCTGGGCCATACCCCCACGTGGCCTCCCAGGATGAGAGCGGCGCCCTAATGCGCGCCAGCCCACCGCCTGAGTTATGACATATGCGGAGATTTCCTCTTGATCCCGAATCGCGATCATTAAATGTGGAGGATCGTCCGCCAGCGATACGGAAGCTGGCAGGTTCAGGATATCGTCCTGCGAAAATAATGTCCTCCAATAGCAAAGACAGCGTGCGCGTACGTCAAAACGACCTGCATGGGAAAAGAGCACCTTCCAGAAAGCTCCAGAGCAGCTTTATGTTCCCCACAGCGCCGTATCATCAGTTTCGGTGAAATAAAAACCGATTTGCGGCAGAACGGCAGGGCGCTGGCACCAAATAAGCACGAAGGCTGCGTAAACTATTCTTTCAACGAAAAATAAAATGACCGAAGGAAGCGAAAAACACTTCGGCAACCACCTTCATGCGTCGGCCCTAGCCGACCTACTTTGCTCGTCGGCCCTGCCGACCTATTTCGCTCGTTGGCCCTAGCCGACCTATCTTGCTCATCGGCCCCAGCCAACCTATTTCGCCCGTCGGCCCAAACCGACCTACCTTACCAATCGGTCTTAACCGTCCAGTTTCGTTTCTTGAGTCTTAATTAAGACATGAGCCAAACCAGATCACCTGTCGGTTCGCCGTCAGGCTATCGCCCCGCCTTGGGTTAGGCCAATGCATTCCCTCAATCCCGAACAAAAATGACCAAAAACATCGGCGAGCCATAAGTTGCTCACGATTGAGGCGAGACTGGGCGGCAACAGGGCCATACAAAGAAAACAATTAAATGAAAATAAAGGGTTCATCATTAAGAAACGTCGGCAGACTTTCAGAAAGCGAAATACAGGGGTGACTTCTAAGGTCCAGGAGCCGCGTCAGTTTTGGAGGAGCTCTCAGTTACATCCGCAGAGGTGTGACTAGGTTCACCTCTCTCTAATACCTTTGCCCCTCCGGCAGCAGTTTGCGATCGTCCATCGGAAGCTGCGGCTTCGCTGGGACCCGGGGCAGCACCAGGATCAGTATCGGAGACGTCGACATATTCATCCTCTTCTTCTCCTTCGGACTCACCGTCATCAGGAGCTTCAGTATCCAGAAAAGAGAGATCCCATTCTGGATGCTCGCTGGATATCTTATCTTTGCATTCCTCCATTCCAAGTTGGAAGGCGTCAACACCGATAGCATCCTGCTTCCCCTTGAGTATGGCGAGCTGCATCTTAGCCTCAGCAGCCTGCTTCTCAGCCTCCGCAACTTGAGCCCGCAAAATGATGTTTTGCTCCTCAACTCGCCGGCCCGTCTCGAGTTCTGAGCTTTTATTGCGGTTGGACACGAGCTCACCTTGGAGAGCCCGAATCTCCAACTCTAACTTTGCCATCTGAAAAAGCCAAAGTCAATCGGCATCACAAGAGACCAGTAGAAGAAACTAAAAGGGGGAAAACGAGATCGTACCTCCTCCTCTCGCCTAGCCAACCTCTTGGTCAGCTCCTCAGCCTCACTCCTGGCTCTTGTTCTGTCAGCCCCGACCATCTCAACTCTCTCCTGCAAAGTATTGATTCTCAACTGTTTGGCTTCGACCTCCTCCCGGGCTTGGGATAACTCGTTACTCACCCGAGCTATCGTCCCCTGGTGCCATTTAGCGCCCTCCCTTAAGTTAGTAATTTCGCCATCGCGCCGCTTCAACTTCTCCTCCACTTCGCCAAGCATTCTGGTCAAACATCTTCTTTCGTCGGCAGCTTCCCTTCCCAGCCGACCCAAACTTTCACCATGTTCCCGCCGCATCGCCGCCATCTCCACGGAATGTTTCGACTCAATTCTAGCCAGCTCCAAGCATGCGTTGTCGTTCTTCGCCAGGAGTTCCTGTAACTCCTCCACTCTACGCTTTTGCTTGGACACCTCGGCCAGGGCGACCTGGTGTGCCGCCCTTATCCCCTTCAAACTTCTATCACTCATATTCATAAGCTCTTCGAACTTCTCAGACACCTTCAATCGTGATTGGAGCTCGGCATTGTCTCTCCTGGCCTGAATGCTGGCCCCCATCGCCAAACTCAAACGCCAGCATATCGCCCTAGAAAGCAAAACACTCTGCAGGATAAAAAGTGAATGAATGAGAGTTAAGTCAGCCAAATGTATCCACTACCCAGGAATGGCAACTTACCCGCGAGGCATAGGCCCGAGTCATCCTCATCAGGGTCGTATTGTCGATATCGGGAAGGAGATGGACACTTTCAGCCACGCCTTGCTGACCGAACGCAGCATCAACCAGCTTCAAATCTGCGAACTTGTCCACCGAAGGATCTGCACCCGGATGCAAGGCCGACCTCATTAAGGCGGAAAACGCCTCCTCAACACCAGCGCTCGAACTGCTGGGCTGACCGTCCCCGCCTGAGGGCCAACCTGGGTGACCTCCATCTGAGAGGCCCCCAACTTCTCAGCCTCTTCTATCAAGGCCCTGGCTTGGACTTCTTCGGATAATTCGGCTAGCCCAAGCGCCAGCCTCCCCAAAATCTTTTTCGAGGAGCTCCCAATGCGGGACTCCCACCTTGCTGCGTCCCCTCTTCCAACGCACCTTTCCCGGTCACCACCATCTGCATCTCCGCCACAGGACCCCCCGAGGCCCCGGCCCGGCCTACCACTTGCACCTCCCCTGCGGGCTCCGCCGAAGCCTCTATCTGGCCCGCTTCCTGAACTACCACGAGCGACCCGGCTTCACTACTACCGGACTCCCTGCAGAGAGACCAAGAGGGAGCTCTCCCTGAACCTCCTTGGCTGCAGCTGTCCCTTCCCCCTCTCCTGCTGGAGCCGGTGGTGATCCTGCGGGGACGGAAGGCCCCACAGAAACGACCGCCTTTGCCAGATCCGTTGCTGGTTCCTCTTTCATAGGGGACGCGGTCAGACAAACCAACGGAGCCTCGTCTGAGCTATCCGATATCTCTAACACGGGAGGACAAGGGATCATGGCTTCTCTCCCCAGACCCTCCTTCGCCCCCGGCGCTCCTGTCGTAGCCGCTCCGGTGTTCGGCGGGCTTCTTGCGGAGGTATGGGCCCTTTTCTCGGGCCTGCTGCTATCCGCGCCGCTGCTCTCCCCTGGGCGCTTTCCTCTCTTCCTCTTGATAAGGCTCGACAGTGCCGACCTCTTGGCTGAAAGAATGAAACACGCATGATCAGATCCAAACACATTCATCAGGAAAACACATAGCGAAAAAAGGTAACAGGGAGAACTCACCTTGCGGGTCCTGGGAGCTGAGCCCGGCTGCGAAAAGGGCTCCCTCCGATAACAGGTCATTTGCCGAAAACACTTGGCCATTGCGAAGGATGTCCAAATCCCTCTCCTCCTGCGCTGACAAAATTGGATGCGTTTCCGCATCCCTAACAAAGTTCCCCCATTTCCGAGGGAAGTCGGAACCAATGTTCCCCTCTGCTATAATGAACCGGCTCTTCCATCCCTTGATGGAGGATGGCTTATCCACAATAACGTTGAAGGACCTCCGGGGCCCAATGTATGGCCATTCTGATTTCCTCCCATGTATCAGATGGTAGCAGGCGCGAAAAAGGGGAAGAGTGGCGACAATCTGAATTTGGTGGCACATCGAGATGAATCCGATGATGCTCCGCCAACTGTTTGGGGCCACCATCACCGGGCAGATGTTGTAGTGGGTCATTATCTCCTTCACCAAGGGATGGAGAGGGAAACGAAAGCCTGCCTTCAAACTGTCTTCATAAATGAAGACCCCGGACTCCAGATCTCGTGAGACCCTATCCCCAGACTCCGGCGCCCGCAGAACGACATCTGAGGGCATGCCATACCATTAGTGAATCCTTCCCAAATCCTCAGCTACAATCTCCGAAACCACATCGTCGGGGCTCATCGCCATCTCGATTGAGAAAAACACCAGGCGAACGACGAGCGTCGAGAAGGATGAAAGGCCAAACTTTTCAAAAAGATAAGACGAGAGGATGCTGCGAACATGCTTATATATATATATATAGTACGTCTATTGCCTTGCTTCCCCACTAAGGAAGCCGCCTTAAGAAGATGGGTGTCCCGCCCGAGGCGTTCGGAACTGCCTCGACAAACGCTCGATCGATCGGGATTCGCGACGTGGCGCATTCCCAACCGTCACTTTTAAGAGAGCCTTACCTCCGAAGGCACGATGACCCTGACGCATTAATTAGGGCATCATTGCACGGGCTGTCTAAACCAAAACGTCCCATCTGGAACATGCCGCTCGGACTTATACTCCCTATGCCCGAACCTACACTTCGAACTAGGGAGTGGAGGGCATGTGTTGGGGGGTAAAATCATCATTGCATCAATATCTGTGCGAGGCGGCTAAGGCCGACCTCCTCCCTTCGACCTTCCCGGGCTTCCGTAGCTCGGCCTTCCCGGGCTCCTGTAGCTCGGCCTTCCCGGGCTTCCGTAGCTCGGCCTCCTCGGGCTCCTGTAGCTCGGCCTTCCCGGGCTTCCGTAGCTCGACCTTCCCAGGCTTCCGTAGCTCGGCCCCCCCGGGCTCCTGTAGCTCGGTCTTTCCGGGCTTCTGTAGCTCGGCCTCCCCGGGCTCTTGTAGCTCGGCCTTCCCGGGCTTCCGTAGCTCGGCCTCCCCGGGCTCCTGTAGCTCGGCCTTCCCGGGCTTCCGTAGTTCGGCCTTCTCGGGCTTTCGTGGCTCGGCCCCCCCGGGCTCCTGTAGCTCGGCCTTCCCGGGCTTCCGTAGCTCGGCCTCCTCGGGCTCCTGTGGCTCGGCCTTCCCGGGCTTCCGTAGCTCGGCCTTCTCGGGCTTCCATAGCTCGGCCTCCCCTGAGCTTCCATGACCCGGCTCCACTGAACGCCCCATGATCCAATACCCACCTCTGCGGAACCTGACGCGGGAGAGCCTCAGCCTACTGTAACGGCACCCTAGACAAGGAATCATACTGAGAAGTGGTCTAGAACCTATCAAGGCCACCTGAGACCTACATATCTACCAGATCTCAAGCCATCAAGGGGCTCTCCCAGCCGTCGATCCCCTAACAGATAAGATACGGATCCCAACAGCCCCAAAACGGCCTGATTCGATCCACTCCCGTATCCTAACAACCTCTGAACCTTCCAAAAGGCGCTCAAGATCCAGGTGACAGTCTATAAATAGAACGCTCCAAGATTCCCTCAGGTACGCACATTCGCGCACGCTCACACCCTCATTCTCACTCTCCTGCTCTCATGCCGGCAGCTCGTCGGTGCTCTCGCCCTTTTTGAGCTCCCGATTGGCCGCCCCCGGAGAGGCTCCCGGAGAGATCCACCTCCCCATTATCTGGTTGATCGCCGATTTCTTCTCCACTGACTTGAGTGTCGGAGGGTCTTCCGCGGAGGGCCACCCCCAATGCCTCTCGCGCGAGGACTTTTGTGCAGGTCCGCCCTCCTTTGGAGATCGACCGCGCCCGAGTCGGAGGACGGATCCCGGCGGCAACAGATTTTATTTTGCGTGACAATATATGTGGCATTTAAGTGATAAAATTAAATTTAAAACCCATGATTAACCCACTAATCCTTTAATTCAATGTCTAATATTTTTTTAAAAAAATTAACCCCCCCACCCCCCCCCCCCCCCCCCCCACCCCGGTGCACCAGCCCATCCCTTGTTCCCTTTGCAAGAATGATGCGAGCTATGCGATTCTTTGGGAGGGGGAAGGGGAGGAGAAAGCCCCTAAATAGCAGATGGCAACTGGCTGTCTAATGAAAAATGATTGATGTTATGTTTCAGGGATCATACATGGTTGAGATACCTACCTTGCCATCTCTCGTGGTTTCGTTTTGTTGAGGACTAGGAGTGAAGACCTGGACGTATGAAGGTGGAAATTATGTTGGTATAAGGAACAGGTTGTGTTATTGTCACGCTCCAGTCCTAAAATTTGAACTAGGATGACAATCCGCCGCATGCCAGGCATGCAAGGCGTCTGAACTTCATCACATAAATCAATATAAAGCAAATTTCATATCCATGATTTATTACAAACCATAATTATCAGTCTTGGGCTATCTGCCCTACACACAAGCAAATCTGAACTAAATCAATATAATAAAACTAAGTCTTCTTAATAGAAACTCCTTCTATCTCAATTATCCTTCTTCATTCCTGAGGCTCTGAAAAACATTATGAGAATTTTATGAGCTCACACTCAATAAGTAAGCCTAATATAATTTCAAAATTTCATTTATCAGGCTATCATAGGTTCATGTCATCAGATCAATTAATTTGAAACTTAATTCAATATTACAATGTTACATTGTTTATACTGTCATTATTTTTCTTTATGTGTCCCACGGCCCTACAATACACATCATGTGTAGCCCTCTTAAATATCCCCTAAGAGGAAGGGTCCTGGTACCAGTATTCTGTCATCTGTCATGTGATAATCTGTTATGTGATAATCTGTCATGTGAATCTGTCATATGATAATCTGTCATGTGAGAACCGTGGCGACACATAAAGTTTTACTGTCATTATCATAATTACATATTATCATAGTAATAACATGATTTTGCCAAATTAACATAATTATATTTAACTGTAATTTCACAGTTCACAAATTAAATAATTAATAAAATTATAATACTTGACTTACTTACCACAGTACACGAATTTCACTTGATAACCCAGCTAATTGGACTCCTGGGAACCTACAGAATCATTTTTCATTATTAAATTTCTAAAATCTGAATTATAAAATAATTCTTAAACTCTACCCAAACCACTTCACGGGCCCAACTTTGGGCTTGAATATCTCTCAATGTATACACCCAAATAGGGAAATAAAATTATCCCAGAAACTAGAATCAATCCTGATTCGGGCCATATATTTACTTTACCATTCTCGGCCCGATACAGGGCCCAAAACGCTGCTCAAACTAGGCTCAGAACCGGCCCAACAAGCCCAAATTGAACGGCCCCCGGCCCATTTTATAACCAGCTCCTCTGTTTCAAAAGAAACAGAGGAGCAGTTCATGCCGGCGGCCAGGGCCGCCGCCGGCCAAATTGGAGGCGGCCCGGCCGCCGTTGGCCGAGCCAGGCCGGCCGCCGCCGCGGCCACCCCCCCTCCCTCTCTCTCTCAATTTCAATCTAAATCATCCTCTCTCTTCTCATCGCGCGGCTCGTGCCGGCGCCATTGCCGGCCCAATCCGGCGGTCCGGCCTCCGTGGCCGGGCCAAGCCGGCCACGCCGTGGCCGGCCTCCCCTCTCTCTCTCTCTCTCTCCTAATTTCTCTCTTCTCTCTCACTGTCTTCCGTGGCCAAGATCGCCGGCGGCACGGCCGGCCACCATGGCCGGCCGGACCTCCACCGGACGCACGCCCGGCGCCGGTGGAGGTCTCCGACCAAGGCCAGGCCCGGCGAAGCGGCGAGCACACCGCCGGGCCCGAACCAAGGATCGGAACCAATTCGGCCTGGCGGCGAGCACACCGCCGGGCCCGAACCAAGGATCTGCCTCCGCTCTCTCTCTCTCTCACTCCGGCACCCCACCGGACGCCGCCCCCGGTGCCGGTGGGGTTGTCGGCCGGGCTCAGGCCCGGCGAGGCGGCGGGCACGCCGCCGGGCCTGAACCAGTGTCGGCAAGGAGGGAGCTGGGTTCTGTAACCCGGCTCCTCCCTGTTCTTTTTTTTTAACTTTCTCTCTCTAACCTCTCTCTGCATGGACAGGGGACTTACCAGAGGCAGGCGCGCTGGGGAAGAAACGTCCGCACGAGAGATGATGAGAAGGGGCGTCCACGTATGATGGGAAGGAGGTTTCCACATTATCTTTTATAGGCATTGCAGAGTCCCCAAATCAAGGGACTCTGTAATTAGATATACTTGGAGTTCAAATATCTAGAGTCTATCATCTGATCTCGTGATAACTCTCACGAGCAGTTGAGAAATCTAGGGGATTACATTCTCCCCTCCTTATAAAAATTTCGGCCTCGAAATTGATAACTTTTATTAGAGAAAATTAAAAGTCCAATTTTTTGTCCCAAGGACTAACAATCAACTAAAGCTAACAGTTTTCAATCATTAACTATTTTAAGATACAAATAGTCGTGGATACTTTTCTTTCATTTCTTCCTCCAGTTCCCAAGTAGCCTCCCTTTCAGAATGATTATTCCATTGCACCTTGACATAGGGAATGGTACGCCGTCTTAGAACCTGATCTTTGCGGTCTACGATACGCAAAGGATGCTCCTCATATGATAAATCTTTCCTCAACTGTATAGGCTCATATGCTATGACATGGCTGGGGTCAGAGATATACTTCCTCAGCATAGATACATGAAAAACATTGTGTACCCCAGATAGAATCGGAGGCAGTGCCAGGCTGTAAGCAACCTCTCCAACTCTGCTCAAGATCTCAAAAGGTCCAATATAACGTGGACTCAGCTTTCCTTTAATCCCAAATCTCATCACATCTTTGGTTGGTGATACCCTTAAGAAGACATGATCCCCAACCTGGAATTCCAATTCCCTTCTTCTGACATCAGCATAGCTCTTTTGCCTGCTCTGAGCTGTACGAAGACGCTCCCTGATCAAATGCACCTTATCTACTGTTTGCTGAATCAGCTCAGGGCCTAGCAATTTCCTTTCCCCCACGTCATCCCAACATATAGGAGATCTGCACCTCCTACCATACAGAGCTTCAAATGGAGCCATCTGGATGCTGGCTTGGTAACTATTATTATATGCAAACTCCACCAAAGGTAAGTGGTTATCCCAAGCTCCACCCAAGTCCATCACACAGGCTCGCAACATGTCCTCCAGAATCTGTATGGTCCTCTCTGATTGTCCATCTGACTGGGGATGATAGGCTGTACTGAAGTTTAGTTTGGTTCCCATGGCCTTATGAAGGCTCTTCCAAAACTGGGACACAAACCTGGTATCTCTATCTGATACAATAGATACCGGAACACCATGGAGTCTCACGATCTGCTCAATATACAAATTAGCCAATCTTTCACTAGAGACCCCAACTCTGAAAGGTAGGAAATGAGCTGATTTTGTTAGTCTGTCCACAATGACCCAAACTGCATCGTTGCTCTTAGGAGTTTTGGGCAGACCAGTCACAAAGTCCATTGTAATCTTTTCCCATTTCCACTGTGGAATCATCAGAGACTGAAGAGGTCCCGCAGGCCTTTGATGCTCGGCTTTCACTTGCTGACACACCAAGCACTTGGCCACATACTGAGCAATCTCCCTCTTCATGCCTTTCCACCAAAAATTTTCCTTTAAGTCTCTGTACATCTTAGTGCCACCTGGATGCACAGTATAGGGAGAGTAGTGAGCCTCTTTCAAAATTTCAGCCTTTAGCTCTTCACTGTTTGGCACACAAAGTCTCCTTCAAATTTCAGGGATCCATCTTCCATTATATAAAATTCATTCTGAACTCCTGACTGTACCACTTCTTTAATCCTTTGTAGATCTGGATCTTCCATCTGGGAGGACTTGATTCTGTCAACTAAGGTCGGCTGGAGTACAAGTGCTGCAACAAGTCCATCAGACTGCTGTACTCTCAGACCAACCTCCCACTTCTCCAGATCTCTCAATACGTGAGGCTGGGAGGTAATCATAGCAGCTAACTCAGAAGAGGATTTTCTGCTCAAGGCATCAGCTACTACATTGGCCTTCCCAGGATGATACTGTAGATTCAGGTCATAATCCTTCAATAGTTCCAACCACCTCCTCTGCCTTAAATTTAGCTCCTTCTGTGTGAAGATGTATTTTAGACTCTTATGATCTGTATACACATCACACGACACTCCATATAGATAATGCCGCCAAATCTTCAGAGCAAAAACCACAGCAGCCAATTCCAGGTCATGAGTAGGATAATTCTGCTCATAAGGTTTCAGTTGTCTGGAGGCATAAGCTATCACTCTTTCATTCTGCATCAAAACACATCCCAATCCTTTTCGAGAGGCATCAGTGTATATAGTGAAACCTTCAGATCCGTTGGAAGAACAAGAATGGGAGCTGACACCAGGCGCTGCTTTAACTCCTGGAAACTTTCCTCACACTCCACTGTCCAGTCAAACTTCACTCGCTTTTGGGTTAAGCGAGTTAGGGGTAGAGCAATGCGAGAAAAATTCTCCACAAATTTTCGGTAATACCCGGCTAATCCCAAGAAGCTTCTGACTTCTGCCACATTGGAAGGTCGGCTCCAGTTAGTGATAGCTTCAATCTTTTTCGGGTCCACAGATACACCATCTTTAGAGATTATATGACCCAAGAAAGATACTTGATCCAACCAAAATTCACACTTCTGCAGCTTGGCATAAAGCTTCTTCTCCGAAGAATCTGTAGCACAATTCTCAGGTGGTCCTCATGCTCCTTATGGCTCTTGGAATATATCAGAATATCATCAATGAAAACCACCACAAACTGATCCAGATATGGTTTAAAAATTCTGTTCATTAAGTCCATGAATGCTGCTGGGGCATTAGTTAACCCAAACGGCATCACCAAGAACTCATAGTGGCCATATCTGGTTCTAAATGCTGTCTTTGGTACATCCCCTTCTTTGACTTTAAGCTGATGGTACCCGGACCTAAGATCAATCTTTGAGAATATCCGGGCTCCTTGAAGTTGATCAAACAAGTCGTCAATCCTTGGCAGAGGATACTTATTTCGCACTGTTACTTTATTGATTCCCCGGTAATCAATGCAGAGTCGAAGACTGCCATCCTTCTTCTTAACAAATAGAACTGGAGCACCCCAAGGAGAAGCACTGGGTCTAATAAATCCTCGATCTAGGAGCTCTTGCAGTTGATCCTTCAGTTCTTTTAGCTCAGCCGGGGCCATACGGTAAGGGGCCTTTGATATAGGCCCAGTTCCAGGAACTAGATCAATAGAGAACTCGACTTCCCGATCAGGAGGTAAATTAGTCAAATCCTCAGGGAAGACATCTGGAATTCTCGAGCTATGGGAATATCCTCCAACTTGGTCTCTTCTTGCTGAAGGTCCTTGACTACAGCAAGAAATCCTTGACCACCACTCATCAAATACTTTCCAGCCTGCATCGCTGATATGAACACTGAGGCTAGGTTTTCTGACCACCAATAAAACTAAATTCAGGCTGGCTTGGAATTTTGAAGTTGACAGTCTTCCTGAAGCAGTCTACTGAAGCATGATAGGAGCCAACCAATCCATTCCAAGGATAACATCGAAAAACTTCAGTGGAAGGACAATGAGATCAGCATTCAACCTCCTATTCTCCAAGATAATTGGGCAAGATTTGCATACTGTGCCAACTTTCATAACATCTCCATTTGGAAGGCAATATGCAGCTCTTGCTCTAGAGGAATAGGTGTCAATGATGCATTCTTGTCAAGATAGATGTCAGATATGAAAGAATGCGTAGCACCCGGGTCAATTAAAGTTTGAGCGTAAGCAGTACCTACTTTAATCATTCCTGGACATAAGTGTAATTTGTTTTAACATTAAGGATTGCACCTACTGTTAATTAACTGTCAATGCATTGCACTAGATAAGAATGTAATACTAGATATAACATTAAAGGGTATACCTGTCACCACAGAATTAGATGCGGCAGCGTCCTGCTGAGTGAGGTTGAAGACCCTTCCCTGGGTCCTCGGTGGCTGCTGCTGCTGTTGCTGGCTCGTTCCTTGACTTGAAGAAGGCTGATGATCCTTCCGAAAGGGACATGTAGCAATCTTATGATCAGTTTTCCACAGACAAAGCAGGCACCAGTCACTCTGCGGCAAGGCTTTCCAGGGTGGGAGTTACCACAATGAATGCAACGAGCCTTATTTGTGGTTCAGCTGGAGCCTGTGTGCACCCTTCTTCTTGGCCTGAGCGATTGGCAGAAGTAGGCCCTTTTCTCTTCTTCCGCAGCTCCCAATCCTTTTGAACAGCATTCATATCCTCTCAATCACCAAGGCCTTATTCACTACAGCACTGTAAGTGAGGAGCTCAAATGCATTGACCGCTTGCCTCAGTCTGGGTCGCAGTCCCTCAGTGAATCTGGTGACCTTGGCTATTTCATTGGTCACAATATTTGGAGCAAAACGGGCCAACCTGGTGAATTCGGCTTCATACTGGGCCACAGAAAGATCCTTTTGCTCCAACTTGATAAACTCTGATTCCATCTGTCTCTGTACACTCCTGGGGAAGTATTTGTCGAAGAATATCTCTCTAAACTCTCCCAAGAAATAATCTGTCCATTCCGACGCTGCTCCTCGACTAACCACCAATCATAGGCTTCTCCCTGGAGAAGATAGGTGGCAAATCTGATCCGCTCCATATCCTGACTACCATGGGCCATAAAAGCCTTCTCCATGTCTCGCACACCGCTCAGCATCAACAGGGTTGGTGGATCCAGAGAAAGGGCAGGGGCAAATTTCTTGAAGTCTGCAAAGCTACGGCCAACCCCTACCCAGGATTGAGATGGAGTAGGCTGGGTCTGTGGAGTAGTAGAGTCGGGCTGAGTCTGTGGAACAGGAGGGGCAGGCTGTGTCTGCGGAGCAGTGTGAGTAGGCTGAGCGGTCAAAGCCTGCAGAATCTGGTGCTGCAAGTCCCGCATCGACTGCGCCATACCCGAGAGAACCTGAAGCATCTCGGTCTGGAGTTGCTGCTGATCAGTCCCGACTGAATTGGCAGGGGCAGCAGCTCCGGTGGCTTCCAGACCTCCGGTTGGCCAGCATTACCAACCTGGGAACTCTCATCATTTTGTCGACTTCTAGTGCGACGTGCCATTCTTATCTCCTGATAAATTAGTTGTAATTAATATCACTGTAAACATTAATTGTTAGGCTTTCAAAGCATAATTTCTGAGATTCCTTTAAATTTATAATTGTCTCTATGTCACTCTAGTGTTTTGCCTAAAGTGTCATCATGTATATGTCCCTAATGTCATAACCTGGCTCTGATACCACTAAAGCTGTCACGCCCCAGTCCCAAAATTTGAACTAGGATGACAACCCGCCGCATGCCAGGCATGCAAGGCGTCTTGAACTTATCACATAAATCAATATAAAGCAAATTTCACATCCATGATTTATTACAAACCATAATTATCAGTCTTGGGCTATCTGCCCTACACACAAGCAAATCTGAACTAAATCAATATAATAAAACTAAGTCTTCTTAATAGAAACTCCTTCTATCTCAATTATCCTTCTTCATTCCTGAGGCTCTGAAAAACATTATGAGAATTTTATGAGCTCACACTCAATAAGTAAGCCTAATATAATTTCAAAATTTCATTTATCAGGCTATCATAGGTTCATGTCATCAGATCAATTAATTTGAAACTTAATTCAATAACAATAACATGCGATGTACATTGTTTATACTGTCATTATTTTTCTTTATGTGTCCCACGGCCCTACAATACACATCATGTGTAGCCACTCTTAAATATCCCCTAAGAGGAAGGGTCCTGGTACCAGTATTCTGTCATCTGTCATGTGATAATCTGTCATGTGATAATGTGATAATCTATCATGTGAGAATCTGTCATGTGATAATCTGTCATGTGAGAACCGCGGCGACACATAAAGTTTTACTGTCATTATCATAATTACATATTATCATAGTAATAACATGATTTTGCCAAATTAACATAATTATATTTAACTGTAATTTCACAGTTCACAAATTAAATAATTATAAAATTATAATACTTGACTTACTTACCACAGTACACGAATTTCAATTGATAACCCAGCTAATTGGACTCCTGGGAACCTACAGAATCATTTTTCATTATTAAATTTCTAAAATCTGAATTATAAAATAATTCTTAAACTCTACCCAAACCACTTCACGGGCCCAACTTTGGGCTTGAATATCTCTCAATGTATACACCCAAATAGGGAAATAAAATTATCCCAGAAACTAGAATCAATCCTGATTCGGGCCATATATTTACTTTGCCATTCTCGGCCCGATACAGGGCCCAAAACGCTGCTCAAATGGGCTCAGAACGGCCCAACAAGCCCAAATTGAACAGCCCACGGCCCATTCCTTTTTTTTTAACCGCTCCCTGTTTAACGAAACAGAGGAGCAGTTCGCCGGCGGCCAGGGCCGCCGCCGGCCAAATTGGAGGCGGTCCGGCCCGTTGGCCGAGCCAGGCCGGCCGCCGCGCGGCCGCCCCCCCCCCTCTCTCTCTCCAATTTCAATTTAAATCACATCCTCTCTCTGTCTCATCGCGGCGGCTCAAATCACGCCGGCGACATTGCCGGCCCAATCCGGGCGGTCCGGCCTCCGGTGGCCGGGCCAGAGCCGGCCACGCCGTGGCCGGCCTCCCCTCTCTCTCTCTCTCCCTAATTTCTCTCCTTCTCTCTCACTGTCTTCCATGGCCAAGAATCACGCCGGCGGCACGGCCGGCCACCATGGCCGGCCGGACCTCCACCGGACGCACGCCCGGCGCCGGTGGAGGTCTCCGACCAAGGCTCAGGCCCGGCGAAGCGGCGAGCACACCGCCGGGCCCGAACCAAGGATCGGACCCGGTATTCCCAGGTCACCTCTCTCTCCCTCCTCCGCTCTCTTCTCTCTCTCACTGTCTCCGGCACCCCACCGGACGCCGCCCCCGGTGCCGGTGGGGTTGTCGGCCGGGCTCAGGCCCGGCGAGGCGGCGGGCACGCCGCCGGGCCTGAACCAGTGTCGGCACAGGGAAGGAAGGGAGCTGGGTTCTGTAACCCGGTTCCTCCCTGTTCTCTCCTTTTTTTTTAACTTTCTCTCTCTAATCCTCTCTCCTAGGCATGGACAGGGGACTTACCAGAGGCAGGCGCGCTGGGGAAGAAACGTCCGCACGAGAGATGATGAGAAGGGGGCATCCACGTATGATGGGAAGGAGGTTTTCACATTATCTTTTATAGGCAATGCAGAGTCCCCAAATCAAGGGACTCTGTAATTAGATATACTTGAGTTCAAATATCTAGAGTCTATCATCTGATCTCGTGATAACTCTCATGAGCAGTTGAGAAATCTAGGGGATTACAGTTATGCTAGCAGCCTAATTGTTATGTCATAGTATGGTCAATCCTTGTACAATTTTAGAGCCTGAAAACATACAAGAATTATAACATGATGGTTGATGAGGGGTAAAATTATCATTGCATTAATGTTCGCGTATACCATCAATTGAGTCGAGACCAATCTCAACATCCCATCATCCAGCTGTCATATCCGAAAGACACCGAAGCCGAATCATCCTCGGCGAACCGAGCTATTCTCATACTTCGATGAACCTAGCCATTCTCATACCTCGGCGAACCGAGCCATTTTCATACCTCGGTGAACCGAGCTATTTTACACCTTGGTCAAACCGATGCGCTTGAGCACCTCTGCAGAATCAAGTACGGGAGAGTTCCAAATTCATGATAGCTGAACAAGATCTCAAATAGAAAATTATGCAAATAATGCCGGAAGTGGCCTAAGGCCTACAGAAATAGCTTAGGACCTACAGAGTCATCAAATCTCAAAGCATCAACCAACTCTCCTGGCTGTCAATCCTCTAACTAACTAGATACATATCCCACCGACCTTACAACAAACATGATTCGAATCTATTTGAATCTAAATGTTTTTGGACCCCCTATGACGTACCCAAGGAATTAGATGATCGCCTATAAATACCCCAGCCCTGAAGTCTCTCAGGTACGCTTTCACTGACACTCTAACTGAGAAAACTCCATTGAAGCTTGAGCAGAACTTCGAGTTCTGAGAGGCTACTCACCTTGAGAAACTCTTCTGCGAGAGCCTTCTCCTCATATCTGCTTACTGTGAATTTCTACTGACTTGGGCATCGAAGGGCCTTCCGTAGAGGGCCACCCCAAACACTCTCTATGTAAGGACCAACTTGCAGGTTCCATCCGGACAAGAGACCAGCGTCTAGATCCAGAGCCGAGCTGCACCCGAGTCGGAGAGTGGATTTCCGCAGCAATAGATTGGCGCTAGAGGAAGGGTCTCAAGTCTTGTAAACTTGTAATCCATGAGACAAGGTTCAGAACCAGAAGAAGAATCCTCTAATGGCCAATCGAAAGAGAGCTACATATGATGCTCAAGATCAGACCGCCTCTCAAAGGCCTGATCCAGTTAGTGGTGTAGCACCACCGCTACCACCGCCAACTAAGACTCCTTCACCGCCGGTGGCAGTGGTGACGCTAGCCAGTTCGCCACCCTGGTTAAGAAAGTCCAGGCACTGACCCAGCTGGTTTAGGGACTCCAGGGGGTTCCCAACCCAGTTGTTCCTGCTCCACATCTTCATGAAGAGGCAGCTGCTCCTGTCCTGCCAGCGATCTCTTCTTTCAATCTGCTTGAGATGGCGGATTATCTTCACTGACCTGCGAAGGCCAAGCCAGCGCCACAGCGGGCCGGAGGGAAGAGCCCGCTCAAGTCTCGACGAGCTCACTCTCTTTCCCCAGCATCTTCTCAAAATTCAACACCGCTGTCGTCTTCTCGTCGCCTAATCCCTTCTACCACTCTGGATGAAGGGATTAGGCAGCAGATGCAAGAGATGCATCGGTGTGGCGTCGGGAGCTGGACGCCGCTAGGCAAGCCCCTCTGCCTCAGCCAAAAGCAGAGCAGGGCATTCCTTTTTCTGAGGGCATCATGCAGGAAGTGATCCCTCCCCATGTAAAGCTCCCCACCATCAAGCCGTATCATGGATCTACCGATCTCGATGACCATCTGAGTAGTTTCATATCCATCATGATGTTCCATGGAGCATCGGACGCAATCCTCTACCGAGCCTTCCCATCTACTCTCAGGGGATCTGCTAGAACCTGGTTTAACAGCTTAAAGCTAGGTTCCATTGATTCTTTTGACAAGCTGAGCCATTTATTCATCAGCCAGTTCATCAGCAGCCATCGCCAGTGATGGAGATCTGATTCCCTCTCTAAAGTCAGACAGAGAGAGGGGGAATCTCTGAAGAATTACCTTGGCCATTTTAACATGGCCCTTCTGGTGGTCGACCACCTCAATCATGAGGTAGCCATGTCCACCTTGATGGGAGGAGTGTCGAAGGAAGAGGATTTCTACCTGGCTCTGGAGGTTAATTACCCGAAGAGCCTCTCTGATATGATGTTCTTGGTGGATAAGTACACCAGGGTCGAAGAATCGCGGGGGTCGGCCCGAGCCGAACAACTAAAGAAGAAGGAGGCAAAGGGCTTGGAGAAATATCAATCCTTCCATCATGTCAGCCCGCCTCACCGCCAGATAGCTCCTCCGCCGCCTCCCCGAGATCAAACCCGAAGCTCGGCTCGGAGATTTGATCAATACACTCCTCTCACCACACCAAGAGCGCAGATCCTGATGAAGATCGAGCGCCAGATTCCTCGGCCTTCTCCTCTCCGAGGCAACGTGACCCGATGGGATATAACCAAGTATTATTGCTTCCATCGAGACCATAGGCATGATACCGAGGACTGCTGGCAGCTCCAGAACGAGATTGAACAGCTAATTTGATGGGACAGGCTGGATCGATTTAGGAGGGCACCAGAGCCGAACGATGAAGGAAATCGCTTGCCCGAGCCTCGCCAGCTTCCCCACCGAACCCCCTAGTCATTGGCAACATCAATATGATAGCGGCGGCTGATCCTTCATCAAATTGGCAAGACGAGGAGGAAAGCCCACCAAAAAAGACTCGAATCGATGAGCTTTCTTTCTCTGACGAGGATCTTCAGGAGGTACAATACCCTCATGATGATGCCCTAGTTGTATCTCTAAATATGAACAACTATGATGTACATCGCATTTTTGTTGATAGTGGAAGCTCTGTTAATGTTTTGTATTTCGATGCCTTTGTGAGATTAAAATTTTGAACGGAAAGCCTTCGGGCTATAGAGTCCACCCTAGTAGGTTTTATGGGCAACTCTATAACTCCTGAGGGAGTTATTACCGTAACAATTTGAGCGAACACTTGGCCCTATGTGGCCACTACGCACATGGATTTTCTTGTGACAAAACTTCGGTCCCCTTACAATGCTATACTCGGTAGGCCAGGACAAGTATCTCTCAAAGCCATCATTTCCATTCCCCATCTTACCATGAAATTTTTCACCGAATAGGGAGTGGGAGTTGTCCGAGGAAGTCTTATAGCTCGGCATTACTTTGTCGCTGATCTTCAATCCCGGAAGCTCGAGGTTGACAGGCTGGATGCTCAAAAAGATTTTGTTGAACAATGAGGAGAGCCAACCGAAGAATTAGAAGAAGAACTACTTGATGAAGCTCGGCCCGACCGAACCATAAGGGTCGGATTGCAACTAAAGGGAAAGCTTCGGCAGGACTTGATCGAATTCTTTCAAAAGAATGCTGACATTTTTGCCTGGTCCACATCAGACATGCCTGGAATTGACCCAGATGTTCTGGTCCATCGCCTTAACATGGACGAAGCATTTCAACTGGTCAAACAAAAGAAGAGAAGCTTCGCCCCCGAGCGTCAAAAGGCTATCGAAGAAGAGGTAGACAAGCTTATTAAAGCCAATTTTATTTGAAAAGTTAACTACCCTGACTGGCTGGTGAATGTGATCATGGTGAAAAAATCAAATGGCAAATGAAGGATTTGCATCGACTTCACCGACCTCAACAAAGCTTGCCCAAAAGACAGCTTCCTCTTCCTCGAATCGACCAACTTGTAGATTCCACTTCAGGCCACCAAATGCTGACTTTTATGGATGCTTATTTGGGCTACAATCAAAATTGGATGGCTCCCAAAGATAAAGAAAAAACTACCTTCATCACCAACCAAGGTATTTATTGTTACCGAGTTATGCCTTTCGGCTTAAAAATACAGGTGCAACCTACCAAAGGCTGGTCAACAAAGTCTTCAATAAGCAAATCGGTCGAAACATGGAGGTATACATTGATGACATGCTGGTGAAGAACAAAGAAGTGCCTCGGCATGTCGTAGACCTTGCAGAAAGCTTTGCGACACTTCAAGGTACTAGATGAAGCTTAACCCAACCAAATATGCTTTCAGAGTCAACTCTGGGAAATTCTTGGGTTTCATGGTCTCTCAACAAGGCATCGAGGTAAATATGCAAAAGATCCAGGCCTTGCAGCAGATGGCCCCTCCAGGGTCAATCAAAGAAGTACAACGTCTCATCAGAAGGATAGCAGCTCTTAACCGCTTCGTCGCTCAGTTGGCCGAGAGATGACTTCCCTTCTTCAAAGCACTTCGGTCGGCCAAGAATTTTCAATGGACCCCATATTGCCAGAAGTCCTTTGAAGATCTCAAAAGATACCTTGGCTCACCACCCCTCCTTAGCAGTCCAAAGCTAGGCGAAATGCTGAGTCTATACTTGGCGATCTCTAAGGGTGTTGTTGGCTCTGTGCTGATCAAAGAGGAAAACAAAGTTCAAAGACTGGTCTATTATGTTAGCAAATTGCTCAGAGACACTGAAATGAGGTATACCCAAGTCGAGAAGATGGTTTTGGATCTGGTAATATCAGTCTAAAAGCTGCGACCGTATTTCAAGCTCATACTATAGCGATCTTAACCGACCAACCCATCAAGTCAATTATCCATCGCCCAGAAGCGTCGGAAAGAATGGCCAAATGGGCTGATGAATTGAGTGAGCATGACATTGAGTATCGACCTCGTCTGGCCATCAAAGCCCAGGTCCTAGCGGATTTTCTCCTTGAGTGCACCATAGTCGAAGATGGTTCTACCCCGGGCACTCCTGAACACCCAAGGCCCAGTGCTCTATGGTTGCTCTATGCTGATGGGTCCTCCAGCGCAAGTGGCTCTAGCGCCGATCTAGTTCTCACTAGTCCGGAGGGAGCAACTTTCGAATGTGGCATCAGTTTCTCCTTCCCAGCCTCTAATAATGAGGCAGAGTATGAAGCCCTACTCGCTGGACTTCGCATCGCCCACGAGCTCAAGGCTGAAAAGCTAAATGCCTACACTGACTCTTAGCCGGTGGCTAGCCAAGTGTGAGGAGAGTTTAAAGCTCGAGAGCCGAACATTATTCGG
Source organism: Calamus simplicifolius (assembly GCA_900491605.1). Taxonomy (NCBI): domain Eukaryota; kingdom Viridiplantae; phylum Streptophyta; class Magnoliopsida; order Arecales; family Arecaceae; genus Calamus; species Calamus simplicifolius. The sequence goes on from UESW01001885.1 coordinate 112,306, forward strand.
TATCTTCAAAAGGTGCGTGATCTATCATTCCTCTTTATCGAATTTAAAGTTATTCAAATCCCAAGGGCTAAAATGCGCGCGCCGACCTTTTGTCCCGCCTGGCGACCACGGACTCGATGGATCTTGAGAGAAGTTCCACCAAAAAGTCCTAGAGAAATCTAGCATTGTTGATGCTGATCAGATAATGCAGGTTGACACTGAACTATCCTGGATAGATCCTATGCATAAATATCTCAAAGAAGGGTTGTTACCAACTGATAGAAGGCCCTTTTTTCCCATTTCCAAAAGGTTGCTGACTTTGAGGTACCTTTGTCCGGTAACAGACGGAAGGCAAGGATGACAGTGACGGGTCGAAACTGTCTATCAGAGGTGTCCTGCCTCGCCTGCCACCTGTCGAGTGCAGTGCTGTGGATGGCAGACGAATATAGTTGCATCTGGCATGTGCCGTTACGGGATATGGCCACGCACTGTTGCAGGCAAGTGATGGATCACGTGGCCGCTGCAGGCGGTTTTGGGCCATGTAGGCGTGTTAGGTGGCTCGAGGCAGTGGGCTGCTGGTCTGGGGCTAGACCGGGACGGAAGCTTGAGGCCGAGGCTGAAGCTCGAGGACGAGGCCGAGGCTGACGCTCGAGGCTGAGGGGGACCTCAGAGGCCGAGGGGGCCTCGGGGGCGGAGGCCATCCCATGAGGCCGAGGTTGGGCTTTGTCAGTTCATCGTTTGCTTACCTTTTACTTTGACGATGTTGGATCAGCCACATCAGATGCCCCCTCGCCCTTGAGATGAAGCGGGCCCACCCTGGCGAGGCGAAAGTGGTGTCACCTCCCAAGTGGCTGATCCTCGTTTGCTACCAATCGCCCCTGGACACGTGTCTCTGGGCGCGGCGATAACTTAGCACGGGCGATCTGGGGAATGTAAGAGGGCAGTCACTATCGTCCGTCCGATTACAATGATCGTCCTCGAGGCGAGGTTGTCCTCTCGAAATCCATGAAAAGCGGCCACCATCATCGCCATCATGACACTAACGTCAGCGGCATCCCATCATTAGCCGAAGACGGATCGTCTCACGCGCCGAGCGCCTGCCGAGGCGACCTAGCCTATAGCGGGAGTCCACGTAGCTGGTTAGACGAGGTGGGATGATTTGAAACTTGACAAAAACCCGGGCGAGGGTTGAATCTTGCCACTTTGCTTCAACCATCATCGTCTTCCCTGGCTCTTGACCTCCCTTGCAACCTGAGAACTAGCCTCCGCCATTTTCATATCAGGTTAGCTTCCCGACCCCTTTTGAGCATTCTTTCCTTTTCATAACCCCTACTATGGCTTCCTCCCCATCCTGGTCCTCGTCAGTTGATCCCGAGGACCAAATCTCTCCCTCGAGGCTTCGTGCCTCTTCTTTCCTGCCCTCTCGTGGTCCTTCGATCCGAGGATCGCGCTCCTATCCAGCCACGGTGAGCCACCCGTAGGGCTCCGGCGTAGAGGCACCGGGCGGCCGCTGGCCCCTCACAGAGGGTGGGGGTGGAATCCCCGACGGGGACCGCCTCCATGGTAACATGCCAGGACCTGACCAACATCAGCGCCTGTTACCAAATCTCCCAAGATATCGGGCTCTTCCTCCCGACCCCCGACGATAGGGTGGTCTCTTCCCGGCCTGGTAGAGTGGCCATTTATGAAATATCCTTTAGGTTAGGTCTCTGCCTGCCCTTTCATCCTTTCTTCATCAACCTCCTTGACTACTACTCTCTAACCCCCTCCCAACTAGTCCCAAACTCCCTCCGAACTATCTGTGCCTTCATCATCCTATGCTATCTCCCCTCTGTCACACCTAGAATCTCCCTCTTTCGATCCTTCTACACCCTACGGCCGCAAGCGGGTTGGTGACTGTTCCAGCCCTGACCCGGCCGTGTCCTCAAGCTGCTCCTCCCCTCCTTCATCAAGGAATGGAAGTTTCGATTCCTTTTTGCTGACATTGACCAAGTTAAAACTGGGTGGGGGGGCCTGGACCTTAGGCCCAACTCAAACTCGACCGTACTCCCGAGGGACAGGGAGGCACTGGGGCGACTCTTGACCGCCGACATCCCCAGATACAATATGCTCCTATCGAAGGACAACCTTCGGCTGGCGGGCATCACCACCCAAAGCAGTGAGTAGCAGTCATCCCCATACTTAACCAAATTTCCTTCTTCCTTTTTCTCTTTTTTTTTACTAACTCTGGCCGATGTCATGCAGCGATGAAGCTTCCAGATCCTTAAACTCAAGAGGGCCGCGCCAAGAGGATGAGGGCCCAGGAAGGGCCGAGCGAAAGGCAGCAGGCCCCGGTACCCAAATGTTCGATGGTGCGGGTCTCCCCGCCTCCCAAACGCCAAGAGCCTCCGATCATGCCGGTGGACCTGATAGCCGACACCCTACCGGAGGGGGTGAGAGTCGAGGGGGAGATAGAGGAGCCCCAGGTGCCCGCCGAGTCGACTCTGGTGGAGGCAGAGTAGGGCCCAAGCATGGGGCCATCGGTGGCGGCGAGCCCACCCCCAGAAGAAATGCTGGCGGGCAGCCCCCCGCACACCAAACCCGAGCGCACCGAGGCCGCCGAGGGGAGCAGGGTCGGATCGACCCCCCGCAGATTCTCCCTAATGAACGATGGGTGCCGAGCAGAGCGGCTCATGTCCCAGGCTATCCTACCTGAGTTCCAGGAGGAGCTCAAGAACTTGGGAGCATCCAGGTTCTTCAGGGAAGCCTTCTCAGCCCTCGTCCGGGTAAGTGACTTTTTGCCCTTAGCTTCAAATACCCAATAGTTTGCATGGCTGACACCTTGAATGCAGGTGACAAACTCCCTGGGAGCTACTAAGGATGTAATAAATGAAGGGGAGGTCATTATCCACCAGGCCCGATGGATGCTGAGGAGGCCCAGGCCCGAGCTGAAGCGGCAGAAAGGGCCCTAGAATCCGCAAGGACCGACCAGGACGACGAACTAAGGAAGGTTGAGAGCTGAGCGGAGGCTGAAGCCAGTCGACTCCAAGCGGCACTAAGTTAGCTTATGGAGGCCGAGAGTACCATCGAGGCCCGAGACCTTCACATCGCCGAGCTGAACTCGGCCATCAGGCGGCCGGAGGTAAGGCAAGGCGTGTCGAAGAGGAGGCGGAGCACGCTAGAGAGGCAGAGAGGGCGGCTGCCTCTTTGATCACGGAGAAGGAGGTCGCCACCGAGGCTAGGGCAGCATGGGCTGTAGAAGAGTTCCGGGCGTCCGAACGCTATGCGGACGAACTGGCCGAGACTTCAGCGGACGCCTACCTCCAGGGGTTCCAATGTGGGAAGGAGATGGTAGCCCGAGACTTGAACCTTCCTTGGGCCTTAGAGGTCGAGCCATAGCACCTCTCTGAAGTGGCCTCATCTGACGATGAGCTCGTGACGGCCGACCCGTGAACTTGTAATTTTCTTCAAATTTTTGTAAAGTCCGACTCAATCGGCATTTTGTAAGCATCTGAGCATTAATGAAATTATTTTTAGCTAACTGCAACATGTCACATTTGACTCCTCGGATTGCCGATGTGGGACCCCTAGGGGATTCGTCGGCACCGAGGGGCAGCTTCCTCCCACTAGCGAGCGACTTCGATTTAGCTAAGTAGGGCCAGACCCTTGGGAGAGCCGAGGAAGACTCGGACTTCTAGGGACCAATGGAACATCGGCCTTGGGACGCCGAGAAATATTCGGGCTTCTGGGGACCGATGGGACATCGGCCTCGGAACCCGAGGAAGACTCAAGCTTCTGGGGACCGATGGGACATCGACCTCGGAACGCCAAGGAAGACTCAGGCTTCTAGGACCGATGGGACATCGGCCTTGCGACGCCGAGGAAGACTCGAGCTTCTGGGGACCGATGGAACATCGGCCTCGGGACGCCAAGGAAGACTCGGGCTTCAGAGGACCGATGGAACATCGCATCGAAACGCCGAGGAAGACTCGGGCTTCTGGGGACCGATGGAACATCGGCATCGGGACGCCGAGGAAGACTTGGGCTTCTGAAGACCGATGGAACATCAGCATCGGGACACCGAGGAAGACTCGAGCTTCTGTGGACGATGGAACATCGGCCTCGAGACGCCGAGGAAGACTCGGGCTTCTGGGACCGATGGGACATCGGCCTCGGGATGCCAAGGAAGACTCGGGCTTCTGGGGACCGATGGAACATCGGCCTCGGGACGCCGAGGAGACTCGGGCTTCTGGGGACCGATGAAACATCAGCCTTGGAATGCCGAGGAAGACTCAGACTTTGGGGACCGATGGAACATCGGCCTTGGGATGCTGAGGAAGACTCGAGCTTCTGGGGACCGATGGAACATTGGCCTTAGGACGCCGAGGAAGACTCGAGCTTTTGGGGACCGATAGAACATCGGCCTCGGGATGCCAAGGAAGAATCGAGCTTCTGGGGACTGATGGAACATCGATCTCGGGACGCCGAGGAAGACTCGGGCTTCTGGGGACCGATGGAATATCGGCTTTGGGACGCCGAGGAAGACTCGGGCTTCTAGGGACTGATGGGACATCAGCCTCGGGACGCCGAGGAAGACTCGGGCTTCTAGGGACCGATGGAACATCGGCCTTGGGATGCCGAGGAAGACTCAAGCTTGAGGTGCCGAGCTAGCCTCGAGCTTTTGGGAGCCGGTGGTACACCGGTCTTCGATGCCGATGGTACATCGGTCTTCCGTGCCAATGGTACATTGGACTTTCTATGCTGAGCTGGCCTCGGGCTTTTGGGAGCCGATGCTACACCGGTCTTTGGTGCCAATGGTACATTGGACTTTCTGTGCCGAGCTGGCCTCAGGCTTTTGGGAGCCGGTGGTACACCAGTCTTCGATGCCGATGGTACATCGGTCTTCAGTGCCAATGGTACATTGAACTTTTTGTGCCGAGCTGGCCTTGGGCTTTTGAGAGCCGATGGTACATCAGTCTTCAGTACCAATGGTACATTGGACTTTCTGTGCCGAGTTGGCCTCGGGCTTTTAGGAGCCGATGGTACACCGGTCTTCAGTGCCGATGGTACATCGATCTTCAGTGCCAATGGTACATTGAACTTTCTGTACTGAGCTAGCCTCGGGCTTTTGGGAGCCGGTGGTACACCGGTCTTCGGTGCCGATGGTACATTGATCTTCAATGCCAATGGTACATTGGACTTTCTGTGCAGAGCTGGCCTCGGGCTTTTGGGAGTCGGTGCTACACCGGTCTTTGGTGCCGATGGTACATCGGTCTTCAGTGCCAATGGTACATTGGACTTTCTGTGTCGAGCTGGCCTCGGGCTTTTTGCTGAAAAGCTAGGTTACTTGAACTCTTTATTAATATCAAGTGCGGGGCGAGAGCCCAAGAGAATGCAAGCATGAAATTTAATGTAAAGAGAGGGTACACTACTGATAATACCGATGGAGGTTGTCGGCGTTCCACGTCTACGGGAGTGGCTTTCCATCCAGCCCTTCAATTTTGTATGCTCCGTGGTGGAGTGCCTCAGCAACTCGATAGGGTCCCTTCCTGTTTGGCGCTAACTTGCCTCCCTCCATGGGTTTTGAAACTTCAGTTCATCGAAGAACTAGGTCCCCCAGCAAAAAGGTCTTAGGGCGGACGCGAGCGTTGTAATACCTGATCGCCCGCTGTCGGTAGGCTGCCATCTAGAGTCGTGCTCGGTCTCGTACCTCTTCCACGAGGTCAAGGTTGGCCCGCAACTGATTCAGATTGTCTTCCTCATTGTATGCCTCCACCCTGGGCCTTGGGAGCTGATCTCCACAGGAATGACTACTTCAGATCCGAAGATGAGGCTGAAGGGAGTCTCCCCAGTGGGGCTTACAGCATGGTGTGGTAGGCCCATAGCACATTGGGAGCTCCTCCATCCACCATCCTTTGCAGTCATCTAGCCGGGCTCTTAATCTTTGGAGAATGATGCGGTTGGTCACCTCGGCTGCTCCATTGGTCTAAGGATGCCAAACAGAGGTGAACAGCTGATGGATGCCTAGCTCGGTGCATAATCCTCGGAAGGGTTTATTATCAAACTGCCGGCCGTTGTTGATGATCAGGGTATGTGGTAGCCCGAACCAGCATATTATGGACTTCTAGAAGAAGGACCTCACCTTGCTCTCGATGATCTTGGCGAGTACCTCGGCCTCAATCCATTTGGTGAAGTGGTCAACGGCCACCAACAGGAACTTGCGCTGACCGGAGGCTAGAGAGAATGGTCCCAAATGTCCATACCCCACTGGACGAAGGGCCAAGGTGCCGCCATGGGGGTCAGCTGAGACGTCGGCTACCATTGGATGTTGGCATGGCGCTGGCAGCTATCGCACTTCTTGATGAGCTCGACCGCATCCTCCCTCATGGTCAGGCAGTAGTACCCCTACTGCAGGGCTTTGTAGGCCAGGGCTCTGCCCTCCAGATGACTTCCACAGATTCCCTCATGGATTTCTCACATGATGTAATCAGCTTCCATGGGGCCGACGCACTTGAGGACCGGATACGAGAATGACCTTCGGTAGAGCCTTCCGTCCAATATCAGGAACTTCAGGGCCCATCGTCTGAGCAGCCTGGCCTCAGCGGGGTCTTTAGGGAGGGTGCCATCAGTCAAATATCGGATGTAGGCATCCATCCAAGAGGGCTCCTGCTCGATCGGCAGAGCTTCCTCCACTATCTCAATGCTCGAGACCTGCAGGTGCTCCACGTACGTCCTTCCCAAGGTCCCATCGGCCAAAGTGGCCAAGCGAGATAGCGCATCGGCCCTGGCATTCTTTGCTCGGGGAATGTAACCGATGCGAAAGTAGAGAAACTGAGAGGCCAGGGATTGCACTTTGCTCAGGTAACTGGACATAGCCGGGTCTCTGGCCTCATACTCCCCAGTGACCTGTCCAAAGACAAGCTGAGAGTCCGTGAAGGCCCTTAGACGCTTCGCACCGAGTTCCTTGGCTAGCTTCATCCCTGCCAACAAGGCTTCATATTCCGCCTGGTTGTTGGTGGCTGAGAAAAGAAATCGGAAGGCATACTCCACCACCTCCCCCTCGGGGCTCGTAAGAATGAGTCCAGCCCCACTCCCTTAAGAATTCGACGCTCCATCTACATGAAGGATCCAATCTTTCTTTCCCTTCCCCTCAGCCTTAGGGGACTCCACGTGCGCCTCCGAGTGCGACTCCTCCGGATGCTCCTCGGTCCAAGTGCACTCGATCAAGAAATTGGCTAACACTTGGGACTTCATTGCAGACCTCGGCCGAATGGACAAGTTGAACTCTCCCAACTTGATGGCCCACTTGGCCAGCCGACCTGAGGTGTTAGGATGGGACAAGATAGTCTGGAGAGGTTGGTCTGTGAGCACCACGATCGGATGAGCTTGGAAGTAGGGTTGGAAGCACTGAACAGAGACAACCAGGGCGAAGATGATCTTCTCGGTCTTGGAGTATCTGGTCTCAGCGTCATGAAGTACTTTGATAGTGTAATAAACTAGCTTCTGTGCTCCATCGGCATCCATGTGAATAAGCACGGAGCTGATGGCCTCGGGGGAGGCTACAAGATACAGAAAGAGTGCCTCCCCGCCCCTCGGCTTGGATGGTAGCGGGGGGGTGGATAGAAATTTCTTTAGCTCCTTGAAGGCTCCCTGGCATTCCTTCGTCCATTCAAAGCTGTTGACTTTGCGCAATGCCTTGAAGAAAGGTAGACACCTTTCTGCCGACTTGGATAAGAAACAGATCAAAGCTGCCATCCTCCCCGTCAGGTGTGCACCTCTTTTTTATTAGCCGGGGGCCTCATGTCCAAAATGGCTTGGATCTTGTCGGGGTTGGCTTCGATTCCTCGCTACGTCACCATGAAGCTCAGGAACTTTCCTGCTGTAACTCCGAAGGCACACTTGTGAGGGTTCAGCCTCATCTGGTATCGACGGAGATTGCCGAAGGTCTCTGTAAGGTCGGCAATATGGTCGGCAGCATGGATGCTCTTGATCAGCATGTCGTCCACATACACCTTCATATTACGTCCGATCTGGTCCTCAAAGACCTTGTTCATTAACTTCTAATAGGTGGCCCCCGCATTCTTCAACCCGAATGGCATCACCTTGTAACAATATATCCCTTCTTAGTTACAAAAGAGGTCGCCTCTTCATCAGCCAGGTCCATGCTGATCTAGTTGTACCCTGAGAATGCATCCATGAAGCTGAGGGTCTCGTGGCCGGATGTAGCGTCTACCAACTGGTCAATCCGAGGCAGCGGAAAGCTGTCCTTGGGGCATGCTTTATTGAGGTCGGTGAAGTCCACGCACATCCTCCAGCTCCCACTGGCCTTGCGGACCATCACGACATTCGCCAGCCAGTCGGGGTAGTGCACTTCGCGAATGTAGCCGATCACCACCAACTTACGCACCTCCTCGTCTATGGCCTTCTGTCTATCTGGGGCGAAGCTCCTCTTTTTCTGCTGAACGGATCGGCACTCCGGCTTGATGTTGAGTTGGTGGGTAATCACTTCCTCTAGAATGCCTGGCATGTTGGACGCCGACCAGGCGAAGATGTCAGCATTGACCTACAGGAAAGCAAGGAGCTGGTTGCAGGCTTCCTCCGGAAGCAGGGCCCCAACTTGGATGGTCTGCATCGGGTCCTCCCCCAGGGGGAAGGCTAGCAGGTGCTCGGCCGGTTCCCCCTCCTCTCTGAGTCCCGGGGGTCCAGCGCTTATAGTGCAGGTGTAGACATCGCCCCCTGAGGACTGGGGGCCATGTGGTAGCAAAGTGGTGGCGGGTTATGCTCCCCTCGCATCTCCCCAACCCCCTCGCTGGTAGGAAACCTTACCAAGAGCCTTTTGGTGGAGATAGCAGCATCCAAGAGGTTAAGTTCGGGCCTACCGAGTATGGCGTTGTAGGCAAAGGGCACCCGGACCACAAGAAAGCTCATAAATATTGTACTTTGATGCGGGGACATTCCAGCCATGACAGGGAGAGTGATCTCTCCCTCGACCTTCATGGAGTCTCTGGTGAACCCTATCAAGGGCGTGGTGATGGGTCGGAGTAGGTCGGGAGACAGGTTCATACAAATAAAAGCATTGTAACTCAAAACGTCCATCGAGCTTCCACTATCAACCAGAATTCTTTTTACAGGATACTTAGCAATCGTCATAGACACGACAATGCTATCATCATTTTTGTTGACCACCCCCTCTAGGTCTCTTTTGAAAAAGGGAATTACATAATCTAACCCCTCCTCCCCCTCGGCCTTTTGGATGGGCCGCCTACCCCCTAGGAAATCATCGCCACCGTCTTCTCGGTCAGTGCATTATCGATCATCGGTGGTAGAGGTGCTGAAGGGCCAGGAGCACTCGGGTTGTTCCTCTAAACGAATTTCCCCAGATGGCCTCCCTGGATAAGGTCTTCTATCGCCTTCTTCAGCTAGCGACAGTTGTCGGTGTCGTGGCCATGGTCCCGATGGTAGCAGCAGTATAGGTTCTTATTGCGGGGGGTCTTTGAGTTCAGTGGAGGAGGGCATGGTAGGTATGACTCACCCTCAATCTCAAGCAAGATATGGGAGATGGGAGCGAGCAAGGGGGTGAACGGGCCGTCCCTCAATGCGGGAGCCCGAGGATGGTTGTCTGGTCGCCGGAGAGGCTCGGTCCTCCTGGGATGAACTTCTGTGGGCTCAAGACGAGCTGGCTTCTTGATGATGCTTCCGTTAGCCTCGCACCGGAAAGAGTCAGCCTCGTCGGTGCGGATATATTTTTGAGCCCAGCTCAAGAGCTCAGCATAGGAGCCGGGTGGCTTCTTGTCGAGAAAATATGCAAAGCGGGAGGGACGGAGCCCTCGCTTCAAGGCCAAGGTGGCCACAGAGTCCTTGAGGTTGTAGACCTCCAGGGCTACTTCTTTGAACCGGGCGACGTAGTCCCGTAGGGACTCGCCACCCTTCTACTGGACAGAAAAAAGACTGTCCGCCACCCTGGGTATCTTCCGACATGCGTCAAAATAGGCCAAGAAGGCCCTCTCCAGCTGGCGGAAGGAGTTGATACTCCGCAATGGCAGGCGGGAGTACCAGGCTCAGGCAGCCTTCCTCAAGGTGGCGGGAAAGGCGATGCAAAGAAGTGAATCAGTTGCCTCTTGGACCTGCATGAGAACCTTGTAGCTTTCCAAATGGTCCAAGGGATCGGTGGTCCTATCATACGGGTCCAGCTGAGGAAGACAGAACTGGATTGATATTAGTTCCTCCATGATGCGGCGGGACAGCGGCGGCCGACTGTCATAGTCTACCTCCAGTGGGTTGGTGATCCAGTGGCTGAGCTCCTCCAGCCGCTGATTGTATTCATCGAGCCGGCGCTCAGCCCGACGGGCTATTTGGCCATCGAATGACCCCTCCCTCGAGGATTTTGAGGAGGGGGAAGAATGGCGGCGATGCTGATGGGGGCGCTCCACCTCCCTCCCGTGCCGCCGCCTAGGAGAAGCACTAGCATGGCGGGAGGGTGACCGGAGCCTCTTGGAAGCCTCTCGGCGGTGAGGCTTGGGTGAAGTACGGTGGTGGCGAGCTTCTCGGGCAGGAGACCTCCCCCGAGAAGAGTGTTGGCTCGGTTGGACCACTCCTGGAACCGACGGGAGCGGCTCTGACGGCTGCACGGCCGTCGGCTACTGCTGCAAGACTTGGACCGCCGCCACCAAAGATTGAACTCTCATGGTGAGGGCAGCAAGCCGGTCTTCTTGAAGCTGCTACGTGGTGGTGCAGGGACGTTGGCTAGGGGAGCGGAGGGGCCGACTGCCAGCGAGCCAGCCCCTTGACGCTGCCCCCCAGCATGACTAGTAGAGTCCTCTTGCACACGGGTCATCACCATTGCTCGAGAGCTCAAGGAAAGAGAAGTTGCCACTGACAGGTTCGAAGCTTTTCTCCTTTGATCCCTTCCTGACGCGCTAATCTGTTGACGCCAAGTCACCTTCCTCCAACACCGGGGAACGGAGATCCTCCTCCTCGGTGAGCTTCTGCAAAAAGTCCACGGAGACTGATTGCTCCAGTGGGGACCCTCTGATGCTCAAGTCAGCGATTCAGGAATAGACAAGAGTAAACTAAGAAATGAGCTAGAGAACTAGAGTTCAGGATCCTTCCCTTGTCATGAGTGTGGGCCTTTATACATGTTCGAAGGTCCTTTTTTTCGTTTCCAGAAGGTTGCTGACTTCGAGGTGCCTTTGTTTGGTAACAGACAGAAGGCAAGGCTAACAGTGATGGGTTCAAACCACCTGTCAGAGGTGTCTTGCCTTGCCTGCCACCTACCGAGTGCAGCGCTACGGGTGGCAAGCGGATATGGTTGCGTCTGGCATGTGCCGTTATGGGGTATGGCCACGCACTATTGCAGACAAGTGGTGGATCACGTGGCCGCTGCAGGCGGTTGGTGGGCCGCGTGGGCGTGTCAGGTAGCTCGAGATAGCGGGTTGCCGGTCTCGAGGGCAGACCGGGATGGAAGCTCGAGGCCGAGGTCGAGGCAGAAGCTTAAGGCCAAGGCCGAGGCTGAAGCTCGAGGCCGAGGCAGAAGCTTGAGGCCGAGGCCGAGATTGACGCTCGAGGCCGAGGCCGAGGCTGAAGCTTGAGGCCGAGGGGGCCTCGAAGGCCGAGGGGGCCTCAGGGGCCGAGGCCATCCCACGAGACCGAGGTTGGGTTTCGTCAGTTCACCGTTTGCTTACCGTTTACTTTGACAATGTTGAATCATCCACATCACCTCCGCCCATCGGAGGCCAACTATGCCCTTCAGGAGGTTCACGAAGGCATCTGTGGTAACCATCTTGGCGGTCGAGCTCTGTGCCACAAAGTGCTGCGTCAGGGGTATTATTAGCCGACAATGCAAAGAGATGCTGATAATCTCGTTCGAGCTTGTGATTCGTGCCAACGACATTCAAATGTCCAAAGGCTCTCCTCTGCTCACCTAACGCCTGTATCATCCGCTTGGCCTTTCCCTAAGTGGGGAATGAACATTCTTGGTCCTTTTCCCCTCGCCATAGGGCAGAGAAAATTCTTGTTTGTCGCAATTAACTACTTCACCAAGTGGGTCGAAGCGGAGGCAGTCGTCCAGATAACTGAAGCTCGGGCTAGGAACTTCGTATGGAGGTCTATCATTTGCTGGTTCGGCCTCCCTCACACCATCATCACCGATAATGAAAAATAATTCGACAACCCCAAGTTTTGAGAATTCTGTGAGGATCATGGCATTCTTCACCGCCTAACATCAATCGGACATCCTCAAGCCAATGGGAGGTCGAGGTAACTAATCGAACTCTTCTGCATGGAATTAAAGCTCGACTTAACCGAGCACGAGGCAGATGGGCAGAAGAACTTCACCACGTGTTGTGGGCTTATCGGACTACCAAAAGGATACCCACAGGCCAAAATCCATTCAGAATGGCTTTTGGTACGGAGGTTGTCATCCCCGTAAAAATTGGGCTCCCTTCTCCACGCGTGGAAGGTTATTCAGAAGAATCTAACGATGAGCAACTCCGAACCAATCTAGACCTGATAGAAGAAGTTAGGGAGAAAGCCCAGATCCGGATGGTCGCCTATCAGCAAATGATAGCCCTTTATTACTCCACCAGAGTTAAAGGAAAATCCTTCCTTCCTGATGATTTGGTACTCCAAAAGGCATCCGTGTCAAAGCCACTGGAGCAAGGGAAACTGTCCCCAAACTAGGAGGGTCCCTATCAAGTTACAGAGGTAATCAGGCCCGACACTTATAAACTCCAGGATCTAGATGAAAAATCTATTCCTCGGACATGGAGCTCGAATAATCTCCACATATATCATCAGTGAAAGTATGCCTTCGCTAAACTCACTCTATTTACTACCTCAAATTTTTATTTTCAAAAGTCTATAAAGTTTTTGTTCCGATTGCCTTTCTACTGAAAACTACAATGAGAAGCAAGTTTTGTTCAATAATCTTTCAAGCCTCGGCTAGGCCGAGTGATCTCCGTACCTTGACAGCGCCAAGTAAAATATAATCTTTGCAAACCTTGGCCAGGCCGAGTGATCTCCATACCTTGGCAGCGCTAAGTAAAATATAATCTTTGCAAACCTCGGAAGGACCGAGTGATCTCTGTACCTTGGTAGCGCCAAGTAAAAATAATCTTTGCAAACCTCGGCAGGGCTGAATGATCTCTGTACCTTGGCAGTGCCAAGTAAAATATAATCTTTGCAAACCTCGGCAGGGCCGAGTGATCTCCGTACCTTGGTACCGCCAAGTAAAATATAATCTTTGCAAACTTTGGCAGGGCCAAGTGATCTCTGTACCTTGGCAGTGCCAAATAAAATATAATCTTTCAAACCTCGGCAAGGCCGAGTGATCTCTGTACCTTGGCAGCGCCAAGTAAAATATAATCTTTGCAAACCTCGATAGGGCCGAGTGATCTTCGTACCTTGGCAGCACCAAGTAAAATATAATCTTTGCAAACCTCGGCAGGGCCGAGTGATCTCCGTACCTTGGCAGTGCCAAGTAAAATATAATCTTTGCAAACCTCGGCAGTGCTGAGTGATCTTCGTACCTTGGCAGCGCCAAGTAAAATATAATCTTTCAAACCTTGGCAGGACCGAGTAATCTCCGTACCTTGGCAATGCCAAGTAAAATATAATCTTTCAAACCTCAGCAGGGCCGAGTGATCTTCGTACCTTGGCAGTGCCAAGTAAAATATAATCTCTTAAACCTCGGCAGGGCCAGTGATATCTTCAAGTAATACTTCAAGCCTTGGCAGGGCCGAGTGATAATTCCAAGTAATATCTTAAGCTTCAGCAGGGATGAGTGGTATCTCCAAGTAATATATTAAGCCTCGGTAGGGCCGAGTGATATCTCCAAGCAATATCTCAAACCTCAGCAGGGCCGAGTGATATCTCCAAGTAATATCTTAAGCCTCGGCAGGGCCGAGTGATATCTCCAAGTAATATCTTAAGGCTCGGCAGAGCCGAGTGATATTTCCAAGTAATATCTCAAACCTCGGCAGGGCCGAGTGATATCTCCAAGTAATATCTTAAGCCTCGGTAGGGTCGAGTGATATCTCCAAGTAATATCTTAAGCCTCGGCAGGGCCGAGTGATATCTCCAAATAATAACTCAAGCCTCAGCAGGGCCGAATGATATCTCCAAGTAATATCTTAAGCCTTGGTAGGGCCGAGTGATATCTCCAAATGATATTTCAAGCCTCAGCAGGGCCGGGTGATATCTTCAGATAATATCTCAAGTCCTGGCAGGGCTGGGTGATATTTCTGAATAATACTTTAAGCCTCGGTATGACCGAGTGACTCTTCCAGAGTGACAGCAAAGCTGATTGATTTCTCTAACGACCTAGTGTGGCTGAATTTCCCTACCATGTTTCGACCGAGTTAAGTAACCTTTTTCTTTGTGCATCAGCAAGATTAAACAAGTCATTTATAGCCAAGGTAAGACTACTTCACCCTTCGGTGAAACTGTACTTATGCTATGAGCTAACAAAGCTGCCTAGGCCTCCCTCTGACCTAAATAGAGATGGACGCTCCCTTCGGGATGAGCTAAACATAACATTGCTAAAGTGCATAGCGAAGGCAAAATGACTAAAATGCTACTAGTGATAGTGAACTACACTATGATTCGAAAGGCATGATGCAAACAGAACGACTCTTATGTCGGAACAACACAATCACATTACAAGAGAAGTCAATATTTGAAGAAGAAATGGAAAAAACCTTCTTTATTGATAAAAAAGTTACAACCTCTTGAGAGGCGTTACAAGTGCATTATAGCATAAAAAATAAAGCAAAATAAAACAAGAAAACTCGAGAGAGTAGCTTCGGTCGATGACGTTGCTCCCGCTTCCGATCCAAGAAATCAGAGAAACCGGACAGCTCTGTTGAGTTGCTAGTTAATGCCAAAGAACAAAGAGGCCATCCCTCGAGCACCTCCGTCGGATGAATTAAGAGATCCAAACTGGATCGGAAGGCCATGGATGCCAATGCTGAGGCTGCCCCCCACTTAAAGCGCTGAGCCATGAGTCACTACTCAAAACATAGACAGTGACCCGACCGGCATGCCGAGTCGCAAGTCAATGCCCAAGAGCATAGACAAAAACCCAGTGCTACTTACCTCCCTCCTCATTGAGAAATGGATGAAGGACCCCCGGGCAGATGAACGAAGGGATCCAAACTGAGGATGGAGGGAAGTTCATGTAAGCCAGGGGCCTGAATATATTTGCATTTCCAATGGTTTGCAGGGCCCCATGGCATATGAAAGGAGCCATACAAGGGGCGTGCACTCCCTGTATGGCCCCTGTAACTGTCCCCGTGCGCTCTCCGTATGACCCTTGGGACTCCTTCCTTGAGGATTACTTGCTTTTCAGCAGCTCTTCCATCACCCTAGCTGTATGGGATGAACCAGCTTTCAAAAGGGGAGCTCGACCTCTCCACTCTTGACCTCAGTAAAACAGGAGCCATGAAAACCTCTTTGACTCTCGGGAAGAAGAGGCTCCAGGAAATGCTCAGGCACCGCCCATTTTCCCCTTTTTATAGACAATGAACCGGGAGCAGCCATTAAAAAGAGGATCCTGGAATATGAAAAGTCGCAGTCGCACTGCACCCGAAGCCACGTAGCACATCAAGGAAAAAAAGGGGGCGCATTCCAAAGCATGTTGGGCATGCCTCCCAGGCCGTGACGAAAGACAAAAGATCTCTTTCTGATCTCGAATCAAGAGCTTTAAATGCTAAAAACTGCCTACAAACCTTCGGGATATGGACGGACTTGAGAAATCTCCCTTTGAAAACAATGCCATCCAATAGCAATCGGATGCTTAACGCATACGCAAAACCGACTAATGTTGGAAAAACCAATAAGATAAATTCCTTGAGGAAAAACACAATATCCCTCAGCACGCAACGAACTATTTCGGCTGCTTTGACCAGAAACAAGCCAAGTTCTTGCTTTGGACAAGCCGAACTATCCGCCTTATTTTGACCGCAATCAAAGCGTTTCCCCCCTAGTTTACTTCAGTCAGAACTAGGATAATATTCCTTGGCAAAACTGAGCAGCCTCATGCATCGGGGAACCTAGCTAACTCAGCCTCGATTAGGTAGGATATTTAGTTCGGAACTGCTAGAAGCCATCCCATCTTAAAGTATGGTTCGTTCGTGATAAGCTACAAGCGAAAAAAAGCAACAGACGAACAAAAAGGTCCTTTGAAAAATGATGCCCAAAATGATAGAACACATAGAAGAAGACAAAAGATTCATTCATTAAATTTTGATTGAATTACAAGTAGAAAAAGCAAAAATACATGAGCAACCCTCAAGAATCAGGGTTTGGGTCATTTTCAGGGGCTCCCTCGGCAACATTTGAAGGAATTTGACTTGGTTCACCCACTTTGAATACAGGCGGAGGAGGGACCTTGGGTTCTTCAGCATTAGGCTGAGGACATCCCTCTGGAGCCATGGCTTCATCAGTGCCCAGAATAGTCTCAAGATCAACGTTCGAAATTTCTTCATATTTAGCTTCTTCGGTTCCAGGGGTACGAGTATCATAATATTCGGCCTCTAGAAAAGATAGATCTAACTCTAGGTATACCCGAGAGATCTTCGCCTGTGTCTCCTCTTCGCCGAACCGGAAAGCATCGGCACAAGCCACCTTATGTTCCTCGAGAAATTGAGCAGAATTCTTGTACTCTTCCACGGCCAAAGTGGCTCATCTATTAGCTTCGGCCAATTGACCCAATAGCTCAGAACTCCTTTGGACACTCGAGGCCAACTCCTCTCTCAGGATTTTTGATTGGTTCTGAGCCTCGAGCCCAATCCTGCCTATCTGCAAACATAAGGTTGGTCAAAGCTGTAACCAAAAGAAAAGACACAAAAAGGGTTAAGGGAACACTATACCTCCTCTTCCTGCCGAGCCATCTTCGTACTTAGCTCTTGGATTTTGTCAAGAGCTTTCAATTTAGCCTCTTTATTTTACTGGAGACCATTCTTGAGGTCATTAATCCAATATTGTTTTTCCTTGATCTCCCGCTGAGATTGATCAAGGTCGGTGGTAAGCTTCGCAATTTGATTGTGCTGCCATCTTATTCGGCCTTCTCTGTTGGTGAGCTTCCTATTCAAGCTAGCGAGCTGATTTTGTTGCCACCGATACTTACGCTCCTCCTCATCAAGCCTCTTATTCCAATTGTTCTTCTCCTCGGCGAAGCTCTCTTTCAATTCGCCCAATCTTTCGCTAAAACGCTGCTGCATAGCCTTTATTTCTTCGGCATGTTTGGATTTAATTTGTGATAACTCCAAACAGGCCTTATCAGATTGCTCGCGAAAACCATGGAGCTCCTTAACTTGAGTTTTGAGCTGAGAGGCTTTCTCAGTGGTGGCTTGATAAGACTTGCTCACCTTCTCAAGATCCTTCTGGACAAACACCAAAGCCTTAGAAAGTTTGCTGGTCAATTCCACCCTTTCCCGAAGATCGGCGGCCTCCCTCCTGGCCTGAGCACAGGTCCCCATGGCCAGGTTTTAAGTGCCAACTTAGTGCCCTCATGATTAAGGCATTCTGCAGGAAAGATGTATGTGAAAAAACACGACCGAGCCAACCGACTAAAACTTGTTACCTTGGCATAATGACTTACTCGGGAGGCATAGTTTGTGGCAATCTTCATAAGGACGGGGCTATCGATCTCGGGAAGGAGATAAACATCCTTCGGCACCCTGAGCTGCCCGAAAGCTACCTCGATGAGATCCTCTACGACGGACTCATCCACCGAGGAACTCTCTCCCATGCGCAACACAGACCGCATCAGAGCGGTAAACATATCTTCCACCTCCGGATCGTGGGTGAGGAAATTCACGGCCGAAGAATCGATCCGAGGAGCTTCGGCATGTGGAGCTTTCATCCACTTGGCCTCCTCCATTAAGACCTTAACTTGCGAAACCTCGGACACTTCGGCTCCGGCCGAAGGAATTTCGGTCCGAGCATCCCCTTCGCTCGGTCGCTCTTCTTCTTCTTCTTCAAGCACTTCCTCATCCCCAATAGGCTCCATCAGGGCCTCAGCTTCCTCCGCAGCTTCTCCCAATACCTCGGAAGAAAGTCCTCCAACGGAGAATCCCTCACGAACTTCGGTTGCCTATTCAATTTCTCCCTCAACTTTCGCCGGCTCTCCCTCGGGCAGTTCCAATTGAGCCTCGGCGGTGGCGACTACCTCTTTTGCCCCCTCAATTAAAGCGGGGGCCTCTCCTTTGTCCACATGCAATGTCCTAGGGCTGCCAACCTCCGATGAGTGAGGCTGATCAGCCTCGAGCGAGGGGATTGCCGGATAGACCGGTGGCATCCCCTTGGGTCGTCTGATACGACTATTATTTGAATGGGAGAAACTTCAACAGCCTCCTCCAAGCTTCCCCCAACAACTCGTTCCTCCTCCACTACCATACTTCCCTCTGGCAGGAAGGGCTAATCAACCGTGGCCGACGTACCCGCTTCCCCCTTCTTCGGAGTGGAGGAGTGTCGACCAATGCTGGTTTGCTTTGGCCTCTTTGAGTGGGGCCCGGAAAGGCGAGATTTTTTCTCGGACTTGTGCTTGTCTCCAGAACTAGATCCCCCATGGCATTTGCCCAGCTCTTCTTCATTTGACCCACAAATGCCGACCTCTCGGCTATAAGTACAGCAAACAATCAGTTAAATCACAGTAAAATTATCTGGGTATATCGACTACAAGAAGAAGGGAAGAAACTCACCCTGGGGTCATAGAACTTAGCTCAGCGGCAAAAAGGGCATCCTCCGACAAGAGGGTGCTAGCCGAAAACACCCGGCCACTACGGAGGGTTACCAAATCTCTCTTCTCCTGTTTAGACAATTCTAGGCGCGCCTCCGGGTCTTTCACATAACTCGCCCATGCCGAAGGGAAATCCGAGCCAATGTTCCCCTCGACAATGAAGAACCGGGACTTCCACTCCTTTATCGACGATGGATTGTTTGATATCATGTTGAATGATTTTTGAGGACCGATATAGGGCCACTCAGAGTTTTTCCTGGAAACTAGGTTGTAACATACTTGGAATATGGGGAGAGTTGCAGTTACTCCAATGCGGCTACACATCGAGATAAACCCGATGAGGTTGTGCCAGCTGTTCAAAGCCACCATCATCGGACATATATTATAAAATCTCATCACCTCCTGTACCAGCGGATGGAGAGGAAACCGAAGACCCACTCTTAAGCTTTCCTCATAGAAGAATACTCTACGACTCAGCTCCGTTGAGACCCTATGCTCAGCCCTTGGAAGCCATAGGGCAACATCCCAAGGGACCCTATAACGGCAATGTATTCTGTCTAAGTCCTCGAGGTTTATCTCAGAGGCTACGTCGTTCGGACCCTTCATGTCGTCGGGTTGAAGGACAAAGCGCAGATAAGCTCGCAAAAGTTTTGGGGGAGAAAGAAAAATCTCTGAGGAAGAAACAAGAAGGCGTTGCAGAAGGGGCGCTGCCTTAACCCCTTCCCCTCTTTAAAAAGCACTTCAGAAAGAAAGCCCTGAATGCTAAAACTTCCTCCATGGGCACTATAAACATAGGGGTCTCACCATGCGGGACTTCCCAATCGCTGCCCACAAGAAACGAGGGGTTTCCTCCTCGTGCAATGATAAAAATGATGGCGAAGCAGCGGTCTGTCATTTACGAGACCATCATTGCGCGCCTCTTTGGATCCCTCTGAATGAGATTATCCTGAACTCTACTCCCTATATCTGAATTTACACTTCGGACTAGGGAGTGGGGGGCATGTGATGAGGGATAAAATTATCATCGCATTAATGTTTGCATGTACCATCAATTGAGTTGAGACCAATCTTGACATCCCGTCAGCCAGCTGCCACATCCGAAAGACACCGGAGCCGAATCGTCCTCGGCGAACCGAGCCATTCTCATACCTCGGCGAACCGAGCCATTTTCATACCTCGGCGAACCGAGCTATTCTACACCTCGGTCAGACCGATGCGCTTGAGCACCTCTGCGGAATCAAGTATGGGAGAGTTCCAAATTCATGATAGCTGAATAAGATCTCAAACAGAAATTATGAAAATAATGCCGGAAGTGGCCTAAGGCCTACAGGAGTGGCTTTGGACCTATAGAGTCATCAAATCTCAAAGCATCAACCAACTCTCCTGACCGTCGATCCTCTAACTAACTAGATACGGATCCCACCGGCCTTGCAACAAACTTGATTCAAATCTGAACGGTTTTTGGACCCCCTATGATGTGCCTAAGGAATCAGGTGATCGCCTATAAATACCCCAGCCCTAAAGTCTCTCAGGTACGCTTCCACTGATACTCTAACTGAGAAAACTTCATTGAAGCTTGAGCAGAGTTTCGAGTTCTTGAGAGGCCACTCACCTTGAGGAACTCTTCTGTGATAGCCTTCTCCTCATATCTGCTTGCTATGAATTTCTACTGATTTGGGCGTCAGAGGGTCTTCCGCAGAGGGCCCCCCCAAACACTCTCTGCGTGAGGATTGTCTTGCAAGTCCCATCCAGGTGAGAGACAGCATTTAGATCCAGAGCTGAGCTGCATCCAAGTCGGAGAGTGGATTTCCACGGCAATAGTGGTCATATAAATAATGTACAATAGTCAATGCTTCAGCGACTGCGGTCGCATTATATCCCCTAGAAGAAGAAGAAGAAGAAATAAAAATAAAATATTGAGTAAAGATATGATACAAAATATAGCAATCATTTTTCTAAATGGTGCTCTATTCTTGTAAAACAACAAGTTTGAGTTGTGAGCTTGTGTGGGCCCAAGAGTTCCTTGGGAGTGGATGTAGGTGTAGCTAACACCGAACCACTATAAATTTTTGTGTTTGTCATGATTATCTTTCTTTCTCTCTACTCTATCTTTTATACTCTGCTTTGCATATATTCTTGTGCACTATCACTTTGAAAAATTATTTTTAAGTGTTAAAATTTTTAAGAACCCAATTCATCCCTCCCTCTTGGATTGTCATTTAAGCCAGCACACGATTATTAATATATGTACTTAATAAGTTTTTATATGGATATGCATTATGAATCATGCTATATGTTGAGTTTCAATGAGTAATTATATCAAGTTTAATTTTTTAAAAACATTTACCATGATCTATACATATTTGTTTAAATTCTTGAAGTTTTGATCTTGAAGTATAAATAAAAGAACTGTATTTTAAATTTTTGAAATAACATTTTGAATCATGCCCATGCTAGCTTGAATCGAAAGATTTAAGATATGACATGCACATCTAATATGCAATAAATATCCATTTAAAATGGGATACAATGAGTCCTTCAATAATGCAACAGCAGATTTATTATTAGATGCATTATCAAAAGTAATAGACATGATTTTATTATTAATTTATATAAGCATGCTGTTTAATAAATAACATTTAAAATGTGTTGCTCATAATGCAAAAAATTAAAAGTATGAAAAGTAAGAATATATTTATTTAATTGTCAATCATTATCAATATAATGAGCAGTAATAGTAATAAAATAATTACTACTACTACTGACCAAACAAACTCTTGCATTTAAAATAGAGAGCATTTTATTAAATTTTGTCTCATTACTAAAAAGTTTGTCATAGCTACTCTTCTAAATACACACATACTAGTTCTTCTATAAACAGGTTGTAGGGCTAATTGAACATATTCTTCAAAATTAAAAGATTTACATAAATTAAAAGGTAATTCATCCTTAACTATCCATCTTACAAGTAATTTTCTCTGATTTTTATGATTATATGCAAAAGTACCTACAAGTGATCCCATTGTATATTAAGGGTACTTTGAAGACGAGAATCATGCATCCTATGAGTCTTTTGATATCTTTTTAAATGACATGTTCCCTCACTACTACTACAACTATAAAGTTTTGCATATTTTTATACTTTCAAGACTCCATCAACCATAATTCCATCAAATTCATTCCAAACATCGCTAGTCTTCTTACGAGAAGAGGTTTGACCTTCACTCGGTTCACTGGTTCTAGAGGAAACATGGGGATTAGTTTCCTCTCCTTTAGAAACTGGGGGCATGTGAAAATGACTTTGTAATAAGATGTCATATCTAAAATTCTAAATTGATGAATGCAAAAAAATAAAACTAACCACAAGGAGGAATTAAGAAAAGAACCAGAGGTGGAGGCGTGAAGCCGAGATTTGTGATCTTTCTCTTATGCTCTCACCTCTCAACAAGAAGTGACCTCTTTCTCTTATACTTTTAACTTCTCAACAAGAATCTTCTTTTGTGTAGCACTTGAACACTTGTTAGAACACTTGCAAACTAAAAATTAAATTGCTAGAGCGCTTGCTAGAAGAGAGTAATAGAGAAGAAGAGTAGAGTTGATTTGGTGTGGTGAAAATGAGGAAGGAATGGGGTATTTATATGACTCCCAATTTTTTTTCCCCAAAATACCTCTCAATTTAGCCGTTGGAGGGTTAAAATGGTAAAAAAAAACTCCAACTAGTCGTTTCTAATCGTTTTTCAACGGCTAGAAATGGCTACAATTGGGCCGTGCCCAGGCCTGGCCTATTGCGGGATATGCCTAGCATGGCCCAGTTGAAGCCGTTACGGGCCATGCCAGGCACAACCCAGTCCAAAATGGGTCACGGGCCGTGCCAGACATAAATTTTTTTTTTTAACAGGCCATGCCTGACACGGCCCGTTTAATAACAGGCCATGCTAGGCATGGCTCATTTATTTTTTGGTCCGAAGGGCCTGGGACTGAGCCGTGCCGCGCATGGCCTAATGCCCATGTCTAGTGATGAGATTCTTTCTTAATAAATTTATGGTGATTGGATTATTGCCCTAATATGCAACATGGGGCACAGCAGGAGGGATGAGATCACAAGGGGAGGGGAGGAGGAGGGGGTTGCTTGGGCCAGCGTTGAGGGAGAGGGAGGGAGGAGGCCGCGGGTGGCACACAGGTTGATGCCGACGAGAAGAAGGAGGCGGGGTTGAAACTTGAAAGGAGGGAAAAAATAAGAAGATTAATTTTTTTAAAAGAATTATTAGATATTGAATTAACAGGTTGATCATGAATTATGAATTTTATTTTTTTATTTATATGCCATATATGATTAAAATCAAAACAGTATATTCTTTATTTAATGATAAAAATTAAAGTAAAAAAAAAATTAGAATCACTTTTGTAATTTTTTGAAGTTTAAAAATAAAATAGCATATTTTTTTAAGTTTAAAAATGAATACTATAGTTTATTTTTTTAATAATTAATCATTTTTTGTGTTACTTTTTTTTATTTTAATCCTAAAAGCATTGGTTTATTGCTTTAGCTCTCGGTTCTCGTTCGCCGGTTTTCTACTTTGAGCTAATAAAAAAAAAAAAAGATCTACTTTGAGCTAACAAAAAAAGAAGAAAAGGGGAATTATTTGATGGGATGTGTGGATCGCTATTTTTCCAACCATGCTCATGAAATATTTGATGTTTTGCCGCAAAGGTTTTCTCATCGAAAATCTATGCGGGAGCCTGAACTGCCGTTCGTGAATCTGTCCAAAGAAAATGATCGCGCAATCGTGAATCCGTCCAAAGAAAATCCATGCGGGCGCCTGAACTGCGTGAATGTTTCACGGTGAAGAAGAAGAGGCGACCCCATGATCCATGCTGTTCTGGGCTGGAACTTCACAGTTAGTGCATTGGACTGACCGATAAAACCAATTCAAATAAATTTTTACTTTTTACCATGTAGTTTGATTTTAGGTTGACAGATGTCAGCACTTGTGATGTTGGTGATTAATTATTCAATCTATATAACAATGTTAAGGCTATATTTGATAGGGGATCAAGCGTGTACCAAAAGCCATTTAGCCCCGAAAAATCATTGGAGTGCTTGAGTTTTAACAACTTTTTTGAAAGGACAAAATAGGTTTTTTTTTTTTTGAAAGAAATTAATACATCACTTATCTCAATAATCAATTATTCTATCATACGTACGTGGTAGCGTAATTTATCGAAGAGCAGCAGGAGTAATATTACCTAGATACTTGATAACATAGCAGTTTGATAGTGTTATATTCTCTCTTTTTTTTTTCTCATATTATACATATATATATATATATATATATATATATATATAGAGAGAGAGAGAGAGAGAGAGAGAGAGAGATGTATGTAAGAAGCTTTTATATCATCTTATGAAAATATATAATAAAAGAACTAGAAAATATAATGAATAAAATGTGAGAATGACATGCATAATTTATTGATATTTTTCAGTTTGTAACAAATTTATTGATTGATATTTTTTCCTACTTGGATGGATCAGCTGATGAAGCAATGAAGTAACAAATTTATTGGTATTTTTTTACTACTTGTTTAAAAAGTTAAGAGCAGGAAATAAGTGAGTGCATTAGATTTTTTTATAAATATGAAATTGCCTCCTCACTTTTTTTTTTTCTATTTTATGATATGCCTGTATTAATTCTACCAAAATACTGGAATGGAATTATATTTTATGGTCCCATTTAGTCTTGATTCCACCCTTCTTGATAATGCCAACAGAATCTTTGAGCTCTTCTCCCACACAAAATAATAATAATAATAATAATAATAATCACTGTTAGTTCACATGACGTGAATAATTGGAAGTAGCTGAGAATAATTTGCACGGTGTTTGTAACGATTCGGGCTCATGGCCCATTTTGTTATAAGAAAGAAGATGACAAGATCACACAATTTGGATCACTATCCAAAAAGGGATCCAATTGGTGTCTTATTCTTCTTGCTTAACCGGTTATAAACCACTCAATCAATTCCTAATTTCCAACATGGGACTATTGGAAGGGCATCACAATTTACTCCCTTACAGAGGCGATGTCTCGTCGCTAGAGGCAATTGATCACAACCACCAGGCAGGATTTAGAGGTAGCCCCCACAGATTCAAGAGGTGGCTCTTATCCCCCATGGATGTAGCACTTTGCCTGTGTGTATTAGCTCTGTACTTTCGACTGGTGCATGACTTTGATACTACTATTGTAACGATCGGGCCCATGGATCCGTTTCGTTACAAGAAATAAGACGGATAAGATCCATACCAATTTGGATCATCACAGTCCAAAAAGAATCCAATTGATGTCTTATTTTCTTACTTAATTAATTATAAACTATTTAATTAATTTTTAATTTTTAATATGAAACTATTGAGAGGGGCATGACAACGTTAAACAAGTATATCCTCAATGAAATATCTTTATATAAGGAAGGAATGGACGGACGGTAGGAAAAATAGATCTAGGGGTCGCCAGTTTTCTAGCCAGCAAAGTAAAGGACAAGGCTTGCAAGCCCCACCACCCCAGTGGCTTTAATTAATTTGAAAACATTTGCATCGCATGTCACCAAGGTGACGGACGTATGCGTCAAAGCATTTAGATTGATAAACGCACCCCTCTCGTTGGTTTGTGAAGAAATGATTTTAATTTCAATTAGCTAAGAAAATATCACAAAAAATACGCACCTTTGCTTCTGCACCAACCACCGTCTGATTATTATTTTCCACTAAAATATACTTTTGATGCTCAAACTTTTTTGCCTGATTGTTATCATTAATTTGAGCCATCATATTTCAACAATGTTATATTTTTAACATTACATTGCATAAAATTAATGAAAAATAATAAAATAACTATATTATTTTAACATGAATGCTAATTAATAAAATTATATATCAACTATTTCTTTGGTTCCAATTAAAATAGAACGTCATGAATAAAATGTGCAAAAAAATCAATTAAAATATAAAATAAATTTAAATAATAATTTTAGTTCGTTTGGATGTACTAAAGTAGTCAATTTGTTTTTGATTCTTAATTTAAAAATTAGTTCAAATTAATTTAATTTTAAATACAACTCTAAACTCATGATGCGTCAACAAACCTACTGTTAGAAATGTAATATCACTGTAGTAATGGAAAGTTTGAAAGTTAAAATATATTTTAAGTGAAAGTTTAATTAAGATTGTGTTTGAAATAGAGAATAAGAGGAATATTTTCATATTTATAAGGTAGTATTTAATTCATAAAAAGCTATCTTTGGATAAGTGTATAGAATAGCATTTATTCAGAGAATAGCTAAAAGAAAAATCATTTTTTTTTAAATAATAACTTTGCCATCAAGGAATAACTCTAGTTTTTAATAAGTTCAGAGGATAATCCATGGTTAAACATGGATTATTTAAACTTTTTTAAAATTATTTCCTTTGGTTATAGCTTTTGAGGATAAAAGGGGATATCCATCTCCTCTGATATCCTCCCTTATCTTCCATATCAAACACAACCCAAAAGCCAAAACTACAAAGGATAAGTCTGAAAAAGATTAACCTCTGACTTAGAAAATCCAAGATAGTTGAAGCTATTCCTTGATGATAAAATTATTATTTAAAAAAATAATTATTTTTAACTATTTTTTAAATAAATACTATTCTATACACTACTTATCTAAAGATAATATTTTAAAAATCAAACACCATCTAAGAGTAGGATTTATATTTTCACCTTATTTTTTCTACCTCTTCCTATAGACCAAGCCGCAGCCTTCCTCAATTAATAATAATACAAGCAAAGGTTATGTATGGCATGACAAAACATTATAATTATCAAAGAAGGCACTATACACAACGAGCATGGAGAATTATGTCAGGATTACGACGATTAGCTACGTGGGATGTCACATCTTCCACCTAATATCTCAACAAAAATTAAAGACTTTGCCGTCCACCTAACATGCCAACTCATATATCTACGTCAGCATAAAAGGATTTAGGCAGGCGAGGGCAATTAAATTGCCTACCGGAAGATCTTATCCACAATGGATACGGACGGGTAGATTTGACCAAGGCCCTCGCGTGCGTGCCTAAAATTCCATCCGATTGACCTAAATTTGCTCACGCCATTGCCAACATGCGTAATATATATATATATATATATATAAATATATAAAGCCTTCATTTATGCAAGCCACTAATTAATACTTTTAGAAGGTAAGAGCATACTAGTGCAACTCGTTATATATTTATTTATTTATTTATATTGATCACAATGTCGATAATTAACAATCACAAAGTTGATGAGCTTTTTGTGTGGCGTAGACACTAAGCATTTTTTAAAACATAATCCGACTTGTTAATTGTTTGATGCGTTTCAAGCTAAGGGTGCGTTCAGCGTGGGATTTATAGAAGGTAAAAAATTATAGAAGTAGCTTTCCACTTCTTTTTAAGGATGTTTGGTATATATTTTTTTCTTTCAAAAGATTAATCTAGAGGGGATGGGTTAATAAGGTTAAAGGTAGAAATTATTCCAAAGATGAAAAGGACTGAAACATTGGAACTAGAGGGCATTGGTTGGACAACCCATGGACCAGCATGAGCTTAGCTGAAAAGTTTCAAAGCTTGGGCCTAATTTTTAGCCAGTAGGGCCAGAGTGAGCCTCATTTATAAGGTTCGAAAAAGCATAGTTGTCAGAATCAAATTTAATAGGTCGATTGGACCGATTGAATCAGAACGCAAATGTTAAATTGATCTGGTTCTAACATAAAATCAGATATATAAGTGATCCAAATAATTCGATCAATCCATCCGATTTATTCGTGAACCGATCAATCCAATCCGAACCGAATGGGATCATGGGTTTTATTATTTTGTTAACCTTAAATTTTTTTATTAAAAATTAATTTTTATTAATATAAATATATTTTTATATTAATATAATTGATCGATGATTCAATCAGTAATTCAACGGTTGAATCAGTGACCCGAGCCCTTGGCCGGGTCAATGTCCAAACCGGATCTAATAACTATACGAAAAAGTCTTTGTCCTACTTTGATGCAGAATGGCTTGCATCGAATGATTTGCTCGTGCATCAGCGATATGAGATCCACAACCGGATAAGCCCTTTAGTATGGACCGTGTGGGTCCTCAGTGCAAGCAATCCTGCACCGAGGACGATGTACAAAGACTTTTTCATAAGGCTCATTTAAATTTTGAACTAGACATGACTCAAAAAAAAAAAAAAAGTAGGCTTCATCCAACCCAACCTAAGGAATTATATATATATATATATATATATATATATATATATATATATATATATTAACGGGTTGGGTGGGATTGGAAGATGAGTGGGAAAATAAGTTTTAATAGCGTTAGGAGCACAAATTCTGCTGACTATTTTTATTAGAGATGATAAAATTTAAAATAATACGTGAACACTCATATCATATCATCGGTTGACCCGCCAATCTAAAAATGATTTGTTTAGAACCCATTTAGCTAATAATATATTAAGTAGGTTATGTTAAGCAGATCGTATCTATTCATGCTAAGCAGGTTATATCTATTATATTGAATGAGTTATATCGTGCCAATTCAATGCTATGTATTTATCAAATAAGTTTCTCATGTTGTATCATGTTAATTACGTAACAATTATGTCATGTTTGTGTTTGAATTTTTGACACAATCATCACCAGTTCGTGTCAACTTATATCCTACGATACCTTAACTCCGACGTGATACAAACATGATATGAAAAAATGAATTGCCACCCCTAGTTTCCATCAGTGATGCTTATACATTCATTTTATATAAGTATGGGCCAGCCGAATCAAGCTTGGACCTCAAAAATTTCCATCAAATCAAGTTGAGCCGACTATTCTTAGCCCGAGCCTAAGCTTGACTCAGCTTGATGCTTCGGACTACCTTTTATATTCTCGATGCAATCCATGCCCACCTCTAATTAGAACTAATAAAATATTAAATTATTTTACTTCTCTCTCTAGACTCATCTCTTTTACATTAATTGCATTAACAAAATATTAATAATATTTTCAATTTTTTACATTAACTTTATTTCAAACAACTGAACACAAGTAATAGAAAAAAAATTTACATCATTAAAATTTGCATAAAAAAATATTGTTCCTATAACCTGTTATTTCTATTTTTTTAATATTATGCCAAACACATTCTTAGGTTTTTCATATGAGATGATCTATTTAGGATTACCGATGATCTAAATAGAGGTTGAGATCATCATATTAGGTTGCACCTTAGTGATTCTAAGTAGAGTAATTTTAAACCATCTCCACCACTAAAATCATTATTCAACATAATAATCCTATAACCGTCCAATGAGATGAAGCACCCAATTAAGATCACCGCCGAGTAGTGATCTTTAACTTAAGATTTTAGAACACAATACTTTTTATTCATATAAAAAGTACTTGATCTTATTTTATATTAATATACTATAATTTAGTATTACAAGATTATATTTAGATTATAAATATCATAATAATATTATAATTTAATATGAAAATTAAATAATATAAACTAATGATAAATTATCATGATAATTACAAAATATGCTAGGAATAATTGTTTTTTAAGACATAGAAAGGTTAACTAATGAAAGATGATTTTGATATTTTATGGTTGGTGATATATATAAAAATTTTATGATATATCAAACATGATGAACTTATATCATTAAGAATTTTTAATCACTGATGCATATGTTATATTAAATACGATGATTTTAGATCATCTCAATATAAGAATCATCGATTAATTAAGATCAATATGATGATCCTATTTAGAGTTACCAAATGCTTACTAACAATAATTTGTTAATTAATTTTTCTTCCATACCAAGGAACGACCCACATTCGTCTGCAGAGTTGCACGCTGTGTGGGCAGGTATCTCTTATACCATACGCAGGGCATTCGTAGGCTCATCATTGAGGGTAACTCCGTTACGGTTGTTCGATGGCTCCAACAAGATCTGCGCGATCGGCTTTTTACCAACCCTTTGGCTAGTGACATTCGTGCTATGCTTTGGCAGCTTGATTCAGTTCAGATTCAGCACATATACCGGGAAGCTAACTCTATCGTTGACTGAGTAGCTGTCTGGGTCGCCCATCATTCATATCTTTGGTATTGGTTACCGGATGACTCCTGCCCAAGGGTTCTCTCTCAAATCCTGTTTCTGATGTATTGGGCATGTCTTATCCTATATTAATATGATTGCCTATTGTAAACAATAAATAATAAAAAAAAGGAACGATCCACATTGTCGTAATTACTTTAACCAAGCCATCTTGGATCTATTAGCTCATTCATGGACAAGGCAAGAGCAAACACTAGTACGTACTCGATCTCCATGGAAGAAGCGTACGTATTAATTTTTATCATATAAACCCATGTCAACACGAATATTATAGTGCACACCTACCATTAACAAAGCCTCTCATATATTGATTTCCCCTCCCTACCTAACACTTGACCAGCTTGCAATAAACTACCGCATTTTTCGGTGAATCCAAGGCAATACCCGGGCTGTCAAATGCCGTCTCCTTCGCATCTCATGCCACCTTCTTTCTTTGCCCCCACTTGGAGGCTTGAAAATGAGCCCTTGGCGTGAATAAAATAAGAAAACCAATGAGAAAATAATAAAACAATGTTCGTTCGCCGCAGACAGCGGTTGGTGCAGCGAGCCAGGAACATGTGAAGCCACGTCATTTTAGCCGGTTTCTGCAGGCACAACGCAACCAAGTTGGAATTTTCAGCATATGATAAGCATGCATGGGCAATATATATGGCTTTCCATAGGATATATTAGGGTCATGGCATCACATGGTAAAAGTCTTTCTCTCTTCCTTTATTATAGGAGATAAAAAAAAAAAAAGAAGATGGTGCCGGGTCGTGGATATCAGTCATCGGATCTGTGATGGGCTTGCTTCACCTGCATCAATATCTACAACTTATCAGATCTAGGTGGTCCCATTCGACAAGCATATACTTCCGATAAGCTGACTTAGTTGTGCAGATGCCATCAGAGTATTAGATCTAGTTGATATTGTATAGATATAAACAACTATTACAACTACCATTGTGCAATAATAATAATAATAATAAGATTAAACTACAGAATTAATCTGCGATTGTATCATTTTAGTTCTTAAACTTTAAAAGTTGTAAAAATAATGCTTCGCTTTCTATTTTGTATCACTTTGATCCCTATCGTTAAATAGGAAAAACGTTGTTTATTTTTATCCTATATGGCAGTATTCGTAGTGGCATATATGGCATTAAAGTGGCAAAAATAAATTTAAAATGCATAACCCATTATTTAATAATTTAAAAAATTATTAAAAATAAAAATAATTCTTGTTCACCCTGATTTGCTCTAAAGAAGAGTGCAACGGGTATATGAGCACTCACGGATTAGGACAAATCAAGGCGAATGAGATTATTTTTATTTTTTTTAATATTTTTAAAATTATTAAATAACAGGTTAAATAATGGGTTAACGGGTTAATTATTGATTTTAAACTTATTTTTACTATTTGGATGCCACGTGTGCTGCTATGTATTCTACCATATAAGATAAAATAATAAACGGTGTCTCCTCTATTTAACGGTAGGGATCAAAGTGAAACAAAATAGAAAGTTCAGGATTATTTTTATAATTTTTTAAAGTTCAAGGACCACAGTGACATAACACCTTAAGTATAGAGGTTAATTCTATAGTTTAGCCTAATAATAATAATAATAAAATCTTAATTTTAAACTATTTAAGTTGTTTTTTATTCAACTTTGTTTTGATTCATATTTTTTAAGATACAAAATTCTTTTCTTTATCATTTCCTCCTATATGATTTTCGGTCTATCTCTGCTTTTTTGCTCTACATGTATATATCAAGTCATTTTTTCGCATGAGTATATCTCTAGATATATTCGTATTTTAAGGAATCTGACGAAGTTTTACGCTAGTTGTCGTCTATTTAACGTAACCCTTCTTCTTTATCCGAGCTTGGGACCAGCCTTGGTGGAGTTGAAAAAAGGATTAGATGAGTTGAGTTGAGTATATCTCTAAGTATACATTACACATGTCTAAACCATTTAAGTCGCCCTTCTTTTAATCCATTCTCAATTGAAACAATCTCTATCTTTTTTACAAATAATTTTATCTATTATTCTATCTTGTCTTATATTACTACACATTTATTTGATATTCTCATTTCTATCATATTCAATATATTTTTCTAACTGCCCAATATTTGGCGCCACAAAATATAAATAGTTTTATAGCCGTTTTTAAAATTTGTTCTTTAACTTGGTAGGTACTTTGCAATCACATAATATTTCAATTGCACTTCTTCATTTTATTCAACCTCTTTAATTTTATAGACAACATCATCTTCAATCACTTCTTTCCTATAAATAATTAATCCTAAATATTAAAAATGATCATTTTTAGTAAATTCGTGGTCTTCGATTTGTACTCAACATTCATCTTTACTTCTAATTGTACTAGAATTACATTCTATGTATTCTATCTTTATCGATCCTATTTACTATAAAATCTTTAGACTCTAATGCATTTCATTATGGTTCTAATTTATGATTAACTCCAGTCTTAATTTCATTTATTACTACTATATCATTTATAAATAATATACATAATAAAATATTATCCTAAATATATGCAGTAAGCTCATTGATAGCTAAAGTAAAAAGATAATGAGTAAAAGAAAATTCATTATGTAGGTTCATTGTAATAAAGAATTCATGGGTATTACTATCAATAGTTCTTATATTAATAACTGTTCTATTATATATATACATATCTTTTATTATATTAATATATTTTACATATATAATTATATTGAAAAAATAATAAAAAAGTTATTAATGCCCACATAAATATGAGCTATGAATGAATGGTAGATATCCATGTTGAACATGTAACGACCATTGAAGCATGCACGAGTCAACGATCGATGCTCCCGTGGAAGAATGATTGAAGCTTGTCGACACCCTAAGTTCTAAGATGCACTTCTTATTAGCTAGAGATGTGATTTTAATGTGTCTCGTTGATGGTCTTAGAGGAGAGGTAAGGAGCTTGACCATCATGGACTATGATATGGTGGGAAGTTGAAGGGAAGGGGGGGGGATTAAAACTTCTCTCCCACTGGTGCGATGGGTGGTGCTCGTTGAAGGATGATGGCACGCCCCATTAAGATTTGTGACGCGTGGGCCACGGATAAGGACGGATTTAGATATTAGAGCATGTGGGTGGTATTGTAAGAAGTCGATCTATTTTATTGAAGGAAGAAGGGGGCCGAGGTTGGGTCAAGGGGGCGCATCGGTTGGTGGATATATTTGCGAACGAGTGGGCAGCCGAATAATTGCTGCCCTTTTCGTGCAATTCCAGTAACGTGGCGGTCCCCTCGGCCCACCTTAATTTTACAAAGGACCCTCCAGTTTCACTGTAACAGCATGTCCCACAACTAATATATGATGCATATATGTACATATATTAAAAATAAAATAAAAAATATTTTTTATTTTTATGCATATATTGTGTACATCATCAATCATTAAGATAGTGTTTGATTCATAAAAAGCTATCTCTACATGATAGCATTTATCCAGAGAATAACTCAAAGGATAATCATCTTTTTAAATAATAGCTTTCCCATCGAGGGATAGCTTTAGTCATTTCTGAGGTTCCTAGGAATAAGTTCAAGGAATAACCCATGGTTAAACCTGGGTTATCCTTTCTGGTTAAATTTTTTTTAGAATTATTCCCTCTAGCTATAGCTTTTGAAGATAAAGAAAGATATCCAGGAAATGCATCATCCCTGATGCACAAAGACTTTTTTTAACAGTTTAAGCAATGCCAAGGCCAAGCCCACCTCGTTTCACAGTGTTCGACTATAGAGTGTCAATCAGATCGAATCGAGATAGAAATAAGTTCATAATCAATCAAATCAAGGTAGTGTTTGACTTCCCAAAAGCTATTCCTAAATAAATATACAGGATAGCATTTATCCAATGGATAGCTGAGGGAATAAATACCTTTTTATTCCTTGATTTTCTAGGAAATAAGTTCATGGTTATCCCTCTGGTTAAACCTTTTCAGACATATTCCTTCTAGTTATAGCTTTTGAGGATAAGAGGGATATTCCTTGAATATCCTCCCTTATTCCCTATTTCAAACACTTTCTAAGTTAAAAAAAGTTAGGTTTAATGCTGGTTGACCTTTAAAATATGTAACCTATGTTCGATCTATTTATTTATTATACAGGGTAGAATTTCAAATTCAAACATGATTATTTAGTAAACAAGATATTAATCCGATGTAATATGCTTAACTTGTTTATTAAGCTAAGTCATAGCAGATCAAATTCGATCGGCTCAGCATATGAGTCAAGATGAGTCAATCCGATAATGGTCTGAATTTGTTCAACCTAAACCTAAATCCAAATCTATTTATTGTTGATCGGATATGGATCGAATAAATGACTAAATGAGTCGACACCAATATTGGCATCCCTGCCAGCTTCTTCTCTCGTTAATTAGGGTCTGGTTTGATTGTTCCTCCGAAATAAGGCATCCGGGGAGTGCTTCAGGCTTGTGGAGGTATATATGATGGATAAATTTTGAGGTTTGCTTGGATGCCAAGCTTGAGGTCAACCGTCTTGAGAAGTAAAATATATATTAAAAGAGTCGAGAAAAAGAGATTCTTTGTTCGTTATTATTCCGAGAGGCCTTCGCGCCCTACTGTGAGGGAGAACAATAATTGTTTACATCGGGGCTTTATCAAAAGGGTGGCGTTTGGAGCTTCATGTGGCAAAGATAGAGAAATTAAAGGTAGCTTAGTTATAACTTTTTTTTTTTTAAAAAGGTTGATTATCTTAGAGAATAAGATTGCATGGAACTTTGTCCTTTTTTTGGGATGCTTACTAAGTACGTTATTCCAATGTTTTTAATATATAACTGATGAAGACTTTGCAGGATGACACAATAAAACAAAAATAGCTCTTAATTTGGATTTTGATTGTATTGTATGAACTAAAGTTGCAAAGTGCTCACTAATTAAATATTCTTGTAAAAAAGGGAATCTATTATTCTATTGATT
The DNA here is from genome assembly GCA_900491605.1 of Calamus simplicifolius. Lineage (NCBI taxonomy): Eukaryota > Viridiplantae > Streptophyta > Magnoliopsida > Arecales > Arecaceae > Calamus > Calamus simplicifolius. The sequence goes on from UESW01001885.1 coordinate 147,194, forward strand.
GTTAATTGAAATGTCACAGGTTACAGGACAGATGGCCAATTGGAAGGTGTAATATTAACCGAGTGGCTTTTTATCTAAAAAAAATATGAACCGTAAAGTATTTGTTATAAATAAAGCATTTCAATATTGCACCAACAATGATTTAGTTGGAAAATCAACTTAGACCATTAGTTTCACTTTAATGAGTCAAATTATCATTTGTCCTCCTTTAAAGCAAACAAACTATGCATCATATTGCATGCAGAATGAACACTTTCTTCACTTTTTTTTCTTATTTTTGATGTACAAGTAAAAAATCTTCACCTATAGACTTCTAAAGTGCCCATTTAGTATTCTCTCAAGAATTTTTTTTCAAAAAGTTTTTCTAAGAGAAAAAAAATCAAAATAGATATATATCTCGTTATTATTTATTTTTTAATTGAAGAAAGAAAAGTGCGCATATTCCATAATTTTTCATCTCTTTTCTAATCAAATGTAAAAAAAATAAAGGGATGAAAAAAATATTTTTTTCTTCTTATTTTTCCACCAACTGAATGAAACCTTTCATTTTTTTGTTGTTATGATTTCATTTTTTTTGATAGCCAAAGTATTTTCATATTTCTATGATTAGCCGCTAAAAATTATCATTTGAACAACTTAAATTTTAGTAATCAATCTAATATAGCAAAAGAAATACAAGTAGAGGTGGCAATTGATTAGGTCATTTTTGGATTCGGATTACTTTCAGGTTTGAGTCATCGAAACTAAACCTTAATTCTAAATGATCAATTCGAGCCTACCCACTGGTCATTTTAAATTAACCTGTTTTTTTAAAGATCAATGCATATATTTTTTCTCTTATTCTCTTTACATAATTTAACGATCATCAACTCAATCTTTTCTTTTCTTATTTTACCCATTAGTTATCTTAAATTCTAGAGTAGATGAAAGTAAAATTATTGCATAATTAAGCTTTAATAGAAATAATGGTTATAAACTTATAAAACATTAAAATATATAATTAAACAATACTCTAAAAATATACTTTAAAATTAAATAAATATCAATTTTAATTTGTTAATAAGATTATAAAATAAAATAAGCAAATGTTTGAAATATACTTAATTACATAAATTAAAAAAAACAAAGTTACACCTAATTTTACACTCAACTTGGAAAGTATATTTTTAATCCAAACATTTATTGAGTTACATTAGCATAAAATATATTATGTATCAAAGAATATAACCTATTAAATTATTGAGCATGTAAACAATCTTATTGATAAATCAAAAAATTATATAATGCCACCTACATAAAATTATAAAATTTAAAATTAATAAAATTAAAAATATATCTTATTCTTATATCCTAGCAACTAATTATGGGACTATTTGGTTCATACAATAGGACTTTAGAATGGGAATCAGAATTATCAATTCTCCAACTATTTATTTGCTTCAAATCAAAATCTATTTTCTATTATTCTATCTAAAATGAGTATCATCTTTAGACACTTACATAATATTGCAATTTCTATTCCAATTGTATCCATTCTCAGGCTTCTCGCTCAACCCTTCTTTCTTCCTCCTCATCGATTGCCATCCATTAGCCCTTTCACTATAACATCCACAATTGCGATAGAAATAAACATTGCAATCATACATTAAAAAATAAATAAAATTATAATCAAACCCTTGAATGTAAATCCGATGTCATATCTTTTTAATTAAAAAAAATGGATTGAAGAAAATGAATCTTCCATGCTTGTTTGTAAGTGGGCCGGTCCAATCCTACGCAAGTGTAATTGGGGAGGAGTTTCTCCTCCCCTACCTAAGCCCCGGGTATTAAAAAAAAACAAGAGGGGGCGAGCAGCCTAGGGCTTTCTAGCATCACTAAGAAAAAAAATAGAAAGATAAGAAGAAGAGAGAAAAGGAGAGGGGAGAGGAGGCAAAGCCCTCGTCGCCAGAGAAAGGAAAGGCCAAAAGAAACATAGAAGAAAAAGGAGAAAAAAAGAGGAATTTCTGTTTCTTTACCCTTCTGTAGAGGAGCATCACTGTCGGAGTATCGTTGGATGCCAGAAAAAGAGAGACAAGTCCTTAGCGGGTCATTAATGGTAGAAAAAGAGAGGGCACAAATGGTGGTTATGGTGAGGGGATAAAAAAAAAAAAAAAAAAAAGAGAAAGGAGGAGGGTGAGTGTGTTAGTTGAAGGGAACAATCAGCGTGACATGACGGAGTTAAATTCAGTAAGAATTATCTTACATAATTTTTATTAGTATTGTATAAATAATAATTGCTTGGTTTTTAGTGATTTACGTTTAGGTGAATTATGGATTTTGTACTATTTTTTGATTTTTGGTTTGATTGATGAATGTTGTTTAATTATGACTTATAAAATTTTTAATATTTCAAAATTATGAAATTACAATTTAATTAATTATTTTGAGGATACTTATGTGATATAATTATAAACTATCAAAAAAAAAATGAAGAAGCATGAATATTTTATTTGATTGCATCCATATGCTATTGGTCATGGTTGAGTTGAGGTGCATTGATATTTGTGCCATATATTGGTTTGTGATGCATGAGCGCATGAGGATTGATGCTCTAGGCTGGCCATGTGAGAGCTCTGTCACATGCTCGAAATATGATAGTTTTGCCAATCACACACTAGAGTATGACATTATGGGCCCCGTCGTAGGCCAAAAATATAGTAATGTTGCCCGTCACAGACCGGAGTATGACATTGTGGGTGCCCCGCCATAGGCTGGAACATGATTATGGTAGTCTAGAGCTGAAAACCATGTGAAATTGGATCCAATGTATGATTGGTTGGGTCTAAAGTAATTGGATGTGTGCTATATAATTGTGTGATGGCATCTACATTTATTGGTTTTATATAATCATGTATTTATACTATAAAGGTTATATATTAAATTATTATGTAAGAAGGTAAATTTTATGTAGGGGATTCTTACGGGGTTGTTGAGGGGATTCTTACGGAGCTGTTGAGCTCATTATATCCGTTAAATTTTTTTTTTTCAGGTTGAGATGATTAATTTGGTAGGATGAGATAGAATGACATTGCAGCTATTGCAATTAGTTAGATAGATACAAATTTTATTTTAATAAATCTTTTTAAAGATTGTAGAGAAAATAATAAATTTATGTTTATGATATTAGTAGATGTTTACCCAAGTTTATTTTAAAATTATGATAATTTATGTTTCCCTCAATGATAAAACTTTTACAGAATATAATATGAATTATTTATATCAGGCCTTGCATGGTCTCTATGACTTACCTTAGGGTTCATGCGGTCGTGTCACATGGCCGAATCAAATGATGGATTTGGAGCATGACATTTGTCTTCTAAATATTGATTGAATTTTTATTCTATATGAATAATTACAATAAATAATTTTTTATTATATAATCTTAAGGAATAAAATTAAAAATTAGGTTGATTTTAATTTTTAAGTTTGGACGAACCAAATAATAATAATAGAAAATAAACTGATTCTAATCTCGATTTTTGTATGAACCAAATAGGTGAAAAAAATAAGCGATTCTAATTTTGATTTTGATTTCAATTTCAATATTGAATCAAACATGTTCGTGACGATCAAAGTTTATGCATTTGCTAACAAATGCCATTTTCGGATAATTTCGAGTTACTCATGATTCAACCCTAAAATTTTTGGTTCGTTTTGTATTTAGGTCAAGAAAAAGTTAAATTATAATTCTTTTTTTGAATGAGTTTGAGCTAGATTCATGAGCCTGATAGGATATTTCTGCCACCTTTAGATACAAATGCTTCCTTAGAAGAAAAAGAATTTAGCTGCTCATTATCCACTAGGTTGAAAATAAATACAATGCCTTGTCCTCGTCTTATACTTTCATTTTCAACATTATTTTCATCAACCATAATTAATACATCTTATATTTTTGCAACTAACACCTGTGCTTACCCAGGGCTAATGCCCTACCTAACCACAACCATTTGCAATTCACCATAAATAATCACCATGATTGAAACTTGAGCAGATGCACAATGATATAAATATAAATATGCCGTAGGTTTATTTTTCTTTATTGACAAACTTAAGCATGCACGTCACATTATTGACCAGAGATAGAGATGCTAAGCAAATTTCCACTCTCCTTATTGCCTTATAAAAAGTATTTTATGACGGTGATTTATTATTATTATTATTTTTTTTCTTCTTGTTCTAGTGCCCATTTATTAATGCGTGACGTCACATCTAGTTGCATGCCCACCAGAGGTGGAATATTTTAAGGGAGTCTTGGCTCCGCGAGTCATGCAAGGAAGGGCAGAGCACGTGATCGCCGTGCTTTGCGAACGGTGGGCCCCCCGATCCGCCAGCGGATTTTATCGGAGTGGCCCGCCGGATCTGGGAGGCCACGCCGCGTGCGCGCCAGCTCAGCGCGAGGTCATCCGGCCGTACGGCCCGGATCAGGGCGTAACGAGGAGGCGGATCCCAAACCCGTCACGACGTATCGGATTCGGGCGAGGCGATAATCCGCGAGCGCCGACTGCTCGGCGCGGCGCACTCTGGTTTGGAATTGGGTCTCCGTCGGTGGTGGTCCCCCCGGGAACAGCGGTTGGTTAGGCGTTTTCCGGTGAAATCGATCGTGATGGGTCGCTGTCGGTAAAGATTTGGAAGCTGGAGCGAGATCAGAGCCGTCCGTCGCGTTGATTGGCAGGGTCTGTCGCACTGGATCGCAGGAGAGGGTCGGTTCACGTGAGCTCGCGTGGGGCGGGGATAACGTGTCCAAGGGCCAAAATGCCCACAAGAAATAAAAACCCTTGGCTGTGAAAAGAAAAAGCTTAAAAAATAAAGCCAAAATCGAACCTGAAAAGGATAAATAAAGAACACCACCAGAACAAAAGAACTCTTGACGCTACCACAGAATGCAAAAAAAATTGGTGGTATGTCATATTCCAGACAAAGGATTCACATTTTAAGGTATCATTTAATTTTTTTAAAAAATATCATTTCTAAATAAATATACAGAATAAAATTTATTCAAAAAAAATAAAATAATTTTTTTAAATAATAATTTTTTTTTCTAAAAATAACTTTAACTATTTCTGAGTTTTCTTAAAAAATAAGTTCAGTAAATGATTCATAATTAAATATAAGTTATTCCTTCTAATTAATCTTTTTTAGATTTATTCTTTATAATTATAGCTTTTGAAAATAAAAAAAATATTTTTTATCCCCTATTTAAAAATATATATTTAATTTATTTGAGTATAATTAAGGGCAAAATTTGATCATTTTATTCTTGGATTTGCATGAATGTTTAACTATATTTAAAGAACGTAGCCAACTTTGACTCCCTCCTTCTAAATTGGCTGTTCATAAAGAGCTAAGCCAGGCTATATTCTATTAGGTATAATTATAAACTAATATTTTATAAAAATATATTAAATAATATAATGAACTTTTGATCGGATGAGTTAAGTGTTGCAGTACAGTTGGCTTCGTGGGCGCTTTTATTTAGTATCATATATATATATATATATATATATATATATATATATATATATATATATATATAATGAATGTGTATGTGTGTTGATTTATGCTTTAACAATGCAGGTGTTATATCAATGTTATAACCATCCATGTTAGGGTTATAACTAGTTGCAGCGTTAATTGATATTAATTTATTGTAAATATACATCACATGAAAATGTATTGAATAAGTTATAAACTTTGTTTGAATAGTTTGTGAGAAATATTCTTTTACCCTCACAATAACACTATATTTATAAAAAGATCAAAATGCCATTCATTATGGTCTAATTGGTGCCTGCCATTGTATGGCAGGAGTAATGCCATTCATTATAGTCTGATTGAAACCATGCCTATGAAAAATGCATGGCACATTAATTGTCATCATATAAAACTGATATTTGAAGTATTTTTTTATTTTTAATAAAAACAACCAAACATTGTTTATTAGGTTCACATTGGTACTTGTCGATGCGTGGCAATCCTAAATCATAGAGTAAGCTCAGGTAGAACATAATAAAATTTAGAAGTATTTTAAAAATTTAATGTTATATGAATGATAATATGTTTATCATACCAAATATAATAATTATTATTATAACATTATCTGTGTATATCAAATATAGTAATCAATATTACTGACAATCTATCAAATGGTAATTTATCTTGTACGTAATCTATATTGCCATTTAGGAAGGTAATCTTAAATAATAAAATACTATTCTAAAGTTTGGATAAATTAAGCAATGAAAAATAATTTTAATATATCCTGATCAGGCTTACTTTGACATTTAGGGTTGCCACGTGTTGATAAATGTTAGTGTGAACCTAATCAACAGCATTGGAATGTTTTTATTAAAAATAAAATAGTTCAAAGGTTGGCTTTAAATGATGGTAATTATTATGACACGCATTTTTCACTGGCATGACATCAATTAAACTCCAATGAATGACATTCCATTCCTTGCTAAGCATTAATTAGATTTTAATGAATGACATTTCTTTCTTTTTATAAATATAGATGCCGGTGAAAGAGTATTTCTTACTAATTATATTCATCCAATAAATATTATCTCATAAATTATCTACCCATCATTGGTCAAGAGTTTATCACATTATTCAATATGTTTTAATGTAATGTTTATCTACAATAAATCAATATCAGTTAATGCAGCAACTAATTATAGCTCCAGCATGCATGGATTTAATATTGATATAATATAAGCATCGGTGACGTGGAAATCAACAAATATAAATCCAGTTTGTGTTATCCTTAGTAAATGCACATGAAGCCCACCAGGTACTCAACACTTAACTCACGTCCCTAAAAGTTCATTAGATTATTTAATATTTTTTTATATAACAGTAATTTATAATTTATCTATCAATTAATGCTGGATTTAATGAGGAGATAAATAATAGTTGGCGAAAAATTTGGTATGTTATTAACATCATGCATTACAATGTGAAAATACGACGTTAAACATCACCAATAATACGGTCCAAACTAAATTAAAGAACCCGGACTTTTGTCTTTAAAAAAAAATCCTATTTGTAGTAATTATATTTATTTATATAAATGTAATCACTCCACATGTACGTAATTTATTTTATGCGTTTTTTCTCTCACAGTAAATAAAAAGAGAAAAAGACGAAAAAGGCCAGGAGGTAAAAAATTTTGACCAGGGGCAGGGGTAGTAAGGTAATTTCGCTCGACAAGACTCAACGCTGGAATTCTGACAACTTGCCAAGCTGTCAAAAACTTGGGCGGTCCAAAATGGGAAAAAGTCGGAGCTCCGAGCCCACCGAAATTATAAGGAAGAACCGCCTAAATCCAGCTGATAGGCGCCGAAAGAAACCCGATCAAACACCGTTGGCTTTCCATCTACGGAACCCGAATCCGAAACTTTAATCTTTTTTTAAAAAAGGAAAAAAAAAATACACCAACAAATGGGATTTTTGGCATACATACGTTCGATAGCTACGGAATTTCTCCCGATGGGGTATACTTTGGGAAATAGGGAAGGTGGTTATCTAATTCTGACAGCCGGGAGCAAAACCGGCAGCCATGGCCGAGAGCGGTTTTTTTGGGGGAGAAAAGGAGAAGAAGGTGGGAGGAGAGAGAGAGAGAAGGGGACAGGGCGCACCCACCAAAGCTAAAGGTGGGGTCTTTTTTCGGGTATAAAAGGGGCCTCAGGGGTGGCTCTCTTTGCCCATCGTTCCCAACTCCGTTCACTCCGTTTATTTGATTCCGTCCTTCTGTTGCGTTCTTTCGTTTCTCTTGTTTCCTTTCTCTTCTTCTCTGAAGGTAAGGGTCTCTCTCCCCTCCAATCTCTGTTTTTTTTTTCTTTTTTTTTTTTTTTTTGGGGAGGGGAGGTGCTGCTGGTCTTTTGGGCTTGTGGGGGTCGAGTAGTTCTGTGGGAATATCGGGGAGTTGCTGCCAGTTTTTTCCACGAAGGACTCTCTTATTGTTCCGATCTGGGGAAAGCTTTCGACTTTCTTTGGTGTTGATCTTGTTTGCATGGAAACGGCCGGCTTTTTATTTGCGAGTAGTTTGGTCCGTTGCTGCCAAAATTTAAAAAAAAGAAGAAGAAACCTATTTTCTTTTCTCTGCTCAGGTGGGATTATTTGAGTTTCCTAGACTCTCTGGTTGGGTTTAGGAAAGAAACTCGGCTGTTTTCAACATCTGGGGAACGATTTCGATTCTCCTTCTTGTTGACAACTTCATCTTGTTTGCATGAAACAGAGAGCTGGTTCTGGTTCCATTGTGGCGGAAAACCCTGTTTCTTTCTCCGATCTGGTGAAAGATTGTGAGATTTTTCTGTTGCGATATCGTCTGCATGGTTCTTTATCGAGTGCTTTGCTTCGAAACGGCAAGGAACATATGTTTTTTTCGTCTGATCTAGTGAAAGATCTCGACGTTCTTTCGTCTTGAATACCGATCTAGTTCGTATGGAGCAGAACTGTTGCTTTGGTGTAGTTTGGTTAGATTGCGGCCCAAGGCTGTTTATTCTCCAAAATATAGTAAAAAAAAATCGAGTTTCTTTAGTATGGATCTTGTTTGGTTGAAAAAGAGCTGTCCGTTTCTAAAACTTATTTGTTTTCTGTTTCAGTTGGGTTCTCAGGTAGATCGTAAGCAGGAGAATGCATTCTTTTTTGTAGAACAAACTCATTCCTTTTGCATAATCCTGCAAAATATTCCAAAATATCTTTTAGTTTAATGATGGAATTTAAGAAACTCATGCTTTCCTCTCAATAAATAAAGTGGCTTCGGTCGGACGTCGAAGAGTAACTGAAACTGAAAATTTTTACTTTCTTCCCTTTTTAAAACAGAGATCTTCTCAGAGTAGGAGCGGTTTGTCACAAGAAAATTTTCTTCTCTACAAACTGATTTTGATGTCGTCTGATTTAAGATTTCTAGTAAAATATTCGCAGAGATCTTCTGGCGAATCCGTTAAATTTCTGTAAAGTACTATAATTTGATATCAGATCTGATTTCTTCTTGATTGTTTGGCCCAAAAAATCCTTCTCTTTAAAGTTTTTCCTATCTTTTTTCTTTAGATCTCTACCTTGGTTTCTACAAATCTGTAATTTTTTTGGGTTATAAACTCGAAAATTGAGCTACTTTTTGAATGTCAAAAGTCATATTATTTCTCTTAATTTATATTACAAACATCTGCAATTTCTTCTTCTGCTTCTCACTCTTTTCTTGATCAACTGATTTGGAGTTTCTCAATATTCTTTTAGCTGAGACAAGTCTTTTCTTCCCTTCCCAAGGTCACCGTCTTGTTCTCTAATGGATAAGCATACGAGTTTCCACTGTTTTTGTCTTAACTTTTAATTAAAAACAGCTCAAAAAAAGTTCTAGTTTTTATCGCCTTGAAAGCTTTTACAAAGGAGGAGATCCGGAGAAGCCAAAGAATATTACAGCTTTTAGCTTGGAAGTTCTCGTTTCTCTTGTGCTTGAAATGCGGCACAGCTTGTTTTGTGTCGGAAAAATAGATCTGTGTTCAGAAAACGCCGTTTGGCACCGGCCACCTTCTCTTCCTCTCTCTCTTTCTCTCTTTCTCTCTCTGTCTGTCGGTCTCTGTGACCGTAACTGTTGTTGTTTTCTTGAACCAACCTCTGAGCATTGGTGGCAGCTTAGATTACCACTCATTTAAAATGAGAACATTGTCGGCACTAGTGAGAGAGGAAGAGAGTCGTATCTTATCTAAAATTTAATCCCCTGGTCGTATCTCTATGTAATTATCTTAGTTTTTATTTTTTACCCTTTATCTCTGTTCTAGATTTGATCTCCCTCTGAGATCTGCACTCTTTTCTTCTCGCTTGCAATTTTAAAGTTCCGGCCTTTATCCGATGCTTTATTTATGTATTTGTTTATTTATTTTAATCTGGAATTACCCTTTCTTTTATCTCAATGAAAGTCATTTAAGTTTGCATTATCTTTCTTATTTTCGAAGACAGGATGGTCAAATTTTCAAGTTAGTTAGGCATTCGGTTCTTTACTGTCAAAAATTTTGGGTAGGTGGGGTGGAATTTTAATACTTGTGCATTTCTAGATGGTCTTCTGGGGTGGTCTTACGACGACTTTCTAGTCATCTCCCTCAAAATCTTTTTGACAGTTGTTTTGTTTCCAGTTGCTTTTGATCTGATAGGTTTTGGCTGCTGTTGCCCATTTTTTGTGGTGCTTTGTCTCAGGCTTTTGAGGCTTGGAGAAGGAAACAAGAGAAGCCATGGCAGGCCCTACTTTGAGTCGCATTCACAGTGTGCGGGAGCGCCTTGGTGACACTCTTTCTGCGCATCCGAATGAGTTGGTGGCCCTCTTCTCAAGGTTGTGCCTGACTCCCTTTGTGTACCATGATTCCAGTGGAAAATTTCAAATAGAAAATGTTTGCTTCAGTGGTTTATTATTGTCAAGGGGAAGCGCTAAATTTAGGCCGTTTTGATGAGTATTAAGATTACACATGCGTGCTCAAATTGCCATGGAGACAAATTTCTATGATTTTAGTGTTTGAATGCCAAGAACAGTAAACTAGTCAACCCAGTTGCATTTCTTCTTTTCCAAAACTTATCTCTTTCTGTCTCATAACCTCAACTATTTGCAGCATGGATTACCCTCCATAATTAGCTGAAGTCCTTTTGATGGCGTGTTTCAGCCTATGGTTATCTGATTGTTCTTTTCTTTGCAGGTTTGTTAACCAGGGAAAGGGAATGCTGCAGCCCCATCAGTTATTAGCTGAGTACGAAGCTGTCATACCCGAAGCGGATAGGGAGAAGCTGAAGGATGGGGTCTTCGAAGATGTTCTGAAAGCTGCACAGGTGAAGCGCAGTTGGAACCTATTACACCATGTCATGCTTAGCTTTTAAAATCTTGTTGCTTAATATGTTGTGCATTGTTTTTATGATACAGGAAGCTATTGTTTTGCCTCCATGGGTTGCTCTTGCTATTCGCCCCAGGCCTGGAGTCTGGGAGTATGTGAGGGTGAATGTGAGCGAGCTTGCTGTGGAAGAGTTGACCGTGCCTGAGTACTTGCAGTTCAAGGAAGAACTTGTGGATGGAAGGTAGGTGATATGAATCCAGTAGATCATTTTCCTTAATTTCTCCATGGTAAAACTAATATTATTCTGATTACAGCATCAGATTTAGTCAAGTAACTTATTTCTGTCCTGTTTCCTTTACCTCTTTCAGTAACCAAAGCAACTTTGTGCTGGAGTTGGACTTTGAGCCCTTCAATGCTTCTTTCCCTCGCCCCTCGCTTTCGAAGTCCATTGGCAATGGAGTGCAATTCCTTAATCGTCATCTTTCGTCGAAGTTGTTCCAAGACAAAGAAAGCATGTACCCCTTGCTAAATTTCCTCCGAGCACATAACTACAAGGGGACGGTAAACTTTCTACAACCATGTCATGCCTTTATTTGTACTTTTTTATTTTTCTAAAGATCAAATTAGTGAATCTCTCCTTTTATATGTTCTTTTGTCCTTTAAGAATTCAGAATGAAATGTAATAAGACTATATGATGTGAGTGATAGACTGAAATTAAATATATTGATCCCTATCATATATGCGGAAATATGAGACCAATATATTTATTTTAATTAATTAAGGAAAGATCGATAAATACCTCGAGCCATTGCTGTTGATTTTCTTCTAGATGAGGGTAAGGATCTTCCACGTCTTGCGGTCTCTCTCAGCGATGGTGTAAATTTTCTTTCGATGAAATCAGGCGCAGGGATCTACCCGTTTTATAAACCTTTATGCCTTATCTGTCCATCACAGAGGGCGCCGCTTTAAACGGATATGGTTGAGGGATTTTATCTCAATCGTGAATTCAAATTTTGAATTCACGCAATCCCTCAAGATCAGAATATAGGATCACCTTAATCGTATCTAACCGATACGCTTAATGGAGAAAAAACCAACAGTGAGTAATAAGCTGAACGAGGGGTTAAGAATTTGATCCAGTACAAGAGTAGCTAATCAGTTGAATTTTTAAAGAAATTTTGAAAAGGAAGAAATTCACATCTAACCTAGATTACTTTTATTTTCACCACTAAGCATTTAGATAATTTACCAGCAGTAGATAATAGGTGTTTCCAATCAATGATAGGTCTTGATGTTAATTTGCTAGTGGATGGTCAAATAAATCTTAGCAAAACTTTCTGACAACGAATGGGAAAAAAATCAACACCTCCTACCTGGAATTCCTGTTTACCGCTTTCAGTTTCATCCTAGGATCATATCATATAAATCATCCGAGCTATGGATCTTACTTAATTTGTTGCTGATTAAATTTAAGTTTTATACATTTTATATCGTATTAATCATCCAAGTTAAAATTTAATGTTTCAAATTAATTTTGAATCCTACACTAATAATAATAATATTATTATGTTGTCATGCAGTCGATGATGCTAAATGATAGAATTCACAGCCTTAGTGCTCTCCAAGCTGCACTGAGGAAGGCAGAGGAATATTCGTTGAGTATCCCATCGGACACCCCATACTCAGAGTTCAACCACAGGTAAATGCCATATTGGTAGTTTTTCTGAGGTTAATGTTGAAACTAAAGTACGTTAGCCTCAAATTCTTATACGGGGGAAGTTTGTTAAGTTGTAGCAGCTGCTAAAATCATCACCCATTTGTATGATTGTAGATTTCAAGAGCTTGGTTTGGATAAGGGCTGGGGTGACACAGCTCAGCGTTGTCATGAGACGATCCATCTCCTCCTAGATCTTCTGGAGGCACCTGATCCAAGCACCTTGGAAAACTTCCTTGGGACAATTCCTATGATGTTTAATGTCGTCATCCTTTCTCCTCACGGCTACTTCGCCCAAGCTAATGTCTTGGGGTATCCTGACACTGGTGGCCAGGTATAATTCTAAAATAAAATCTACTTAGAAAGAAACATATGAGAGCTCACTTCTTTAACATATAATACTTTGAACCTAATTTGCAGGTTGTCTATATCTTGGATCAAGTTCGAGCTTTGGAGTATGAGATGCTACAAAGAATAAAGAAGCAGGGTCTCGATATCACACCACGAATCCTCATTGTATGTTCAAATTATTTCTGATGGCTTTCTGATTATGTTCATTAATTATTTTTAGTATGTAGAAGTTATGAAGAATGTCATGGTGTCAATTTAGCAGGGATGTGAATGGTCCACACCTGAAATAGTTTTCTCATGAGACTGCCCCGTGATCTACTGCAGGTGACCAGGTTGCTACCTGATGCGGTAGGCACCACTTGCGGTCAGCGCCTTGAGAAGGTCCTTGGAACAGAGCACACGCACATCCTTCGTGTTCCATTTAGAACAGAGAATGGGATTATCCGAAAATGGATCTCACGTTTTGAAGTATGGCCTTACCTGGAGACCTATGCTGAGGTAAATCTTTCATCCATCTTTCCAAGCTTCCTCTCTGCACTTGCTTCCACTCCAATACCTTTCAGGATAAACTCTTTTCAGTATAGAATCTCTTTGCTGAACTCAAGTTATGAAAGCAAATCTATATCATATTTACCTTTATGCTGTAGGATGTTGCACATGAACTAACAGGAGAATTGCAAGCCACTCCAGACCTGATAGTTGGAAACTACAGTGATGGAAACCTAGTAGCTTCTTTATTGGCACATAAACTGGGAGTTACTCAGGTTTTGATACTAGAACATCATTGACCCTTGGCTCTACTTAATTATGTAGTTAGTTTTTCATCTGAATTTAATAATCATTCTCCTTCCGCATGCAGTGCACCATCGCCCATGCCCTGGAGAAGACGAAGTATCCAAACTCAGATATATTGGAAGAAGTTTGAGAACCAGTATCACTTCTCTTGCCAGTTCACAGCTGATTTAATTGCAATGAACCATGCTGACTTCATCATCACCAGTACCTTCCAAGAGATTGCTGGAAGGTCATTATTCATGCCAATAGTGTCTTATTACACCGAATTGTTGTTCATTTTAAGTTGCAAAAATACTACCATTACCTGACCAGCTTCTTCTTTTTTATGTTGTGTTATTTCAGCAAGGACACTGTGGGACAGTATGAATCTCACACTGCCTTCACTCTCCCTGGGCTCTACCGTGTGGTGCATGGGATCGACGTCTTTGATCCAAAATTCAATATTGTCTCCCCAGGAGCTGACATGTCCATCTACTTCCCATACACGGAGCAGCACAAAAGACTTACCTCCCTCCATCCAGAGATTGAGGAGTTGCTTTACAGTCCTGTTGAGAATTCCGACCACAAGTGAGAACTTATCTATATCACCTGCTTCTCTTTCTCTACGTTACAGTTCCATTTTGTTATTGATTGACTCTGAGGTTCTTGCAGGTTTGTGTTGAAGGACAGAAACAAGCCCGTTATATTCTCCATGGCAAGGCTTGACCGGGTGAAGAACATAACTGGTCTGGTTGAGCTGTATGGCAGGAATCCTCGCCTGAGGGAATTGGTCAACCTTGTAGTGGTGGCTGGAGACCATGGAAAAGAATCCAAAGATCTGGAAGAACAAGCAGAGATGAAGAAGATGTACAATCTCATTGAACAGTACAATTTGGCTGGTCACATCCGATGGATCTCTGCTCAGATGAACAGGGTTCGCAATGGCGAGCTCTATAGGTACATTTGTGATACCAAGGGAGTTTTCGTGCAGGTATTCTCATCCTCTTGGGAAAAAAAAGAAAAAAAATAAAACATGATAGTTTTGCTAACGTTTGATAGAATATTACCAGCTAGATGACAATTTCTCACTCTTTCCTTGTTTTCCTTTGCTTAGCCTGCCTTCTATGAAGCTTTTGGGCTCACTGTTGTTGAATCCATGACGTGTGGACTGCCCACATTTGCGACTTGTCATGGAGGACCGGCTGAGATTATAGTGCATGGGGTTTCAGGCTTCCACATTGATCCATACCAGGGTGACAAAGCTGCTGAACTGCTCGTAGACTTCTTCGAGAAGTGCAAGGAAGACCCGAGCCACTGGGATAAAATCTCCCTGGGAGGTCTGCAGCGTATCGAAGAGAAGTAAGCATACACTGTTTTATGAATTGAAGGAGCTTGCATTGAAGATTCAAGATTTAATCTCTTTATTTTGTGCTCTTCTTTTGAATCAATGCAGGTACACTTGGAAGCTCTACTCCGAGAGGCTGATGACTTTATCTGGTGTTTATGGGTTCTGGAAGTATGTCTCAAACCTCGATAGGCGCGAGACCCGTCGTTACCTTGAGATGTTCTATGCTCTCAAGTACCGTAACTTGGTAAGTCACATCCATTGATGAGTCTACTTGATGCTTGAGAGAGGCTTGGGGTGTTTCCTTCTGATTGATGGGTCTTCTTTGTTTCAATCTCTAATTTCAGGCAAAGTCTGTTCCTCTGCACGTTGATGGAGAGGTTGCGGCCAATGGCACCAAGTAGAGTCTGGATTGGAAGCAAGCGTGAATTATGTTTCGGTTTTTTCAATTTAAGAGGTTTAGAAGGGGGAAGACTTTGCATTCTGAGTTCTTGTTTGTGCCATTGGTGTTGAGAGCTGATTTTGGAGCAAGTTGAGAAGTGTCTGTCGTTGCTTTTTTTTAATTTTCATGTTACCTGTAAGGCTTCATTGCCATTTGATAGCCAATAAAATAAGTATTATTTTCTTTTCCAAAAAATTGGCAAAAAACGTGCAACTCAACCTTGAACCGTAATGCTGCCAGGTCGTGTGCATGGTGACGAGAATTTTTAGTCTTTGTACAATCGATTCAACGTTTGGTGATGTTTGGTTCATGTCCAAGTGATGTGGTTCTGGTTGCTTAGCGCAATGGAGATGGATTTGATGCAAAATATTACCAGTGTCTTGAGTTGGCGCTTGAAGCCATCTTCCATTTGTCCACCAGGATATATATCATAATTGCACTTATTTTTATGTTATTTAAATATCATTTAAACTAATATTACATTAATTATACTGAAATAAAATAAAATATGAAATAATAAAAATAAAATATTTTAAAAATTCATATTTTTATTTCTATAATAACTTTTTGATATCCAAAACAACACTGCCCTAAAGACTGCATAAATATCAGATCTCAAGGAAGTGAAGTTAAGAATGCTTTTGAAAAAAAAAGAAAAAGAAAAAGAGATTAGGGTGGAGGAGATATTTTTGCGCTTGGTTCATGCTGCAAGAATTTGCAATGCCTTGTGCTACTATTTCTTTCTTAACTGTTCGCTCTCACGGCACCAATTTTTTTTTTTTTCTGAAAACTCTTTTCAAGTTCTTGCAATTGATAAGGAAAAATCTGAGTCCTCTAAAAAAAAAAAAAAGGTTGTTCTGTTTTCTGTTATCTAGATGGTCTCATGCATGTTCTCTAGAGTAGTGTAATCAGAGGTTCTGGTTTCACCTTCCCACGAAAATTCCTAATTTTTATTCTCTCAACTAAAAAAACTTGGGATTTATTGAGAAATATCAGTCTTTTTATTTGATATGTGGTTACCGTTCTTCCCTTTCCTTCGTCAAACTTGTTCAAATGAGATAAACATACAATTTCTCTGTTATTTTCTCTATTATCTTCCGGAAAAGCAGTTTAAAGAACATCATTTTTGTTTTTTCTCTCCTCGAATCTTTTCCCAATAGCTTTGAAGACTCTGAATTTGAAGGCTCTGAAGAAGTTTGACTCTCTCTCGACTTCCGAATATGTCATAGCCTTTGGTGTCGGAGAACGAGCCCTCTGATCAGGAAAGTTTGACACCTGCCACCTTCCTCTATCCCCAACATCTGGTGTTTTCTGTAACCGACCTCTCAGTATTAATGTTCCCTGGCAAGAACATAGCCTCTTAGAATTGATAACAAACTTATTTATGGCTGTTTTAATTGATGGTTGTTATGCATTTATGTTCTTTTCTTCTGATTCATTGTCACTTGTCAGCTAGTACACAAGTAACTGAAAAAAAAAGTTTTTAACAAATATGTAGTTCCCTTGATATTTTGTCTATATATAGGTAGTCTTCTCAGTTTTGACTACCACTCTCACCGACCTCTGTTCTCTTTCTGATTTCTGAACTCCTCTCTGCTTGTAGGCTTTGGATCTTAAGCTCTAGGTGAGCCGATTGAAGTTTTTTCTGAAAATTTCCCTTTTGATTTGTTTAAATCTTTGCCTTAGTTTAATTCTTGATTCACTTTTGGTTGTTCTTTTCTGATCCCTAAGATAATCACCTAAGTTCGCAGGAGTCTTTTATCTATCCATCATCTATCTGTCAGATTATTTATTTGCATGTGTAATGGTCTTCAAATTTGCTGTGTTTTCATGTCAAAAGATCTAGTACATGGAGCTTGTGATTCAGGATTCGGAAGTTTTGTGGGAGATTTCTGTTATACTTAATTTGATTCAGTGATTTCTAATATGTTTGGTTGCCCTTCTTTTTGTTTTTGACTTAGACTTCTTGAGTCTTGAAGGAGAAAGAAGCCATGGCCAACCATGCGCTGAATCAGATCTACAGTGTTCGAGAGCGCCTTGGCGACACTCTTTCTGCTCATCCGAATGAACTTGTTGCCCTTTTCTCAAGGTTTTGTCTGTCTGTCTTGGTGTAATATTACTTTTGTGAAAAATTTCAGATAGAAAATGATGCTTTACAAACAAATATCAAGCTAGATGGATTGGACCTAGCATCTTTGATTGGTACTTTAGTTGTTCTTGCTGCGATACCATGCACCATTAACTGATTTTTTTTTTTTGGATGGGTGCATCATTAGCTAACAGAGACTAGTTCTCTTTTTCTACATGGAGAATGTCAAATTTTTTGTTTTCATTGATTTGACTTTGAGAGCTCATATTGGTTAGTGTTTAGTTTCATAACGATTATGTCCTGAAAAGATTCTAAACACTTATAAAGGATTAAGGAGTTCAAATAATACTTTTTAGTCGGTCTTTTTTGAGTGACATCCTATATTGTAATAAAAGGTATCAGAGTGAACTTAGCCCATGATGCATGTGGACTAAGAGACACAAAAGATGGGCTAGACACGCTTATGATTAGATTTGGATGTAGATTTGGACATGAAACCTTAGTCTATCAAGGATGTTAAGGCTTAAATAAGAAGAATATGTGAGAGCTCACGCTGATTAGTGTTTAGCCCTGCATCGATTATGTCTTAAAAAATCTTGAATATTTGTGCAGGATTAAGAAACCTAAATAACATTTTTTGGCTATACGACTTAGGTTGTGTGATGACTATTTACGGCCTGGACTTGACTTTGCATTTAGCTATAACCTTCTTGTTCAGTGAGCCACTGGTTTTGTTTTGCTGAGCGCACTCTATGCTTTGATTCATATCTTATGAGCATTGGTGATGAAAAATATCTGAATTTTTTTTTTTTTTTATTGCAGGCTTGTTAGCCTGGGAAAGGGAATGCTGCAATCCCATCAGTTGTTAGTTGAGTATGAAGCTGTAATCCCTGAGGCAGATAGAGAAAAGCTGAAGGAAGTGTTCTTTGAGCAAGTTCTAAAAGATGCACAGGTGCCGCACACTGAAGACCTGCAGCACCTTGTTATGTTCTAACTCCCAAGCTGTTGTTTATACTTCCATGGTGCATTGTTTTGGTGATACAGGAAGCAATTGTGATACCCCCATGGGTTGCTCTTGCTATTCGCCTGAGGCCTGGAGTTTGGGAGTACGTACGGGTGATCGTTACTGAGCTTGCTGTGGAAGAGTTGAGTGTGCCTGAGTACTTAAAGTTCAAAGAAGAACTTGTGAATGGAAGGTAGTTCATTTTATTCTAACGTATTGTTTACTTTGTCACATCTGGCCAAAGTAACTTCCCTCTCTCTCTCTCTCTCTCTCTCTGTGGGGAAAAGTTATTCTTAGTTTTTCTTTTCTACTTTCCAGCAACCAAAGTAGCTTCACACTGGAGTTGGACTTTGAACCCTTCAATGCTTCTTTTCCTCGCCCCTCACTGTTGAAATCCATTGGCAATGGAGTGCAGTTCCTTAATCGCCATCTTTCCTCGAAGTTGTTCCAAGATAAAGAAAGCATGCACCCCCTACTGAATTTTCTCAGGGCATGTAACTACAAGGGGATGGTAAATTTTTCACCATAACTACATGGCGCATTCACCTGTGATATCTTATTTTTCTAATAGAAATGAACAAGTGTCTCTTTTTTTCTTCTTTTTAATTTTTTAATTTTTTAAAATTTTCAAGGAGACTCAAAAGACCTAAACTTTTTTTTTTTTAACAGTCCTTTTGTTCTTGTAACACTTTGGAACCAAAACATAATGAAAAAATATGTTATATGATGCGTGCATAAACTTTACAAGGAGATATTACCTAGCAAGAGGCAAACTTGGCTACATTCAAATATAGTCAAATTTAAAATTCAATCACTTTCTTCATTCTTAGATTCACATGGATCTCGGAGGCATCTTATCTTTTTTACTTTCTTTACCGTTGGAATTCATGAATGGTATGGATATGAGAGTGGGAGAGATGATATGATTCAGGTTTGGCTACATTCGAATGTAGCCAACTCTACCTTCTTCTAACAATGCATGTTTAATGGGATGCAAAACCAAGACTCTCATCCAAATCAACCAAATATATTAAATAGAGTTCTTTTTTTTTAAAACACTTTAAGATAAAAGTTATTTTCTTTTCCTGTTAATTATTAGGTGAATTTTCCATAAATAGAGAATGGTCATTTCTAATCAAAGACTAATCACAATGTTAATATATTAGCAATAGGCCAAATGTTAGCAAACCTTTTTCATCCATAAACAGGGGCAAATCAGCATTTCAGTTCCTTACCACTTTCTTTATAAGATTAAAAGTTGTAGAGTTGTTAAAACTTCAATTTATTTCTGACTAGCAATGCTATTCTTGTTATGTCATGCAGTCAATGATGCTAAATGATAGAATTAGCAGCCTTAGTGCTCTCCAAGCTGCGCTAAGGCAGGCAGAGGAGTATTTGCTGAGCATCCCATCAGACACCCCATACCTGGAATTCAACCACAGGTGAGTTTGTGTCATCTGTTTTTCCGAGGTTATTGATGAAACTGAAGTGCATTAGCCACAGATACTTGCACAGTGCAAAGTCTGTCAAGTTGTCACAGCTGCTAACATTGTTTCCCATTTGCATGGTGCTAGATTTCAAGAGCTTGGTCTAGACAAGGGCTGGGGTGACACAGCTCAGCATTGTCATGAGACAATTCATCTCCTCCTAGACCTTCTCGAGGCACCTGATCCATGTACCTTGGAAAACTTCCTTGGGACAATTCCTATGATGTTTAATGTTGTCATCCTTTCTCCTCATGGCTACTTCGCCCAAGCTAATGTCTTGGGGTATCCTGACACTGGTGGCCAGGTATAATTCTAAAATAAAATCTATTTAGAAACACATCAGAGCTCACTTCTTTGACATATGATACTATCAACCTAATTTGCAGGTTGTTTATATCCTGGATCAAGTTCGTGCTTTGGAGGATGAAATGCTACAAAGAATAAAGAAGCAAGGTCTCGATATCACACCTCGTATCCTCATTGTAAGTTCAAATTGATCTCTGATGGCTTTCTTCTGATGTTCAGTATACTGATGATATCTATTATATAGAAATATCATGAAGAATATCATTCTGTTAATTTAGCAACAATATGAATGGTCCACACCTGAAATGGTCTTCTTATGAGACTACTTTGTGATCTATCGCAGGTGACCAGATTGCTTCCTGATGCAGTAGGCACCACTTGCGGCCAGCGCCTTGAGAAAGTCCTCGGAACGGAGCATACTTTCATCCTTCGTGTTCCATTTAGAACAGAGAATGGTATTATCCGAAAATGGATCTCACGTTTTGAAGTATGGCCTTATCTGGAGACCTATGCCGAGGTAAATCACTCTTGGATCTTTTCAAGCTTCTTCTTAGCAGTCATTTCCTATTCAGTCGTTTCGAGTATAAAATCTTCTTTGCAGCAGTTGAGTTACAAAAACAAATTTATATTGTTTTCCCTTTGTGCTTGCAGGACGTTGCCCATGAACTAATGGGAGAATTGCAAGCCACACCGGACCTGATAATTGGAAACTACAGTGATGGAAACCTTGTAGCTTCTTTATTGGCACATCAACTGGGAGTGACTCAGGTGTTGATGCTAAACATTATGCACCCATGGTTCTACTTAGTAGTAAAGTTTTTTCGTCCGAGTTTAATAATCTTCATTTTCTTTGCATGTAGTGCACCATTGCCCATGCCCTGGAGAAAACAAAGTATCCAAATTCAGATATATATTGGAAAAAGTTTGAGAACCAGTATCACTTCTCTTGCCAGTTCACAGCTGATTTAATTGCAATGAACCATGCAGACTTCATCATCACCAGTACCTTCCAAGAGATTGCTGGAAGGTATTATTCATGTCCCGAGTTTGTGGACACTGAACTTTGATCATGTTTTGGTGCAAAAATACTAGGGTTGTCTGACTGGCTTCTGTTCTTCTGCTGCTATTTTAGCAAGGACACCGTGGGACAGTATGAGTCTCACACTGCCTTCACTCTTCCTGGGCTCTACCGAGTGGTGCATGGGATCGACGTCTTTGATCCAAAATTCAACATTGTCTCCCCAGGAGCTGACATGTCCATCTACTTCCCATACACAGAGCAGCACAAGAGACTCACCTCCCTCCATCCAGAGATTGAGGAGTTGCTTTACAGTCCTGTTGAGAATTCTGACCACAAGTGAGAACTCATCTATATCACCTGCTTCTCTTTCTCTACGTTACAGTTCAATTTTGTTATTGACTCGGAGGTTCTTGCAGGTTTGTTTTGAAGGACAGAAACAAGCCCGTTATATTCTCCATGGCAAGGCTGGACCGGGTGAAGAACATAACCGGTCTGGTTGAGCTGTATGGCAGGAATCCTCGCCTGAGGCAATTGGCCAACCTTGTAGTGGTGGCTGGAGACCATGGAAAAGAATCCAAAGATCTCGAAGAACAAGCAGAGATGAAGAAGATGTACAGTCTCATTGAACAGTACAAGTTGGCTGGTCACATCCGATGGATCTCTGCTCAGATGAACCGGGTTCGCAATGGCGAGCTCTATCGGTGCATCTGTGATACCAAGGGAGCTTTTGTGCAGGTACCCCGATCTTCTTAAAGGAATGAAGAACTTGATATTTCTCTTGACATTTGATAGCAGATTACCACTTGTTTTTTCTTCCTCCTGCTTTTTATTTCGTATTAATTTGTAGCAGTTTTCCAGCTACTTGACAATTTTACTTGCTCTTTATTTGCTTTATTTTGCATAAGCCTGCCTTCTATGAAGCTTTGGGCTCACTGTTATTGAATCCATGACATGTGGACTGCCCACATTTGCTACTTGCCATGGAGGACCTGCGGAGATCGTAGTGCATGGGGTTTCTGGCTTCCACATCGATCCTTACCAGGGGGACAAGGCTGCTGAACTGCTCGTAAATTTCTTTAACAAGTGTGAAGAAGACTCGACCCACTGGAACAAAATTTCACAGGGAGGATTGCTACGTATTGAAGAGAAGTTAGCATTATATTTTCTTTGAGTTGAAGGAGATTTTATTGGATCATTTCAGTTCCAATCTCAGTGCTCTTAACTCTTTTGAGTTGATACAGGTACACTTGGAAGCTCTACTCTGAGAGGCTGATGACATTGTCTGGTGTCTATGGCTTTTGGAAGTATGTTTCCAAACTTGAAAGGCGTGAGACCCGTCGTTACCTCGAGATGTTCTATGCTCTGAAGTATCGTAATTTGGTGAGTTTATACTCATTGATTAGTGAACTGGATTCATGGTACTTGCTGCATTTTCCTGTAACTAATATCTGCTTTGCTTTGTTCTTCAATTTCAGGCAAAGTCTGTTCCTCTTCATACTGATGGAGAGATCATTGCCAGTGGCAGCAAGTAGTTTGGATGGAAGGCAGGGATTAGCTCCAATATCAGCTTGCTTTGTTGTTAAGAGGTTTAGAAGGAGAAAGCCTTGCTTTCCCTCACAGTGCAGCTGATGTTGAGGCCTGCTTTCTTGCAATTTGAGAATGCTGGTTGTTGCTTGCTAAATAAACTTCATGTCATGAATAAGACTTAAATGCAAGTTGAGAATAAATTTAGTGTCCTTTGCTTACTAAAAATGTGATTGGAATATAATGTTCACAAACAACTTCCCATTGGATTAAAACATGTTGATAAATCGATGCATGCCAATGCAATATACGTAAAAAAATTAAATATATCACATAAAAGTAGATGTAATATTACTATCTTGCTAGCTAATCCATAAAATCCAGTATGATTCATCACAAAGCTCAACCAATATGAATCTCAATGCACCAAATCCTTGCTATCAGTTTTGTTTACTCTTCAAATTATAAATCTTCTATAATGATTGATTCCAAATTCAACATTTATCATCCGATTAATCTTTAATTTATATAGTTTACATAATTATAATTGAACCTGCAACCTAATCTTTGTTAGTTGAGTTAGGATTAGGTATAGGCTTAGATCAAAGTTAATTAGAGTCACAACTATCTAAATAAATCAATTATAGTGCAATTGAATCACTAATTCTTTTAGTTAGGACTGAATTGGAACACTAAGGGTTTAATTGGATGAAATCAAGTTCAATTGGGCTGGAACCCTAATTAATTAAACCTAATTTAGTTTTCTGATTTACTAATTTAGGTTTAATTAAATTTCTGGTTCATTAATTTGAGTTGAATTGGGTTCTGGTTCAATGAAAATGTTCTGGTTCATTAATTTCATTTGATTCAAATCTTATTGGGTGAAATAATGATTCCGAATTAAGAATGATGCGATGCAGTTTCCGTCACTAATTCCGCCCCTATCCCCTGCTGTGGGCCTTGTAGATGGAGGTGCAGTAGAGGTCATATAGGATTTGCTGCACCAAATGCGATATATAAAATTTTTTTCATAGAAAAAGGTGAAAGAAATTTCAGGCAAAATTCTATTTATGCTCGGCTGGACCATTATTTTGACCCAAATGTGCTCAAATTGGCGTCATCAATTCAGGGTCAGACTCGAGTTTGGCCTGCAAGTTTCTCAATAATTTTTGAGTATGATCAGAAACTTCACCCCACTCAAAAAAAAAAAAAAGATTTACTGTAAATTATTATTTACTGTAACATTATTTTGATAAATAAACTATATTTTTTTAAAAACAATTAGATTTTTTTTTTCTTCGAAATAATTTGTACTAGCTGGCAAACAATAATTTTGTTATTAAGTAAAGGACGCTGAAGGCCGCTAATTTTTCACTGTTATTCATTATTTTTTATCAATGTTATTGCAGGGGTCATTAAGATTTATTTTTATGCTGAAGAATTTGAAGTCATGAAAAAATGGATCGAGTAAATAACAGCTGCCATAACACCACGGTAAATAACCGTGCGATGAAAGGACTCATGCTTGCTTTGATGTCGGTAACCACAAGCAACCCTCCTCGAGTTACAGATTTTTTTTTGATATATAATATAAATTTTCTAGATGACTTCTCTTGTACAGGGTCAACGAAGCGCTCGTTTCTTACGTGAAAACATTGTTCTTCTTGAAAAAGATTAGCCCCTTCTAGCCGAGGTCCAGAATCATATCATATCATATTTCTTGAAAAAAAAATATTATTCCAGTTAAAGATAGAAGAAAAAAATTACCGATAAATTGTATAAGGTTATCTGGACCTCATTGAATCTTTTCCCAAAGAGCTTCGGAGGCTCGGAAGAACCTCAGCTCTTAGCCCGGAAGCTTCCATTTGTAATAAGTTTCAAATGTGTCACGACCGTCTCGTGTCGCAAGGAAAGCTCTCTCTGACAATTTGGCTGCCACCCCATCGATCCCAACCCACTGTTGTTTTCTGTAATACAGCCTTTCAGTATTATTAATCACCAGGAAAAATTAGTGGCCGTTGCTCTACTTTTTAATTTTTATTCTCTTCTAGTGGTAGCGTTGTCTTGCTAGCATGGAACTCTTTCAAAGTTCTAGACTCTTCTCTGCTCGTAGATTTTGGATCTTAAACCTCTAGGTGAGAAAATTATAGTGTTTTCTTAAACTTTCCTTCCCTGAAAAATTTCCGTTTTAATTTGTTTAGGTTCTTCGTTTTATTCCATTGTTTATTACTTTTGCTTGCATGGTTCTATTTGCTAAGACAATGTTTGGATGTTAAAAAGTTATTTCGGGAATATGAATATGTATTCCAATGAAATAGCTTATTCCTTTTGTTATTTCAGATTTTTGTTTGGATAAAAATCTGATATTCCATGTTATTCCAGTATAATTAATGCAGTGTTATTCCAAATGGTGTTTGGATGACATGGGAATAACCAGGTATTCCACTTAGAATAGATGAAGTATTCTTCTAAAATTTCAAAAATACCCCTCAACCATTTATGGAAAAAATTAGTTATCATTTATTTTTTCTTACGTTAACTTTATTAAATTATTTGTTATTATTAAATAAAATCCTAAAAATATCTACATAGCAAACTTAATTAATGATTGCATTATAAAAATTAATACAGCTTTAAATAAACATATTTGTTAAAATTTTTCATAATAACTTAGTAATTTTATATTAATTAATAAATTAATTAATAATTTTTTAAAAATCCTAAACATACCCCTGGAATCAATGAGACGGAAAAATAGTTTATCAATTTTTCCTTTAATGTAATTATTAGAATAATTTAATTTCCTTTTAATAAAAAAGTAATAAAATATTTTTGATAAATTAATAAAGGATATGGAATTATAATCTATTAATAAATTAAGTATATTAGTAAAATAACATGCATAAATTTTAAAAATTATTTAATAATGTTTCAAGAATTATACTATTTATGAGTGTTCTACTTTACTTGAATTTTTTAATACCAATCTTCAAGTTTCAAAAAAATATGTCTCACCCGTTCCTAATCTATAGCTTATAATCAATTATTTTATTAAAATTTGACATTTTAAATAATTAATTTAATTAAATTAATTTAAGTTATTGTCAAATAACATTATTAATAAAGCAAGAAAAATAAGTTTATACAGCTACTGATCTTGATAATTACAGAAGCATTTGGATTTTTTTGGGAATCCGTCTACTTGGCATGGTTTTCAACAATTTGCAAATGGTTGGCAACCTTGAGCCAATAGCACATTCATGATAGATTGTGATGAAAAATATTTGTCGACCAATCAATACAATACTAAATATTACTCCAAATACAACTAAGGTGAGTGACTGTCATAACAGTCACTGAAAGTAGGTGTCTTTAGACACATCCATATCATACTCATGCCTATAATGGATCCTTATTAAATGTTCACCAAAACATTGAAGTCCAGCCTTACAAAACAAGCAATACGACATTTCTAACATAACATCGGCTAACAAGCTTTAACTGGTGAAGCAATACTTAAAGACTCCGGCATCATCACGAACAAGAATGTCTGGAAGAGAGTTGCCTTCCAACAACTCCAATCTTGCACCACCAGCAGTTGAACTGTAGCTGCTTCCTTTTCATCAAACCCGGCTTTGTCAATACCCATCCAACCCTCTGGGATCCCTGATGCAGTAATAGCCTAAAGAGACAAAAATAAAGGATGTTAAACATATTGCCTTTCAGCCACTATGTTCTGAACTCCCTCACCATTGCAGTCATCAGCCACCTCAACCTATGTGAAAGAACCAAGGAATCAGAAACAAGATTCGATATGCCTTAATGTTGAAGAATGCAAAAGAAGCATTCAATACTGTGACAAATTGACGGTCATTAAGTCCAAGAAGAAGTTCAAATAGCCTGGGCATGAGAGGCTTCATGCTGCTATTTACAGTGACACCTTTAGGACGTCCCAGAAAATCCAAAGCCAGATCCATAAGTTATATATATCAATAGCCAAGATATGATACAGAGGTAGCAAGTTCATATAACATAAGAAAGTAAGATTCCACCTGATAGATGCAGTAAATTCAAGAATTTTTCCAACATTAAAGCATGCACTTAAAAAACCACTAACTGCTTTGTGACCTTTGGCCATGCCTAAGCTCTAGTAGACCAGCAAAGGCAAGTCATTGTTCACAACATACCAATCTCCCTCTAAGATGCTATTAAGAAACAATTTAATGTAAGAATGTGCCAATAAACCAATCAACTCACATGACAACAGTCACAAAAAAATGGCATATATCAAAAGATTCCACACCTGTAAAAACAGAAACATACACAAGAACCATCGACGAAGAAGCAACATGAATTAAGAGAAAACCAGCGAAATTCATCAACATACAGCAACCACCTCACAACCACCTCATTTCATCCTTAAAGTCTAATAAGAACCCCAAAGCCAACACCTTGAACCTATCTTCGAAGAACTAGAGAACCAAAAGTTCGCAAGACCACCATAAAAAGATTGTTCTTTTACCTGCATACGTGCTGACTTAAGATGCTGAAGAAGATGCTGATGGGCGATGGTAGTAAGGCAAGGTCCATCAATGGCAGGCACCATGGCATCTGGCTTGGAGGAGGTTGATGAGGAGAAGCTGACCATTTGATCCCCCTCAAGGAAGAGGGAGTGCGAGCTGGAAGCATGCATCAGAGCTTCCCTGGTTTGGAACTTGATTTAACTTGATTTAACTCATAGAATTAGGATTTAACTTGATTTAACTCATAGAAAGCAGGGCAGAGGAGAAGAGACCACCACCCTCTACAAATTAACACATAGCATAAGGATTTGGAACTTGATTTAACTCATCAAGATTCTCACATGTTACCTTCCTCACACTTACATAGTATGGCAGCTGCTGGCTTCCTCACCTCTTTTTGTCGAGTTGATGCCTCACCACTTTATAAAGCTATATTGAACATATCTAAGCTATTTGCTTCATTTTGTGGAAGAACCGACACCTTCTGCTGAGATTGTGTCATGCATGGCAGCATAATCCAAGTCATGGCCCTGGGCGTATGTGTCGTGTCAGACTGTGATGCTTCACAATGGTTGCATCATAGAAATGCCCTCCAAGTCATGATTTCACAGCCGACAGTTCACAGGATCAAGCAATGAATTGTAAACGAAATGGTTAATTTCAGTGCGTAAAATCCTGAACTCAGAACATTGAATTTATGTGTCATCAACCGCCTATTCCAAAAGGCTAAGCATCCATAAAAATTCATCCATCAGGGTCAACTTTCAAGACATAGGAATCTGATGCCTTCAATAAAATAAAACAATCGTAGTAGACCCACAGTATAAGGCTGCCAACCCTAACACTCTACTGACAGTCAAACAATTTTTAATTTTATGAAAAAGTAGTAATAAAACATATACAGGGATAAACCAGCTCCCTGAACACATATAAAAAAAAGGTTTAAGAACGAGATCAATTCTATAGAGTTGAAACATATAATTTTATCAAATACTATCATTAATATGACTTAATTTCCTAGTACAATGACATAGATGCCTACTATTTAATGGATGATTGATTCTAAATCTAATTTCATCATTATTCAGGCTACATACCGACATAAACCATTTGCAAGATATGGAATATATATTTAGTTGGCTCAGGAAGGTAGTATCAGCAGTTATTTCTTGATGGTCACAATTTGTATGCATTCAATTCAGAAAATGCTATGTGTCTACCAAACATCATTACCGTCAACGTTGATAGAGCATCAGACTGTGATGCTTCACAATGGTTGCATTTATAAATGCCCTCCAAGTCATGAGTTCAGAGCCGATGCTTCAATATCAATTGGGTGAAGCAATTATTTGTAGGAAAGTTTAATGGCACTGTAGCCATAAAAAACAAACACAGGTTACTTTTCCAATTCAGTGAAATATAATCAGAATTGTAATATAACATAATGTTATGTCAAACAAGTGCAAGTTTGCCTAATAATCTCCCAGCAGTACAATTAAACAACAAGATCGTCGCTGGCATAACATATGAAAGTAGGAATGTAGTGTGCCCATCTCAAAGCATCTAGAAACATTAACGTTGTGGTCATAACCATATTACAATATATAGTAGACATAACCATCTCAAAGCATTAACGTTGCCTGCCCACAATGGAACCCAAGTACAAAGCCTATTAGAAAGGATATGAAAACCCATATAAATGTTTTTAAAGGTGCACCTACATTCGTGGCCATGTGTTCATCATTTGTTCCTCGTTGATAGTCCATTTCAGTAATTGTTCCGATATATCGATGTTTAGGAGGTCTACGATACTTCTGAAATGCATCGATTGCCTCTTCTCTACATTTAAACTTCTTGTATAAGGCATGCTTGAACCCACTAACCTCGCTGACACTCGGGCCATGATTCATAGATCTCTCGTCTACGGCCCACGAAAACAACATAATAACTTTTGGCAGACATTACTAAACCTCAGGAGTAAGCAGCCTGATTTCCTGCATTACGGGGATACAATGTGAAACTCAAATGACATAATGCATTGCACTAATAATAAAGTCAATCGTGGTTAATATAGTAACTTTAAAAATTTAAGAACATGGTACGATCGTAGTCAAACGAAGCATCCTACACTTACTTCGTATGTGATAAGCAACTCATAGCCTCTCAGCTATGGAATTGCGTAGTTGATCACCTCTTCGTGATTCGTCATCCCCTATACTAAGATAAGGATCGACATCCTCGTCACGATCAGCTGGCAATGGTTCAATAGACATGTTGAAGTATTTATCATTTCTTTGGCTGCATCGAATGAAGTTGTGAATGATGCAGCAAGCCATAACAATACGCTTCTGAACCTTGAAGGGAAATGGAATGGGACTTCTAAGAACCTTATATCGCTTCTTAAGAATTCGAAGGCCTTCTCAACACAATTTTTGAGTTGAGCATGTCGATGGTTGTATAAGTCTCGACAATTGTTATATCTGCGAGCCCTAGGATTGTTGAAGGTACTTAGATGATACTTATTACCCCAATATGGGGCAAGAAACTTATCCGTATTGCAATATCCTGAGTTAACAAGATAGAATTTCCCCGTATACGACAACAATGCCTTGACGTATACCCTCAGGAAAAAAATGCCAAAAATTTAGTCATTCAAGTATGTCAAGTGAAATACCTTCTGGTACAATGAGTCCTTCAGATTCGACACACCAACGTAGGACTCTCATGTCGGCTGCAAATCCCTCCTAACTAGTACAAACGAAAAGGAAGGAGTGATCAAATGAGACTGCAGCCATGATGTTTTGAGAAATGGTGCCCTTTCGATTACGAAATCGTGGTTGTTTGCTTTTCCTGAATGATGCAGGTATATGTGTGCCATCGATTGCTCCAATAACATTCTGTGATGTAAGCAAATATATCAAGGATCGGGTAATGAGAAGATTGAAAATTAATTAATTCCATTTAGTCGTGTCCAAATGTACCATAAAGTAAGGATGGAAATGATTGTTGTCATGGACCCGTGGGTGCACAGCCGTCTCCTATTGAGGTTGAACGATAAATTCATGCTTAAACAAACAAATTGCTTTCAATATGTTGTTAAAGTGTCAGGATATTGTCTCCCCTAAGTACTAGAAGGTTTTAGCCAATACTCTATTAGTAACACCATGACATATGCCGTAAAGAAAAATTGCTAGTTGCTCCTATATCGATACGTTGCGTGTGCTACTTATGAAGCCTCGCGAGACAAGCAATTCTTCCAACTTGAAGAACATAGTATTTGTCATCCTAAAGTGATCATAACCTCTATTTGGATGTCCACTCAAAATATCAGCAACGAGTTCGTGACCCGAGAATGAACAAGTTCGACATGGCACCTTTGAAATAACGTTAAAATTGGGTAAAGAAATGAACCCATTACTTATCAACACAGTTAGGACGTCCTGCCAATAGTTGTCCTCATCTATTAAATACACCATGACATCATGAAATAGGTCCATCTAATAGAAAAAGGTAGTAGTTAATGATACAATTATATGCACTGTTACAATGCTCAGCAACATCCTGATAGAAGTGTGTCATACCACTGGTGAGAACACCTCATTGTAGTCAATGCCTTCTTTCTGAGAAAATCCTTTGGCCACTAATATGGCCTTATACATGATCCCTTCATTCTCTGTGGCTCCTTTAAACTGAAATATCCATTTGCAACCAATGGGCTTCTTTCCACTTGGCAGTGACATCACCCACCAAGTCTGATTCTTCTGCAGGGATTGCATTTCTTCTACCATAGCCTGGACCCATCTATCTCTATCCAAGCTTGTCACTGCCTCCTGGTAGGTAACTGGTCCTCCACTGGCAGCCACCAATGCATATGACATGATCTTGTCATACCTATATCGCTTCGGCTGCCGAATGATCCTCTTTGGCTTATACAGTGTAATGCTAATGCCTAACCCAAGATGTGACTCCTCCCTTCCCTCATCTTTACCATGAGCATACATCTGGCTGGTCCCTACATGTGAAGACATCTGAAGTATGCTCCACCTGAGTCTCATGTCCTTTTGACGATCTTACAAAAGGTAAAATATCATAAGAGGTTAGTTGCTTAGTTGTACCCTGCTGAGCCTCCTGCTGCCCACCCACATTCGATTGGGCCTCCGACTGAACCTCCACCACCTCTTGCCTTTTGAGGACTAGGATATCATCAAAGACCACATCCCTGCTGATCGTGGCCTTTTGGTCTAAGGGATCCTGCAGCCTGTATCCCTTGACTCCTCGCGGATATCCAATGAACACCATTTTTAAAGCTTTGGCATCCAACTTGGTCCACTGACTAGCATCCACATGTACAAATGCTGTACATCCAAAAAATCTAATATGGCTGAGCTTCACTTGTCTACCAGACCATACATCCTCTAGTAACCTCTCATCAAGCTTGGCATGAGGAGACCTGTTCACCAAGTAGGTTGCTGTGTCAACTGTGTTCATCCAAAATATTTTAGGTAATCCTACTTGCAGTCTCATACATCTAGCTTTCTTAATGAGAGTTATGTTCATTTTCTCAGCCACTCCATTTTGTTGAGGAGTTCTAACCACTGAAGGTTTATTCAGTTGTTGAAAGCCTAATGTATGCTCAGGTTTACACAAGACCTAACATTGTATTTGCAGTAGGAATATTGGAATGATATCAGAGTAATCCAGGTTTAGACCACTAGAAAGTTGTTAAAAAGGTCATGGGATATCTTTAAGGGACCAAAGACTATATGCTTATGTATAGACGAACTGATTATTTGGAGGTAGAGGGTTACTCAGATTCGGACTTTGTTGGCTGTGTTGATTCTCAAAAATCAACATCGAAATTTATATCTATGTTAGCTGGTGGAGCCATATTATGGAGGAGTGCAAAGTAGTCTTTGACTGTTATCTCTACTATGGAAGCAGAGTTCGTTGCTTGTTTTGAGGCTACATCACACGGTGTATGATTGAAGAGTTTCATCTCAGGGCTTAATATTATTGATTCTATTGCTAGGCCAATTAAATTATATGGTGATAATTCAGCTGATGTATTTTTGGCTAAAAACCACAAGAGTGGTAGTTGAAGTAAACACATCGACATTAAGTATTTAGCCATAAGAGAATGTGTTAAAGAAAATAAAGTGATCATAGAACACGTTAGCACTGAATTGATGATAACTGATCCTTTGACTAAAGGCATGCCAATTAAGAATTTTAAGGATCATGTAGTACGAATGGGAGTTGGTCCCATGATATAATTTAGTTGCATGGACAACTATTTGTACAAGGAAACTCTTTGGTGTGGGCACCAGAATCAGACAGAGCTTACTGAGCTCATTATGAATTTCTGATTGATGCAGTTAGACTTTTGATTCATGTCAATTCATTTGAGTCCAGAGTCATTATGGATTTCTTACTTTATGTTGGTTTGACTTTAAGTCCTGTAATCAAGTTTTGTCTAGTAATTTTATTTGAGTCAAATCAAAATTTATTGAGTCAAAGTGTAAGAAGTTGAAGACCCAAGACCATGAAGGACCACATTCAGTGCGCCACCTCAGCCCCACATGGAATCCCATCAAAGTAGGTGCCATCTACTCAATTAGGGCATCCTAAGATTTTTATAAAGTCATCTCAGCATAAAAAAAAGCAAATAAGCCCCCTATGGAAGGTGACTTGCCGTCCACTTCTTATGGAAAGCAGGATATGACGCTATCCTCTGATCTCTTTCTCTTGTTTCAAGATGCCATTTATCTTCTTATTTGAAAAAGCTCTTTTTTTTGTTTCAAGATACCGTCTATCTCCTTATTTGAAAAAAATATCCCCTGATTTCTTTTCTTATTTCAAGATGCCATCTATCTCCTTATTGGGAAACAATTTGATACCCTTATTTTCTCTTTTTTTTCATGTAATTCAAGGGTTAGGGTTATTATAAAAACCCCTTCCTTCTTCTTATAGAAAACAAATTGATGATTAATGAAAAAGAATCTTTTTTTTTATTTTTCTATGCTCCTGAGCATTGACACTCCATGAGAGAGAGGATGAGAGGCCCAACAAATATCCGTTCCAACACCTGTTTCAAGCATCCCAACCCCAAGATGCCAAGGTGCTATGATCCTTAGATGAAGTCATCCTTGTCTTTAGAACCATCTGAAGGAAAGCCAAAACATGTGTGGTAGAATAGCTTCGTCTTTTAGGCACTCATCCGAGAGCTGTATGATCCAATCTTTTAGGATAAAGATCATCATTGCTTGGTAATTAGACCCATCCCTTCTCATAAATTCTGTTTTGTTGAAGAAAGAACATGTTCTAAGTAGTTGTTTCTCAACCTTAGGATTATGTTTTCTTTATTACTTAGTGAATCGTGTTCTGCAGGTAGTTACTTTACTCTTTGCATATTCATCCTTAGTTTATTCTTACTCATTTTGAAAAGTAAAGCACCTTAAAATATGAATCATTGCTTTATGTTAATCTCTTGCATGGTACATCCCGCATCAGTTTAGTATCAGAGCAGGCTAGGACATGTTCATGCATAGTGCTAAAATTTTCTAATCATCTAATTAATCTTTATTAAATCTATAATTTTCTTCTTTTTTAGATCTACAATAAAAAATAAATAATATATATATACATATTACTTTAGGTTTTCATATGTATGTACATGCATCATAGAATTCACTTAAGGGCGATTTCTCTATCTTAGGTAAGGAAAGAATTTTATCACCTTTCCTTGGTCCAAAAAATCACCCTCATCTCGATTCCAAGCCTAATTAAAATTGAGTAGAAACCTAAAGTAAAGCTAGGAACACCCACGTGGTTGAGTTCCAAGTATTATGATGAAACTGGTGTACTTAATCCTTCAGTTATTTCTTGAAAGTGGTGGCTAGGTGTTAAATGACAAATGCCTTAAGCGGACTTGTGGTTCTCTAATTAGGTCCCTGTAAGAGCGGGGGAGCCATCTATAACCCCACCTCTTAACTGACCAGTGGAAAGGATAGTTGTTGAGTTGATTATAATTTGAGTTGATTCATTCTACTTGAGCTTTTAGGTCTAGAAAGCCTAGAACGAATTTGTATATTGCATGACCACCAGGTCAGGAGCCCATTACCAACATTCCCAAACATAACCAAGTTACACCATGGATCCAAATCTTGAAACTTTAATGAGAATTATGACAGAATAATTTAAAAAAATTAAACAATAGGTTTGACAAATGTAAAGCGAATCGGGACCGTTGCAGAAAATCGATTGAACCATACTGAACCTGAATCACCTAGACCAACTCTCCTTGGTCCAAGAGCCCATCCTCATGATCTCACCCCTGAACATAACCCTAGATGGCCACACCAAAACTTTATGGATTTGGGGAAAAGTGCCATTAGGAATATAGGTTAGAAGCAACTACATTTGATGGCAATCTTGACCTTAAGGTATACGCGATTGGGAAGAAGATATGGACCAATACTTTGAGTGGTATGAAATATCTGAAAAGAGGAAGTTTAAGTTTGCTAAACTCAGGTTAATTCGCTAGGCTAGACTATACTGGGGGAATGCTGAAAGGATAACTAGGCAAAGGAAAGACATACCTATAGCTAACTGGAGAGCCATGAAACTTAAGCTTAGGAAAAAGTATCTTTCCTTATCCTATCACTAGAGACTTTTAGATCAATGGTAGAGACCGAGTTAGGGAAGCAAGACCGTATCTGAATACATAGCCAAATTTGATGAATATGTCATGAGGTGTAGCATAGATGAATATGAAGCTGTGACCCTATCAAGATTTAATTAGGGCTGGACTACGTGAGGATATTCAGAGAGAATTATTTTTAAGAGAAGTCCATGATCTTGAACAGGCTTATCAGATAGCTAGAGACTATGAGAGATTCCAAAGGGGACCCATAATCCATCGACCTGAACCCACTAGGAATGGTACCTCTAATAAAAAATCAGGGTCTAGTCAAGTGCACCCAAGCCGACCTACTCCTAGCACCCCATTGACCCGCAAGGAAGATAAGAGTAAGTCACAGGAAGTTTAGAGGAATCTTAATCTTAATGCTCCTTATTTTAGATGTCATAATTTGGGATACTATACTAGTCAATGCCCAACCCGATCCCTATGCATAGGAGAACTGGAGGAAGAAGATCCTGAACCCACTGATGAGCATGAAGGAGAAGTGTATGAAGCTGGAATACACTTAGTGGATGAATATGAAGGAGAGGAGGAAGTCATTTAGTCATCTAATTTATCGGGAGTTGTTAGATGTATCTTGACCCAAACCAAAGAACAAGAGGATTGGCGTAGGACTCATATTTTACAGACATTTGTGAAGTTAGGGAAAAATGTATGTAAGATCATCATAAATAGTAAGAGCTGTGTTAATGCCATCTCAATCAGTGCTGTCAAAACCTTAGGTTTATCTATGGTTTTCCATCCCAATCCCTATAAGGTATCCTAGATAGACTCAACTTCCATTCCCATTAAACTGAGATGTCAAGTCATGATTTAATTACAATCCTATCAAGAAAAGGTGTGGTATGATATCCTTCCTACGAGAGTTAGTAGTATCATCTTAAGTCGACCTTGGTTATATGATCATGATGCTATCCTGTATGGTCGATCCAACTCCTGCTCCTTTAATCATCATGGAAAGAAGCTTTTGATAAATTCAACTCCACCTAAGGATCATATTAAGAGGGAATCTAGTAACCTTAAAGAGAAGAAACCAGGATTAAATTTGATCAACGCTAA
Source organism: Calamus simplicifolius (assembly GCA_900491605.1). Lineage (NCBI taxonomy): Eukaryota > Viridiplantae > Streptophyta > Magnoliopsida > Arecales > Arecaceae > Calamus > Calamus simplicifolius. Next base: position 183,388 of record UESW01001885.1, read on the forward strand.
AGAACTAGAGCGTGAGATCACTAAGGGTTCATCAGTTTAGATCTTAACTACTAGAAAATTCATGATCAAACCCAAAAAGAACAACCTCAAAAGGTAATAGAATTTTTGAAAGAGTTCCAAGATGTGTTTTCTAAAGAACTTCTTGATCATTTTAAGAGATATCCAACACACTATAGATCTAGTCCCAGGAGCCACTTTGCCTAATCTTTTATATTGTAGGATGAATCTTACTCAGCAATTTTTACTGAGCTACTTTGATGCCTCCAAGGTGGCCAAACTTTTCTTAGATAAAGTGGTTAGGTTACATGGCCTACCAAAAGCCATTGCATTTGATAGGATTATTTGATTCACGAGTTACTTTTGAAAAACCCTCTGGCATATAGGGACTAAGCGCAAATTTTTTACTTTCTACCACCCTCAAATCGATGGCCAGACTGAAGTAGTGAACCGAATCCTTGAAAACTTATTGAGATGTCTTGTAGGTGAAAACACTAGAAATTGAAACCTTTTGTTACCTAGAGCCGAATTTGCCTACAACAGTTTAGTTAATAGGACCATAGATAAGAGTTCATTTGAGATTGTCCATGGTTATAAGCCTAATAGACCCATAGACCTAATCCCTTTGCCCATACATGCACGAGTCTCTTAGTCAACTGAATCATTTGCACAACATGTTAGACATTTGTATAAGAAAACTATCAATAAGATTAATTTGAGCAATGATACTTATAAAAATATGGCTAATTTCTGAAAGAGAGTTAAAGAATTTGCTGAGAGAGATTATGTGATAATTAGGCTTAGACCTAAGCGGTTTCCTCTGGGGACTGTAAAAAAGTTATATGCCTGTTGAGCTGGAACCTTTAAAGTAATAAAAAAAGTTGGACCTAATGCCTATGTGCTCGAGTTACCACCCGAATTTGGCTTTAGCTTAACCTTTAATATCTCAGACCTAGTTGAGTATAGGAAATCAGCAATGATACCTAGTGAGCCATTTGGATCCGACCCTATTCTTGAGAGCAAACCTATACCTGAGTGTCCACTAATAAATTTACCTGGTAGTGTAGAAAGGATTGGGCATATCCTGGATGACCTAGCTATTACTATTGAAATAAAGGCTACTAATGTTATTTAGTTCGTTGGCAAGGATGACCAGAATCTGAGGATTCGTGGATCACTCGAGAGGATCTGCAGCGCCTCGACCCTGACCTATTGAAATGGTACCAGAGCCGGATTGACCCTTACTCGACAGGGTCAAGTTCCTCCCATTCCGAAAGAATTGGTGTGGGCACCAGGATCAAACAGAGGTTGCCCAGCTCATTATGAATTTCTGATTGATGTAATTAGACTTTTGATTCCTATCAATTCATTTGAGTCCAGAGTCGTTATGGATTTCTTACTTTATGTTGGTTTGACTTTAAGTCCTGTAATCAAGTTTTGTCAGTATGAGTCCAGTAATTTTATTTGAGTCAAGTCAATATTTATTGAGTCAAAGTGTAAGAAGTTGAAGACCCAAGACCATGAAGGACCACATTCAGTATGCCACCTCAGCCCCACATGGAATCCCAGTCAAAGTAGGTGCCATCTACTCTATTAGGGCATCCCAAGATTTTTATAAAATCATCTCAGCATAAAAGAAAGCAAATAAGCCCCCTATGGAAGGTGACTTGCCGCCCACTCCTTATGGAAAGCAAGATATGACGCCATTCTTTGATCTCTTTTTCTTATTTCAAGATGCCGCTTATCTCATTATTTGGGAAAGCTATCTTCTGATATCTTTTTCTTGTTTTAAGATGCCGCCTATCTCCTTATTAGAAAACAATATGACGCCCTTATTTTTTCTTTTTTCTTTTTTCATGTAATTCAAGGGTTCGGGTTATTATAAAAATCCCTCCCTTCTTCTTGTAGAAAACAAATTGATGATTAATGAAAAAGAATCTTTTTCTTCTATTTTTTTTGTGCTCCTGAGCATTGACACTCCGTGAGGGAGAGGATGAAAGGCCCAACAAATATCCGTTCCAACACTTATTCCAAGCATCCTAGTCCCAAGACGCCAAGATGCTACGATCCTTAGATGAAGTTCTCCTTATCTTCAAAACCATCTGAAGGAAAGCCGAAACATCTATGGTAGCATAGCTTCGTCTTTCAGGCACTTATCCCAAGAGTTGTGATCCAATCTTTTAGGACAAAGACCATCATTGTCTGGTAATCAAACCCATCCCTTCTCATAAGTCTATTTTGTTGAAAAAAGAATATGTTCTAAGTAGTGGTTTCTCAACCCTTTAGGATCCTGTTTTCTTTATTACTTAGTAAATTATGCTCTACAGGTAGTTTCTTTACTCTTTGCATATTCATCCTTAATTTATTTTTTTTTGTTTCAAAAAGTAAAGCACCTTAAAATACGAATTATTGCTCTATGTTAATTTCTTGCATGATACATCCTGCATCGAGTTCATATCAGTTTGTTTCGTGAAAAAATGATTTAGTAAAAAGGTTGTAAAAGGTTAGTTGTTATCACATCCTTAAAAGAAGCAAATGGTGATGCGAGTGCCTGCTTTTCAAGCTATGCTGTAACAGAAGCACGAGGCCATCTATTCTGTATAGCTTGAGGCTGCCTAATTCGCAACTCAAATTATTAACCAAATGGGCATGTATTGTATTATCCTGAAAAATGGAAGCTATTTTAACAGTTAACCAGAATACAAATATATAAGATTTCTTTCAAATCTCTTTATCTAGTTTTACCACAAAATTCTCAGACTCTAAAAAAATATGGTAAACATGGTATGATCTCACATCTCAACATGAATCTTTACACAAATATATATGGATATATGGTAAATATCTATACCATAATTAAATAAATATAAAAATAAATTTTATATTATATTGTAAAACATCATGCTATAAAATCATATATTAAATATAAATAATTGTTAATCATAGATTAGATTACATCACCTTCATACCACATTTTGAATCATCATACTAATGCACTTTGATGGTACTCTATGTGTATAAATCTAAGTGGCCATTACCTTACACTTGGGTTGTTTCTCAAACTAATACCATGTGTTATAAACCTAATTTGATTTCAAATTGGTTCTACGTTAGTAGTCATATGGCCATCACTGTTGGCCATATCATCAATGCCATGTGTTTAAGTTAGGATAGGCTACCACCATAGGTTAAGATAGGCTCAAACTAATATCACGTATCATCGGCTAATCTATTTAGCCGATCGGTACCGAGTGTTGAAAACTTAGTTAGACTATCATCTTAGAGCAAGGCTAGTTCCATACTAATACCCATTTGGCTATTATCATATACTGTGTCAATAGCGTGACATCCATTCTAATGCTCATCTAGTCATCACCACAAGTCCTATTACTAGGAATATCTGTACCACATCTCCATCATGACTTTATATGCCTTTCTATCAAGTTCATCTCATCGTATATTTTAATATTTTAATATATAAAATAATTTTTAAATGTGCATTATGAATGTCATCAAAACCATGTTGTCATGATATAGGACACTCATATTTGCACATAACTCAAAACCATATTATAATATCCATGCATAGAGAAAATATATTGATAAAATAATAATTATAAAATCATAATGCATGCTGTTAAAATTATATACAAAAAAATATACACAACGTATATATAAATAAAATAAAAATCTTTACCTCACTTGCTGGCCCTTTAAATCCATTAGTAATGGTCCTCTATGTGGATGCATAAGGTCAGTGTTGTCAATCCTTGTACTCAAGGGTGGATGATTACTCACCATAATTAACCCAATTTCATCACTTATTACTTCCTTTTTGAGTCTCCAACCACTCGGTGCAGTGGCTTCGTCCATGCCATCAACTCCCCATATCGCCTCACCCTTATGAGCTCCATTCCTCACCTACCTTCTCCCGGGCTTCTTTCACACTGTTTGGCATTCGGTGTGTAAGGGCTGAGATTGCTCCGATGATGGACCTCGCTGGCAAATCGTCACCAATGTAATGTAAAATTTAAGGGAGCTTCTATTTGCACCGCAAAAATTATGTACACCTCCCTTTCGTAAATAAATTTTTAGTTACTCTCTCCGCGCTTCAAAATTCTCTCTACACCCTCCTTAAAAAAAAAATTCGTTAACTACCCTTTCTCCCTTTCTTTTGATATGCACATCCCTCTCCCTCAATGCACCACTCAAACCCCTCCTTCCCCTCTTCCCCTTCCCCTTCTCCCGCACTGATAGCGGCGCAACGTCTTCGACGAGGCCTCTTTTCCTAGCACTAGCAGGCAGCGACAATCTTTTCTTTGGTATCGAATGAGTTCTTCCTCTGTCACCCTTCATCTCCCTTTGCCTTCTTTCATCGCTGTCCGCCTTCCTTCCTTACTGAAAGTTCTCTGCTTCCTTTCTGTCATCCTCCGTCTCTTTGTTTGGCCCCCTGTTTGACCCTATTTGGACCGAACAGAGAATAATCTGTTCGGTCCAACAAGCCCAAACAGGCCCCATTGGGCCGAATAGAAGTAGAGTCGAATAGGGCCTTTCTTTTGATCCAATAGGGTCGAACAAATTGTTCTTTGTTTGGCTCAATAGGGCCAAACAAAAGCTTTCTGTTCGGCTCTGTTGGACTCAATAAGGAGACGGAGGCGACGAAGAGGAGGCGGAAAACTTTTGACGAGGAAGGAAGGCAAAGGGCGATGAAGGGGGGGGGGGGGGGGGGGGGTTGTGGATAGTAATTTTTGCGGTATAAGTAGAAGCTTCCAAAATTTAAATATAATATGGACTACTATTAATTACATACTTTATATTATAAAAAAATAAATTAAATATGATATAAATTAAATAATTAATATACATTTAAATAAAATAAATGATTTAGAAAGTATTAAGTTAAATTTATTTATTTATTATATAAAAAAGAAAATAGTATGAAGACGCAGTATTAATTAATGAGTCTAATGGGTTTTATGATCGTAATGCTGTTGCCTTCAAGTCGAAGATTTATGATCGAGTTGGCTGTTATTCAGCCCCATCTTTATATCATCTTTGTTTTAAGAGAATGGAGTTTTGTTCTTAGATTTATGATTGAATTGGCTGTGGGATCAGCCCCATCCCCATCCCTAATCATGGCGGTTATGCAATATATTGAATTATTGATGGCATTCACTCCAACCCAAGCAAAAAGCCGAGACCCACTAATTGAGATGATTGAACGCGAGTCTAAACTTTAAACCCAATTCCAGTTCAAGCCCTTTGTTGGCTAAGGTGGACCGAGTTACTTATTGGAACAAAAAAAGTTAGAGAGATTTATTTAACTCAAAACCCTAATCAAGTGCCGCCGTTGGCGTCTTTAGTAAGGTCTTCTTTCTTTCCCCTTGTTTTCTTTTCCTTCCCGCAAGACAAACGAAACAAAACCCTCCAACCTCCTCCTCCTCTTCTCCGCCCAATTCTTCGTCCTCTTCGCGACGTCAAATCGATCGCTGCGTTCTTCTCGTCGGCATCGAATAGGTCTGCCTTGATGATCCCGCCTTCATATGTTCTGTTTCCTATCTTGTTCTCCGCCCAAGTTTTTAGGGTGTGTATGATTTTTTTTTTTCCAATTCGATTCGGCGTTAGGGTTTCTTGAGTGATGCGATTCTCGAACTTTTGCTCCATCTCTTATCATTATTGGAGATAGAGATGATCGTAATTTTGCAAATATATTATTTTTTTCTTAATATACACGTGAATAGAGATCGGGATATAAAAAAAAAGGTGAAAAGCTTTTTTTTTTTTTTTGCAATCAAAGAACCTTATGATCCCTAGTAGAGAGAGAACCTTACGGTGGTATTAATTAGATGGGGAAAGATTATTTGTGAGGTGGTGATTAATTGCCCGACTCCTGGATAAAGTACGATATGTTTCGGTCGCATTAAAATTGTCTAGCCCTTTTTGTTCTAATTTTCATTTTTTTTATTTAATAGTTGGAGATTAGATCATCTTGATGTCATCTTAAAAGGATGGCGCTATCTATTTTCTTAGTTACTTATTATTATGTGCTGAGTAGTGGGAAATCTGAAGAAGACTTGAAGGACTAATTCTTGTTGGTGAGGAATGCTAGTGGAGTTACCTGTGCCATCATATTATAAGGGCACAAAAATGTGGGGTTAGTGTTAGTCAATGCAATCTTAGATCTAGGTTTTTATGCATGCCAAGACACCTGGAAAATTTGGGGAGTAGTACAAGATTTAGAGAGAAATGATAGCAATTTTAAGGGCCATTTCATGTGAAGATTATGTTTATGAGTTTGTGTCCACGTTTGGAACTTAGTGAGAGATGTGAAATTTTAAATGTTTAACAGAAGTACAAAGTTCATGCTTAGGTTAGTGAACTACAATGCTACAGAGCACCTGGTTCAACTTTCTAGAATAATCCTAATGCAATTAGCATACGCATATTTATAGTACAATCATGTGGATTTTTTTTGGGTTTTTGAAGGTTTTGTTGTGTTTGTTTGGAGTTTGGATATATTTGCATCTATGCTATAACATTGTGTAAGACTTGAAGTATGACTTCTGGTGATCCCTTGTATTGATAGGTGGAAATGGTAGTAGAATGGGTTAAATTTCTGATTTTTTATTTATTTGATGTCGGATTATGGTATAATTTGCTGAGGTGATGCTTGCTAATGGTTCCTTCTTGCTCGCACAAGATGTGTAGATAGCAGAAATGGTAAATAGCTTCATTGAAGTGGTTAATGGTGTTGATGGAATATGCTATGTATTTTCTTGAGCAGCCTGAGAAAGAAATGAGAGATACTCTGACATTGAAAGATTATACAGAAAACCAATGCACTATTAAGCATTTTAGCATAATCTAATTGCTTATTCAACTATAATGTTTCCAAAAACCTAACTCAAGTCACTTGCTGTTGACCGTTTGTCAGCTTCTTCATCATTCATTTCTATCAAGCATGGCCTTTATTACTAATTAAGAAATTTTTCTAGATATCCCTTTAGTTTTTCAATTATACCATTAACAAATCTCATGTTAGTGTTCTCCATCTCAAACATATATTGTATGTTACTTTTCTGAACATTTTTACTACATGATTCCTGGAAAATCTTGTTTTATAATATATCATTTTCATTAAGTGCAATAAGTTTATCAGCAATTCACTTGATTCTAATGTTTCAATCCAAAACAATGAGGTAAAGGAAACATTTGCACCTTAGCATGCATTCATATCATTCTGCTAAGAACATGACTAATGGAACTCTGGCTTTTATTTTTAGACTGTAGTTGACATCATTTAGTCAATCTTTTTGGTACTTAGAGTATTTCCATCAATCATTAACTAATTAACTAATTTGGTAGTGCAAAGTTTTTTCTTTTGTTTCTTCATTTTCAGAAGCATTGTAACAGGAGTGCTATGCAAGGAATTGCTTTAGATGCTTAACAAACAACAGGGTTCCTTTTGTTCGGAACATTATTATTAACAGACAACAGACAATAGGTTGTGCTTTTGTTTTTTACTTCTTTCTGGTCCATGAAGTTTTATTTTATTTTTTTCGTTTTTTCTCTGAAAAAATTGCCACTTTACTAATAGAGGAGAATTGCAAGGTGACTTTGGAAAGCAAGATGATAACTATGCTAATGGAATTGCTTTTGCATTGCTTATCTTATGACTATCTTAAATTCCTTTGTGTTAGATGTTATATTCAATTATGTCTTCCTGCTAATTTCTTTTAATTGTGCCTTTAAAAAATATAAGAGAATTGCAAGGTATATGTGGGAAGGAAGATGATAAATATGCTAATGAAATGCGTCGCCTTTCTTTGTTTTATAGCTGGTAACTTTGTGTTACATTAAAGTCTAAAAATCCTAGTTTCAGTTTCAGTTTTAGCTGGGCCCATGGAGCTTTAGTTTCAGAAGATTCCTTCAAGCTTAGAGTTTTGGTCACAAAAAAAAAAAAAAAATGAAACCAAGAAATGCTGTTACCCAACATTTTAGAATATTTTTTGTCATATAGATAATATTTGGCTGAATTAATGGTGCATACTGGTAAGACTCGGCATAGTAATATTCCATATTATGGATATTTCACCTTTTGAACCTCCAATGGTAACAAATTGATTATGTTGGCAATTTTAAAGTTTTCTAGTGTCAGTGTAAATATTTTTTCTCCAATTTTTAGAACTCATAGATACATTGAATTGGGCATTTATTTCTAATTATTTTGAACTTTATTTCTAATTATTTTGAGTTGAGTTGAGTTGAGTTTTGAGGTGAAGTGACTATTTAATCAAATTTATGTAGTTGTAGAAAATTATAATTACTTTATATAGAAGGGAAGCTATTCCTGTTCAATGAATTGTATTATCCTGTTCATATTAGTCTTCACAAAGTACCATAATAAGGGCAGTTTTGGACAAATTGACTCATCGATGGTTGCATTCATTATCTTTATCCTTTTTAATTGAAGAAAATGAAGGAAAACCTATTGAAATTTGCCATTATATAGAATATGTACTTGAATTGATAAAGAAATGGCCTTGACATGATTTAAACATCAATTTTTTTTATGGCATCTATGTTTGATCTTGTGTCAATTTATGTCACAAGTAGCTGAAACTCACCAAAGTTGGGCCAAAATTGGCTAAATCTACTAAAACTATCTCAACTCAACTCATCTAAGCCTTTTCCCAACTACATGAGTTGGCTACATGAATATGCTTCCTTCACTTTGCTTTATTCAGGTTATTCAGGATTAAGCTGACATTCAAATTACAATCGACTAAAACTATCTGAAACCCAAAATTTAGAGGTCAGTTTTGGTTCAATTTCAGCCAAAACTGATTTGTTTCAGCCTTGGCCTAAATTGTTCCATCTCATCCAAAGCTTAAAACCTGGTGTCAAATGCTATCTTGCTCTGTTCATGTTGGTGTTTCAAAGGAAGCAGCCAAAGAAAGATATCCTGATGATTTTTCATATGTTTATATTATCTGAGACTAGATATATGATAACTGCAGGAAAGTCTCTATTTGTTAATGATCATTGAATGTTGAATGAAGTTCATGGCAAAATCTGAAGGAATTGTTTCGTACTCTTCGCTTTCTGAGCTTGATAAAGAAAATCATTATAATGGAAACTTGGATGGCCACCAGAAAAATACTGGTTCAGCAGGTACAGGATTCTTAAGACAGGATTACTTTTATCAACCATCACTAGAATCTGGCTTTCTTGAAGATTATGATTCAGGCAAGGATCCACATATTTTCGCTCCACCCAGAGCTAATACTGAAGTGAACTTGAAAACTGTATTGAGTGGCATAGTTGCAATTCTAACTGGTCAGAATAGAATTCAAGGTGATACTCAATCGCAACAAAATTCAAGCACAGATATATCATTTCTAAGTTCTGAAAAGAATGGAGACAGTTTTTTACATCCATCGGTTTGCGTACCAAGTGCGCCACCTCTTTTCGAGACAGAAGCTATCAATTATGGTGCATATAGAGAAGTATTGGAAGCCGAACCTACTGAATGGCTGCCAGATAGTTATACTGCAGTCTGCATGCAATGCACTTCTCCTTTCACAGCCATTACTCGTGGAAGGCATCACTGTCGGTTTTGTGGTGGCATCTTCTGCAGAGACTGTACAAAGGGGAGATGTTTGTTGCCTGTTAAGTTCAGAGAGCGCAATCCTCAGAGGGTATGTGATGCTTGCTATGATAGACTTGATCCACTGCAGGGTATTTTGATCAACTCGATTAGCAATGCCATGCAATCAGCCAAACATGATGTTATGGATTGGACTAGCACAAGAGGGTGGCTGAATCTGCCTGTGGGTTTATCAATGGAGTATGAGATATACAAGGCATCAAATACTCTAAGGAGCTATTGCCAGGTGCAACATTCTGTATTTTAACTTTTTTCCCCCTTCCATTGATAGCTTTTTCATGTAAAGTATATAGGGCTTCGTCTACATTTAAATCTGGATGCATTATAACATACTTCCACTTTTGGATATGTGCAGTTTTCTAGATTGAACCCTGAGAAATCTATCCCCTTGGCTGTACTCAAAGGAGCAAAAGGGCTTGCCATACTAACAGTTGCTAAAGCTGGCGCATTTCTTACTTACAAAGTTGGTACAGGTCTGGTAGTTTCTCGTAGGTCAGATGGGTCATGGTCTGCACCATCTGCCATATTATCTGTTGGATTAGGATGGGGAGCACAGGTAGGTGTCCAGCAAGATAAGTTCACGCTACTTTTTTTCACCCTCCAGTTATGTATCTATGATTTTAATCATTATTTATAAACAAGTTTACTTGCAGAGCCAATAAGTGTCTATTGAAATCAACGTTGTTGAGTCAGTGAAAAATTGTGGAAAGAATTGTGGCAAATGGGGATTAGTTGAGGAAATTTGTTAGGAGTTAGACTATACAGAACTTTATAGAGAAATTGAAGAATCATATTCAACTCAACTCAAACTCTTCTAAGCCTTTTCCCAAGTACATGGGGTCGGTTACATGAATCTGCTTCCTTTGCTCGGTAGATTCATGTTTTAGGAGATTTGATGAAGTTTTACACTGGCTGTCAGCTACCTAACACAACCCTCTTCCTTTACTCAGGTTTGGAACCGGCCTAGGCGGAGTTAAATTGAAGAATCATATGAATTTTAATTTGGAACATTGCATGATATGTTGGCAGATGCCTAACAATCTTATAACTTGTTCCCTACATTTATACACGGAGCGATGACTCATTAGAGCAATTTTGCATGGACAAGGATGCTACAGCTGAATTCTCATGTTCATGAATTCTGACATTTGCATCCATTTCTTATGCTGATGGATTTATATTAGACAACATTTTTCTTTACATGCGTGAGCGTATATACACATAGATATATGCATACACATATATACATACATATATGTGCATGTACATATATATACATATCTATATGTATAAATTTATCTATATATGTATGTATATGCATGTATGCATTATGCATATACATATGTATGTACGTATGAAAGGCATATAAATTGCAAAGAATCAAAGCAAACAAGTTCTTGAATGTAAATTACACTTTACGTGTTCAAAAGTTATCCTAGCCATGATTTGACTGATGGATGAGGGATGCAAGAGAATGCTTTGGATCAATTATTTGAAAATATGAATGACAATTTGAAAATATGAATGACAAAAATTGATGCTAGGGTGCGACAAAATTGATGCTAGGGTCCAGCAAAATTTGATAACTAGTTAAGGTCATGATCAGGTTTTTGTGCTTGGAACTTATCCTAGAACTGAGCTGTCATGTCTTTGAAATAAATGATCATGCCCATTTTCTTATGTTTTCACTTCTGTTGCACAGATTGGGGGTGAGCTCATGGATTTCATCATCGTGCTTCATGGCAGTAAAGCTGTCAAGGCGTTCACTAGCCGCATGCACTTTTCTCTTGGGGCAGGTTTGAGTGCTGCAGCAGGACCAGTAGGCAGGGTGTTTGAAGCAGATCTCCGTGCTGGAGATAGAGGCTCTTGCATTTGTTATACCTATAGTTGCAGCAAAGGTAATAATTTCCCAAAGCAAGAAAATGTTATGATGAAGTTCAACGAATTTAATTTTGGGTCTTCCATTCTATAAGTCTCCCAAACATCCTACAAATGGAGGTTACTTTTTTATTTCTCATTATCATTTGCATTTGCAGCAAGATAGGTGGGTGCATTTATTGTGTGTTATGAAAGACCTATTGAAGCAGTTGTTGCAAACTGATAATAGGAAGGTGCTTTAATATTCACATATTTACTTGAAGAAATGTGACCCCTTCTTCAAATAACCTCAACCTCTTTTTCTTTCTCGATTTGTTCTCTTCCCTCCCTTCTTCCTTCAAGCCATACAATTAACTGTTCACGATTGAAACTTAAAGCACTACAAAAAAAAAAAAAAAAACACTATTACCTCTTGTTACAGTTGCACAACTTGATGGATGCCCGTGTTTATAAGTATGATAAGTATCCATGCAGCTGGCAGGACTGGCAGTGCCTTTTAATTATAGTTAATTGAAATTTGATTTATCTGTTTAATGAACAGGTGCTTTTGTGGGGGTCTCACTTGAAGGAAATGTTGTTGCAACAAGGATGGATACTAATTTGCGCTTCTATGGTGATCCTTATCTGACTGCTACTGACATTCTCTTGGGGATGGTGGAGAGACCAAGAGCTGCTGGGCCTTTGTACTCTGCTTTGGATGACTTATGCTCAAAACTGAACTCCTAGCTTTTCACAAGGGATTTCTTGTGCATATCTCCTTGAATTCAAACTAGATTCTTTTGTTTTCTTAAGGCTACCTTCTTAATATTGTTATGATCGCTGAGTTCAATTTACTCAGTACACCGCACAGTATGATCTCTAAAGCGTTCAGGCACCAAAAATGTATAGCCATTCTTCATTTGTTATGTACAAGAAAAAAATGAAGATATAATAGTATCAATTAGTTTGGGTTGATATGTGCGACTTGAAATTGGATTAAAAATTTGTGATTTTCAAAGGAGAATTGCTTGGATTAGTCTCAAACTTTTGTCTAATATGATTTTTCCTCATTTATCGAAGTAAAGGTGTTTTCCTCATTTGAGAAGTATATGCCTCTAAGCTTCATCACTGCTTGCTCTATTGTACTGGTCTGAAAATTCAGGCGGAAAGGGCTATTCAGATGCTAAGAGGTGCGGTGCTGGATGGTAGATTTGAAAAGGATTATAGCTCTAAGATGTAGATTTGAAAAGGATTATAGCTCTAAGAGGTGCGGTGCTGGATGGTAGATATGAGAAGGATTGTAGCTCTATTTCTTGTATATCTTGGTGTGTAATTGTTATGTATAAGCGATGACTTCTTCCTAAATGTGGAGGTCTCAGATTAACTAGTCTACCGCTGGAGATGACTGGTAGTTGGAACCGGAGGTCTTAAAGCCGTCATGGCGGTTGTTTGACTATTCCAAGGGAATGGAATATACGGTTCGTGAGGTATTCTGCTGGAATTAGTCATGAGGTTTGCCAACTCCGTTAATATTCTTTAGATCGGTACGTCTCATTTACCGACTGGGTATGCATTTTGGAGTGGATGCCTACCTATCATTGCACGAGCAAAAAATAGAATAACGTGCAGAAATTAAAATAAGAATCATTGAGTAGAGGAGAGAAAGTTAGGGTCTGTTTAGGTCCCAATGATTCTTATCGGTCTTGTAAGATCTTTTCAGCACATGTGCTCTTTACATGTGTAAGATCTTTTCAGCACATGTAGTGCTCTTTACATGTGTGCTCAGGCGTATGGTCAATGAATGCATTTGGTACATGCTTCCTGCATCGAAGACATGTAGAAAGACTTTTTCTTTCAACAGACTTCTATAGATCGTTTCTTTTCTGTTATAAAAATTTATTGATAAGTATATATATATATATATATATATATATATTGGTTGAAAGTGGAGGAAAGTGAAGTTGAAGAAGGCTGAATTGCTTCTTTGAAAAGTTCTTTACTCACATTAAAATGGGCGAACCCTTTTATTATTATATTTGATAAAGGGTGCTGAATTCTTTTTATGCAGTTATGTATATATATATATATGTGTGTGTGTGTGTGTGTGTGTGTGTGTGTGTCATGAAGCCACACCAAGCCTTAATTGCAAATAAGCATACGAGAACAAAATGAATGATGGAAAAATCAGAACGAAGGCTATATTGAACTAAATCTCTAATATCAACACGAGAGATTTTACTGCATTGACCACTTGGGGCCTTCATGTCGTTCGGAGGAAATAAGAAAAGTGAAGGATATTCTGATATTTTGTTGAAGAAATAACTAAGGATAAGGATATTTTGATATTTTTTGAAGAAATAACTAGAAAGAGATGAGAAAAAAAAAAGAATAAAGTGTATTTAATGTATTAAATTTGACAAAGATTTGAATTTTATTGAAAAACAAAAATTATCTTCTCACTTTGTATTTAAGAATAAATAGTAAAAGAGTGAGATTTTACGATCGAGATTAATTTATGATGCAAGTGGGAAGAAAGCATAATCTTATTTTATGGATGAGAATTCCACTTGGTGGCGGAGCAAGGGAGGGACGGTGGGCTACCACTCGTCCATCTCGACCTTGGGTAATTCACGTGACAATCTTTAGATCAAAGGGGTCTGCCACGGTATTTTTCTTTCACCATTTTTTTATTATATAAAAATCACACACCTTGCAATATAATGCTCCTAGAATAACATATATCGGTGACGGTGCGCTCACTATTTTCTTTTTCTTTTTATTTTTTCTTTTATTTACTTTTTTGTTTTGACGCCACCTAATTCACCAAACAACACCTGTTCCAAGGTTGGTTAATCTTCCACCATTGACTTGCAGGTTAGAAAAGGTCCAATGTCTGACAATATCTGTCCAAGCGTAGTTAGAACATAAGATCACAGTAGCATAATTTAACACTTAATCGCATGGTTGAATTTCTTTACTTGGTGACCAGAGATTCTGTATTCAATTTTTGACCGACAATTTTTTGTAAAAATATCTGAACGTGTAGACAAGTCTCCCTCCCTTCTCCCAGAAAACGTATTACTTTAACTTTAACCCATAGTCAACTTAGTTAACTAGAAACAATTGAGAATTGAAAAGATGATAAAACTAGATACCAAGTTAAACCTGTTCGCCTTTTATCATTTTGGGTCGATTGCATTAAACCATTCTATCAAGACATTTGCATAAAAAAAAATAAAGAATTGATCAACTCAATAAGCCAAGCTAGTTCTTTCTTTTGGTGTACCGTAACGCTTTTTGCCTACCATTATTGCGTGTAGGTTTGGCACTCAGGTCATGGAAGGCAACGAGAAATAATATCCTAACGAAGACTCGTTCTCACATCAGCGTATTTACAACGTCAATGGGCGAGGTGAAAAAATTAGTTCCTTGTTAGGCATTGAAAATGGCCGATCGAAGATGACAGATTCTAATTGTTTGGCCACCCATATGAACCAAGAACAAAGCCAGATCACCCTGGAACAATGCTACCACCCCTCAGCGATGAGAGCCATCTCACGTTTTCCACTCTCAAAGCATCTCACTCTCTCTAATCCTATCCGATGTGGTCTCCATGCAAGGAATTCTTGCGCTCTTTCTCCTCCTGAAGATGGGTTCCATCACAGTGACAAGCCCGAGGGTGGAACATTTGTTTCCTTTGCTTTTCCCTTCGCTCCTAAAATCAAAGTTCGAAAAATTTTATAGAGACTTTAAACTTCTTATGAAAATTTTGAGAAATTATGAAGCAATTGCCTCGACTCCTCAGCCTTCTGTGCATCTATATACCAATTCATCACATATCTAACTTCATGGCACTTGTCTACAAATTTTCCTAGATCAAAACTTCTGAATTGCCACCAACCAGATCCAGAGTTGCTGAAGGAACTACCTTCATGAACATTTCCTCCTACCTCTCAAACAAAGGACAACCATTTGCCAAGAAAGCAAACAGCCAGATGAGCCAAGATATCATCATCATATCTTCGTCAAAGGAATCCATCATGAGAACCAAAAACAACATACTCACTGCAGCCACCATAACCACATTTCATTCAAATTTCCATCCACCACACCCAACAAAAATTGCAGCTCTGAAGCAACCATCCCATCTGCCATCTTTATGACGTGTGTTACCAGCTGAGCCTAAAACAAACTATCAGGAGGAATCAAGTCTGGGACAAGTCCACAGGTCCCACAAAGTTCACGATCTTAACAATAGCATCAGAAGGCACGCATGCAACAAAAGAAGCATTCAATCAGTTTTCAGAGATAAACATAATGTCTCATCAAACCCAGATCCAAATCCAGTTACTCAAAAGCAGAATGACTTCACAAGGCAACATTAATAAAACTCAAGATATTATACCTAAAAGGTATACCACAGTTCAATTCAATTAATTGCAGGCGACAGACATTTCTGGTCCTCCACAACCTCCTTCAACATGAATTCCTGAAAAAAAAAAATAAAAATAAAATATAAAAAAAAACGAAATGAAAGAAAAAGCATTCTTTCATGAAGGCCCCTAGAAAAGCTACATTCAAAACTGCCAAGGCTTAAATAAACTAACATGATCACGGGAACACTTGCAGTATCTTTATTTACAGAGAACCAGTAGCCAGCACCAGGATCCTTCAGTAAATGCTGCTCACCGTGGGTGGGTCATCAAAGTTCCAAAGATCCATGGTGCTCAGTTCATCCTGAATCACTTCGCAGCTGAAGAGGCTGTCAATTGACGCATCTGCACTCCCCTCAAGATAAGGGATCTGCAGGAACTTCATATATGATTCATAGGCAGATAGCTCCTCAGAGAGTTTCATTGCAGAGTTTTCCTCTGCTGGTACTCCCTCTCCAGAATTGTCTTTCAGTTTCTTCTGAGGGCTACCATGTTCCAAGAATATGGATTCATCACTCTCGGTTGTAAAAGAAGCAAGAAGCGAAGTAATCTCAGGATTCTTGGTCTCTTGTTCCTGTCCAAACTCCAAAAATCAATAGAGTTGCTTCCCTGATCAGAGAGTAAATTCACAAACCCAGTGCCCCCAGAAGGTGGAGAGGATTCCAGCGAGCGAAGGGAATCCAGGTACTCAGGCTTTGTTAGCTCCTTCACTTCCACGTGATCCATGCTGGAATAGAAATCACGATCTGGGTCATTCAGGTACTCCAAGGACTGATTAAACTTCTGTTCCTCTGACATTGCTGGTTTCGGTGCTTGAAGAGATGGTTTGTGGCGGCGCTTTTGGGAACTCACAGGTGATTCGGGGAAGTTCACCTTAGCTTTCTTGCCCCGTATACGACGGGCTTCAACATCATAAGCTTTTGCAGCTTCTTCAGCAGTGTTGAATGTTCCAAGCCAGACACGAACCCCTTTGTGGGGATCTCTGATTTCAGCAGCCCACTTGCCCCATGGACGCTGGCGGATTCCTCTGTACTGATTCTTTCTCTTCCTTTGGCTGATCTAGCTGCAGGCCTATTGAATTCTACTGATTCTAGAGTGGTTGAGCCCTCTGCAATCCAAGGAGAACATAAGACAAGACATGAAGCAACATAGAGGAGAAATATTCCTTTTTAACAGATACAGATCTTGACCATGTGTCAATTAATTAAGAAGAAACAGACTCTATTCCATACAAAATTCAATTACACATAACAGAAAACCTAGATTACAGGATTCTTTTTAGAATAACAACACAATTCTGTTACTTTTCCATCTATTGAACTATGAAAAGTAGACAAGCCAAATAAGTGGCTTGTGATCGTGCCAGCAGTAATCACAAAACACATTGATTTCAACCTTCTTTCCAATCAACAACAAAGTTCCAGAAAATATAGAAGGTCCGATATTATTTGTCTACATGTAAAATTGCACCCCATGATTTTTTTCTTTCACTTTTACAATAATCAATACAAGGAGAGGTGACTCATCAACTGATAAGAATAAGTGCAGATCCATTCACTGTTCCATATGATCTCAGCAACTAGACATTTACTTTCATCAGATCAATGGAAAGATAAGCATAATGGGCTAACAATGAGTCATGTTGGTTTCAATTTTCACTCTCCAAATCAATCATTGAATGTTTTTATTTCCCCATTGCAAGTACAAAAAGGAACAACATGGCGCAAGTTTCTGCCTACCCCTGACATTTTTATGATCAACAACTTAGTTTACATAGATCTTTGACTCTGATTTGCCATCAACATTCTTGGCAAACCAAGATTCTTAAAACACCTGGAATTCTATATACTTCTAATTTGCGCTTTAAATCTCATCTCTATATTGGATAATTCATACAGAGGAAAAATGGAAATAACGTACTGAAAATGAGAATAATTCATACATACACGGTTTGAGATCGGGAATTTTTAATTTCAACCAAGAAAAAATTAGGGAGGAACAAATATCTGTTCAGCAAAAGATTCGCCCAAATAGCATAAATTACAACAAAAACAAAGAAAATACTGGAGAACAGAAACCCAAAAGGGCAGTACCCTAGAAGAACTGCTGCATCATTATTCACATGTAAATTTTTTCCCCTGTTCTTCTCGGAAGCACAAAAATATAAACCGATTTTATGAGATCTAATCTAACCAAAACTTTCATTTTTCTTTTAAAAGAGAACGCTAAAACGGAGATCCGTCAAAACTCTCCCTCAAACCCCAAAGAAACATAACCTCATCTTCAATTTCTACAGTTTATATATTCAACAAATCCCAAAGAAGAAAACTCGTTTCCACGAAAACAGGTAATAGAGAGAAAAAGATACTAGCCAAAACATATTGAAATCCACTAACAACAGTAGAAAGCTAGCAAGAATAAGGAGTCGCCAAAAAAATCGTACCTTTTTGCCGAGTAACGAAGAAAAAACTCAAAAACCAGACACATTTACCACAAATCGCCAACAAAGAGGAGAAAAATTCGGGCCAAAAACTGGAACTCACAAAACATCATAAGGTACACAGGAGACGAAGAAAATGACCAAAAGAACCATCCTTTCAAGAAAATTCTCCCATCACCTCGAAAGAAGGGGGCCTTGGAGGCGAAGGGCTTGACGTCGATCTCCTCTTCCCCGGACTCCTCGGAGTCGTCCTTGAAGTCCTCGAAGTCGGCCTCGAAGTCGTCGCCGATCTCCACCACCTCGTACTTCCGCCCCTTCTTGCCCCGGCGGCCCTTCTTGAGGTCCGGCCAGAGGTGGTCGGCAGTGACCCGCGGCGCGATGAAGCCGGAGATGATCGCACCACCACACATCTCGAAGCTCAAAGGCGACGCTTTTTTTTTTTTTTGGACTGTTTTGTTCTGAGAAGAAGATAGGGTAGAAGAGAAGAGAAGAGAGGGGAAAGATTTCTCGCGGAATGGGTTTGGAGGGGAAGGTGGGCGTGGGCGGCGTTGCTTCGAGGAGAACGCTGGCGTTTGCTGAGGGAGCGGAGAGACCGGAGGTGGATAAATATTAATGCTAAGAATAAAAAGTAAAATGATAGAATTAAAGATGCGATGGTGGTCCATTAAAGCGGTAATTATGAGGGGATATCAAATACGTTGACTGCGCGGCGACCTTAAATGTGTAGTGATATCATAATAATGACTGAGTCTAATAATAAATAATACGAAGTTATTAAGCAAAAATAACTAAGTAAAAATATATAATTATAAAATCATTAAAATTATTATTTTAAGAATGACAATCCAATGGATGAGATTTACGTGGGGTTGGTAAAAAGCTTGCCATGTAGCAAGCTATTGGCTTACGACAAGTAGCAGCATTCTATTCAGAAAATAACTTTGTCCTTGAATATATATATATATATATATATATATATATATATATAACGGAGAAGGAGACTACGAATCACGCTATTCTTATCTGCCAGATTGAGCTGAATTTAATTGAGGATGAATTATATATACAGCTTGTATTCCTTTTTCTTGATGATCTTTGAAGGATCATCCGACGTAGATGTTCTTTGGGCTATTACTGTCTATCAGATATGGCTATCGCAAAATATGCTTATTTTTACTGATGATTCTATTTCTCTTCATAGACTTGAGTGGAAGGTCAAAGCTATGTTTGCTGAAATGCACTTCATCTCATTGGTTCTGATTTTTATACCTCTGGTCACTGCCTGTTGCTTCGACAATGAACCGTTATACGGTTTTCATCTCTTGAGACCCCCTCCAAGGTTTGTAAAAATCAACTTTGATGGAAGTATTCGGAAAGACTTGCTGGGTCAGCTTTCATTATTCGTGGGACCGATGGAGCCTTACTGTCGGCAGACGGTTTTGGTTCCTTAGATTCTTCTATCCCTATGGCTGATCTTTATACAGCATGGGCTGGTATCTCTTATGCTGTTCGGAGGCTTCATGCTCACAACCTTTTTATTTAGGAGAATTCTCTATCTACCATTAGATGGCTTTAGTCGGGATACTGCAATCATATCCCCACCAATCCACTTCTCTGCGATATTGGGCTGCTCTGCGGGATTCTCACAGAGTCCACATCCGACACATCTACCGGGAAGCAAATTTTGCAACTTACTGGATTATGGCAGCTATGGCCCATCATATGGGATTTTGACATGAAATCAGGATGACTTCTGTCCCCTTGCTCTTAAGCAAATTTTATACTCTGATATTTCTGAACTGACTCACACGAGGCCAGTGTGATCGTCCATCTGTAATAAAAAAAAAAGGCCAACCATTGGACGAGCATCCAAGAAATTGCACTTCCAGCAGCGTTAATGATTCGAATTAAAAGAAATTAATGCTTTTATTTTTATACTAAATAAATTAAATAACTTTATTAAATTTTTTAAATATATTTATATAAGCAAACAAATTGTTGGTATAAGGCTTTAAAAGATTTTTTAATTTTATTTGTATTTTATTTCTAAATTATTAACTTCTAATTTTAAAAATTATCTCTTATATATATTTTTTACTTGTATTTGATTTTTTGGAGTGATATATAAAAATATAATTTTAAAATTTGAATTTAATAATATAAAATTAAAATGATAAAAATTTATATTTTTTATCTTATGATATATTTATAGAATATATATTTAAAAATACTAATCACATTAGTATTCATGCATTCCACTATCATATATCTATGTATTTCGAACTTTAAAATTTAGTAACTAATTTTAGTAATCAAAGATAAAATTGTACTGTCAAATATGTTTTTATATTTTTGCTATTTTGTGTTTACTAGAACAATCAAAAGATATAAAATAAAAATAATATAAATACATTCTTAATAATAGGAAGATAATAATGATATATGTTATAGAAATACCATTTAGGAGAGGAAAATTAAATTTACTCAACCATAAGGTAATTTGTATACTTACGATATGGAGTTTAGAACTGTTATTTTTATAAATATTTTTTTTAAATTAATAAAAATATAGTAGCATTTTTTTTTGAAGAGTTGAAATTTGTGGAATCCCCATCAAGCTTTTTATAAAGAAAAGGAGTTAATTTTGAAAGAAGTTGGGATGGCTTTTCCTTAGGGTGACAGAAAGTTAGGATTGATTTGAATTGAATTAAGAATAAAATATAATAATAATAATTAAACAAAAAAAGGAGATGGTGGGCTTATAAGTGATTTTTAATATAAAATATGATAATTATAAATTAAACATGATGAAATTAATAATCATAAAAAATTACTTAAAATAAATAATTTGACATAGTGGTGAACATTTAGGAGAAAATAGCATAATCTTATTATAGTGTTAAGCTACATTAAAGTTATTGAAGGGTTAAAATTACAATAAAATATTTTACATTTTCATTTAAGTAAAGGATAGTTAGAGTGTATTTATTTATTTTTGAACATTTGAGCTCTCATTTCAACCTTTTGGGTGACCTATTATGTTGGTTGCTAGTCTAAATCCAAAGTTGATTGCCATTTTTAAACCCTAATGTTGGTTGCTAATTCAAACTCTAAAGTCATTTACTTGGTCTGGCCTTCTCCTCTTTGGGGCTTCCATCCCTCTCTCATTCTTCTCTCTTCTTTGTCTCTGCATTTGGTTGCTGAACCATCCAACCTTCTCTCCCTTTGTATTTTGACTTTGACCAACCTTCTTCTCCTTTGCATTTTGGCTCATTCTGGCCTTTCCCTCCTTTAGCTCCTTCTCGATCATTGGATCTTCATCTTTCGATACCCTAGCTCCTCTCCTTCTTCCAGATTTGGAGTTTTGAGATCCTTAACTCTATCCACTCGATTGCCCTTGCCCTCCACTCTTCTACATCTGAGGGACTTGACTCTAGCATTGCTCTTCCCATCCTCTCTTCGGATCCATCTCCTCAGCTGCTCTCCTCCACTCCTTTTTTAGTTTCACGAGTGCTCTCCTCTTTCTTCCTTATATAGGAGTTATGAATAAACTTGTAGTAATGTTGTCATTTAGGGATTTGTTATGACACTTTTTATTGATTTTGGAAGTGAGATGTTAGAGTCGTGGGATTTCTTTTTAATAGAGAGACGAGGCTCACTTGTTACAGGCATTGGCTAGTATGTGCGTAGCTAGTGCGATATATATAATAAAGGATTAGCTTTGCTCTAAACATGTCCCATCCCCTATCTTTATTATGATAAGATTCATATCATAATAGGATGTGTTAGCGCTTAATGTATTTGTGTGAAATAGTTTGTCGTAGGCTTTGTATGTTTTATTATAACATTTGAATAGACTTCTTATTATTATCTTGTTTCAGTTAGTTATGCACATAGCTGGTATAGTACAAAACAATATATAGTGAGGGAGAGTTAGCATGGCTCATGCGATTGGTAGGGAGCTAAGTCCGATCAATGATGATCAAAGTGAGATTCTTCTTCTTGGTCTATGTAAAAGCTGATGATTGTGTTGCCCCTTTGTTGTCAAGGCTTACAATTATATTGGCCCTCTATTATTGTTGAGGTCAGTGAAAGTCTTGCTTCTTCATTGTTCTTAAAGCTGATGATGCTATTGCCCCTTTTCTTCTGAGGTAGGCGGTGTTGTTGGCCCCATACTTTTGAGGAAGGCAATTCTTTTGCCCCTTTGTTGTTGCTGAGGTTGATGATGGTATTATCCCTTAATTATGTTGAGGCTAGTAATACTATTACTCCTCTACTATTGAAGCCATGATGCTTTAGCCCCTTAATTACTGTTGAGGCTTGTGATGCTTTTGCCCATCGATTATTGCTTAGGCTTGCAATTAATTGCTGCTGAGGCCTGTGATGCTTTTGCCCCTTGATTACTATCGAGACTTGCAATGTTTTTGCCTTTAGTTGTTGTTGAGGTCCATGATGCTTTTGGCCATCAGTTTGTTGCTGAAGACTATAATTCTTTTGCCAATTTGTTATTGCTAAGTTTATGATGCCTTTGCCCTTCAATTATTGCTAAAACCTATGATGCTGTTGCTCCTTTGTTGCTGAGGCCTACGATACTTTTGCCCTTTTGCTACTAAGGCCTATGATGTTTTTGCCCCGTGACTGCTGCTAAGGCTCGGGATGCTTTTGGTTTTGTTACTAGGAAAAGACTTTGTACACACCCCCGTATAGCAAGTCCTATGTGGGCTACACTGCTCCTTCCTATTGGTTCACATGGATCCCATGTGGCCTGACATGATGGGACAGAATAGCAAGGGGATAATGTTACTTTTGATCGTATATCCATTAAAAGTCGTTCAGCCTTTCACCATCGGTGTGAAGACGAAAATGCCCTTTCCCTCCAGCCTACTTCAACCCGCCATCTTATTTGGATTTTGCTGATAAAAAATCGTAAGGTTCTGGCCTGGAAGAAGAGTATCCGAAGGAGTGGCAAAGCTCTGACAGAGACATCCTTGCGCGCATTCAAGAGAACAAGATTTCCATCGTCGCGGAGACTGGTTGAAGCGACGGAGGAGTTGTGAGTGTTGCTGCTCCAGACCTCAGCTCCCTTCGAAGAGTCGAAGAGAACGAGACCTCCAGCCTCATTGAGTTGAAGAAACGAATTATATCCGATAGAAACATGAGCGCCGGCAACCCATACAGGCGCCTGCTCGAAGGACGGGATCGATCTCGAGTTGAAGCGAATGCCGACTTCATACTGGTTAGGTTCGTCAGGGCGGCTAAAGAACTCCAATGCAAAGTTCCCATCGGGGGAGATCCAGGAATCACGCTTTGCAACCGAAAGCTTAGAACCAAGAGGAATTTCCCGAGCTTCGATATGAAAGAAGACAGTGGAACATAGTAAGAAAATGGGGAACCAAAATAGGGTGTCGTGGGTTTTTGAGCAGGGTTTTGAACTAGGTGTCATGGGTTTTGAACTGGGGTGTCGTGGGTCTTGAACTGGGGTGTCCTGGGCTTTGAACTAGGGTGTCATGTGTCTTGAACTGGGGGTGTCGTGGGTCTTGAAATGGGGTGTCGTGGGTCTTAAACTAGGGGTGTCATGGGTCTTGAACTAGGGTGTGGGTCTTGAACTGGGATGTCATGGGTCTTTAACTGGGGGTCGTGGGTCTTGAACTGGGTTATCGTGGGTCTTGAACTGGAGGTGTCGTGGGTCTTGAACTAGGGTGTCATGGGTCTGAATTGGGGTGTCGTGGGTCTTGAACTAGGGGTCGTGGGTCCTGAACTAGGGTGTCATGGGTCTTGAACTGGGGTGTTATGGGTCTTGAATGGGGGTGTCGTGGGTCTTGAACTAGGGGTGTCATGGGTCTTGAACTAGGGTGTCGTGGGTCTTGAACTGGGGTGTCATAGGTCTTTAACTGGGGTGTCGTGGATCTTGAACTGGGGTATCGTGGTCTTGAACTGGGGGTGTCGTGGGTCTTGAACTAGGGTGTCATGGGTCTTGAACTAGGGGTGTCGTGGGTCTTGAACTGGGGGTGTATAGGTCTTATTGGGGGTGTTGTGGGTCTTGAACTGGGGTGTCATGGGTCTTGAACTGGGGGTGTCGTGGGTCTGAACTAGGGTGTCGTGGATCTTTAACTGGGGGTGTCATGGGTCTTGAACTAGGGTGTCGTGGGTCTTGAACTGGGGTGTCATGGGTCTTGAACTGGGGTGTCATGGGTCTTGAACTGGGGTGTCGTGGGTCTTGAACTGGGGTGTCGTGGGTCTTGAACTGGGGTATCATGGGTCTTGAACTAGGGTGTCGTGGGTCTTGAACTGGGGTGTCATGGGTCTTGAACTAGGGGTGTCGTGGGTCTGAACTGGGGTGTCGTGGTCTTGAACTAGGGTGTCGTGGGTCTTGAAACTGGGGTGTCGTGGGTCTTGAACTAGGGTGTTGTGGGTCTTGAACTGGGGGTCGTGGGTCTTGAACTGGGGTGTCATGGGTCTTTAACTGGGGGTGTCATGGGTCTTGAACTAGGGATCGTGGGTCTTGAACTGGGGTGTCGTGGGTCTTGAACTGGGGTGTCGTGGGTCTTAAACTGGGGTGTCACCGCTACTGTGATGCAGTGCAGGTCTGGCAATGGGAAGCGGCGTGGCCTCGGATCAAAGGCTAACACATGGCTGCTCTTTATCGGGCCTGACAAGGTTGGGAAGAGGAAGATGGCTTATACCCTATCTGAGCTAGTGTTTTGGCGCCGGACCCGTCACCATTCATCTTGGTAGCCGACGAACTGATGGCGATGATGGAGAATCCAACATGAACCTCCGAGGTAAGACATCAATGGACCGAGTTGCTGAAGCCGTCCAGCAGAATCCATCTGTGTCTTTGTGCTCGACGACATCGACGATGCTGACACACTGGTCCTAGGAACCGTTAAGAAAGCAATTGAAAGAGGTTGGCTCCCGGACTCCAATGGCCGGGAGGTTAGTTTGGGTGGTGCCATCTTTGTCCTCCTCTCCAATTGGTTGCCTGACGATCTCAAGAGCTCACAGAACTTCCTTCTCCAGTGCAAGAGAAGATATTGGATTCAGTAAATTCAGGGTGGCAACTGGAGTTCTCCACAGCCACAGGGGAGAAGACTGGAAAGCGTCGAGCGGATTGGTTGTCCAAGGATGAGAGGACCACCAAAGCAAAGAAGGGTTCTGATGGACTGGGCCTGTCGCTCGACTTGAACCTGGCCGTTGGCATTGATGATGATGCTTGTGAGGGCTCCCGGAATTCAAGCGACCTCACAGTGGAGCACGAGCAGGAGTCGGAACGGCTTGCTGTTAGGCATTCGACGCCATCATATGCCGTAGAGCTAATTGAATGGGTCGACAATGCCATCATGTTCAAGCCTGTTGATTTCGGCCCACTGAGGAGGAGGATCTCGGAATCCATCTCCACAAAATTTCATCCCGTATGCCACGGTGGATGTGCAGCCGAGCCAGGTGAATCCATCGCTTCCGGATATTGAAAGAACGGATACATCGGAAGGATGACGCCAGAGCTGGCGATGGAAGTAGCGGAAAGGTTGCAATTAGGAGAGAACCCCCCTCTGCCTACCAAATCAGATATGCCGGCTGCAAGGGGTTGTCGCTGTTTGGCCGGGAGACGAAGATGCAGGGATCATTCGGCTGTCGCTGAGGCCCAGCATGAATAAATTGGCGTCCGGTCACACAACTTTTGAGGTTGTATCTTGGACAAGGTTCCAACCAGGATTCCTCAACTGGAAATCGTGACGCTGCTTTCATCCTTGAAGGTCCCGGACAGCGTATTCGCCAGAATGCAAGATTCCATGGTTCTAGACTAAACCAAATGCTTGTAGACGCTGACGTTGCGTATGATGTCATTGCCACTCATGTGCACCGAGCAGGGAATGTAGCAGCTATGATGCTCGGTGCTGGCTTCAGACCTCATACGGTCGGCGCAGCTCGGAGATCTTTTGACCAAGACCAGATTATTCGTTCCGAAGGGAAGATGGATGATGGGCTGCCTTGATGAGCTCGGGGAGCTGGAGCAGGGACAGTGCTTCATCCAGTCCTCTGTTCCTCCATTAGGCGGGGAACGTTTCCGGAAGCAAAATGGAAGATTTTATGGAACGAGGATAAGCAGACTGGTGATTTTAGGTGCTGTAGTCATAGCCAAGAACCATCCAGGAGATATACGGATCCTCCAAGCCGTCGATGTACCCGGCTTGCACCATCTCATCGATTGCTTGGTGTTCCCACAGAAGGGAGACAGGCCCCATGCGAACGAGGCTTTGGGAAGTGACTTGGATGGCGACATGTATTTTGTTACATGGGACGAGGATCGCATTCCCCTGGGAAGGAAGAGTTGGAAACTTCAGTCGTGGCCTGTTTCATCTCAGGTAAGCAACTCGATCATCATTTGCGGAGGGAGCACCCAATTAAAGACCCACGATACCCCAGTTAAGACCCATGACACCAGTTCAAGCCCACGACATCCTAGTTCAAGACCCATGACACCCCTAGTTCAAGACCACGACACCCCTAGTTCAAGACCCACGACACCCCTAGTAAAGACCATGACACCCCAGTTCAAGATCCGATACCCCTAGTCAGACCCGACACCAGTTCAAGACCCACGACACCCCCAGTTCAAGAACCACGATACCCCCAGTTCAAGACCCACGACACTCCCAGTTCAGACCCATGACACCCTAGTTCAAAACCCAGGACACCCCAGTTCAAGACCCATGACACTCCAGTTCAAGACCCACGACACCCCAGTTCAAGACCCACGACACCCCCCAGTTCA